>OX596382.1:72694191-73144191 GCA_951394425.1 Tipula unca
CGCTAAGTGCTACACAAGCAACGAAACAATCGCAATTTTGCAAGAAAAATTTCCTGACCGTGTTATTTCTCGAAGAGGTGATCACATTTGGCCACCGAGATCTTGTGATCTTGTAACACCTTTAGACTTTTTTCTTTCGGGCCCCGTGAAAGATAAGGTCTATGGCAATGCTCCACAATCGATTCAAGACCTTAAAGATGGAATTCGTGAAGTTATCGGGGACATACAGCCGCAAATGTGCGAATTGGTCATCGAAAATTTCGGGAAAAGGATATGCGTGGCGGCCATTTGGCTGATATCGTTTTCAAATGTTAATAGCATACCTTCCTCTTTACAATGAAATGAACATTCATTGATTTCTCTTAAAATATACTCGTGTTTTTTTTAAATATCAAAATGAAACCTCTTATTGTAAAACCCATTATATACATATATATAGACCTATAACTTCTTGCAAGCCGCAAGACATTTTACTCGTGTGTTTTCTATACATACTTTATATAACTGGTTACGTTTAATATAATTCATTTTAATTCAATTTAATTTCTGTCATAGTAAATTAGAATCTTATAAAAAGTAATAATCATTTTACCAATTAGCGCTTGATGCCAAATTAAGTAACTCTGCGTACAAAAATACATGTGCATTTACATATATATACTACATTTAAATTCTAAGTATCAAAAATAGAATGTCGTAAGCGAAATCATAAATCATTTTAACATAAAAATTATGTTTGTTGCCAAATAACATAATTTAATACTTACATTTTTTTATTTCATGGTTTCAACCCCCATTCTTTGTATTCGCCATCGCTTTCACAACATAAATACAATAAAACGATGAAAAATGGTAATTTTCTTTGAATATGTACGCACAAGTATTGTACCCAAACCAAATATCATAAAAAGTTTACTATAAAAACGGAAATCTAAATCGGAAGAGCTATTGGTATATGTATGTATATATATGTATATGTAGGGGTAACGTAAAATACCGAAACGACGAAAATAAAATTTATTGAATGGCCAAATATTATTATTTTCCATAAAATCCAAAAAATTAAAAATAAAATGAAAAGGAACAAACCAAAATCCTAAAGGGATTTCTCATAAACAATATGGCACACACACGCAATGAAAATGTATGGGAAGCGTATTGTTTGTGCGGCCATAAAATAGAAATAACGAAAATGTCAACCAATTGTTGGTGTTTTTTTGCGGTTTTCCAAATTTGTTATCAATTTGGAATGACAAAATAAAATCTGTTTTCTGGGTTGTATTTTATCAGATACGCCATGGGTTGACAGTTTTCTACCCCTATACTGTATGTATATACGCAAGAAATATATTTATTATTAAATCACGAGCGCACCAAATTCGTGGGAAGCAACAAAATAAAAAAGTTCAAATCTCTATATGAAGTCTAAACCAACAACTTGAGAAAACGAATGCGATGAAAGGCAAGGCAAAACACACCAGATAATAATAATAATCCTATCTTGAAATAATAATAAAAAAAATTCTTAAGAAAGCAGTAAAAAAAATTTGTTCAACCCGATAAAGTTAATATTTTTATTCGTTGTTGTTGATTTCATTTTATTTGCAAACAAAAACTTTATGAAAATTTAATGAATTTTCTTTTGGAGCACTTCTATTCATTACATACTTTCAAAATTCTAAATGAGATTTATTTCTTGTTTATTTATGTTTTGTTTTTGACGAAGTTGCGTCTCTAATCTAGAATTAATCGTTTGATTTCAATATAGAAAGTTAATACAATTTCTTATAATTTTTATGTTTCTGTGTACTCGTACTGGCTTGTGTATATATATATATATATATATATATATATATATATATATATATACAAGAGTATATAAGAAGAATATTTTAAGTTTATTATTTGTTTTGTTTGCTTGTTCTACGACGAGTACATACACACACCTTAAGATATCTTATATTGTTGTATTATTTATTGCAGAGTAGTTTACTACTTAAGAATATAATTGGTATATTTTGGTAAGTGGTCTAGAAAGTAAACGTACATCGGGCACAATAATATATGTCTACTTATTAATATTTGAGGCTGCCGTTTTTACTTTTAATTACTTCTTGAGGTTTTATAATTACAGCCGACCAACTTAAGATTGTGAATTTTTAATTTATTTTTATTTTACGACTTATTTTAAGCACTTGCTGTTAATTTTAATTCAGTCTAAGGCAATAAGCAAATAACACTGTAAATCAATGCAAATTGACACATAAAATGGGAATTCTAAATTTATCCGGTTCAATTTAAAAAGTCGCAGTACTAGAGAATAATTTAAAATATTACCATTAAAACCTGTATAGTCTATTTACGTATAGATTTAGTGAAATAAACAAAAGACAGCTTCCTATTATAGAATTGAGCCTCTGATTTGAGCCTCGGATGTTTTAATTTTTTAACAGGTTTGAATGAGTCTAGTTAAAAGTGCACTCTTTTTTCTCGAAAATGTGGATTTGTTTTTGGTGACTTGAATTACCTTAGTTTTGAAGATGCAAACAAGTTTTTTGTTTTATTGGTTGGCATATTGTTTAGTTACCTTGTCGATAGTCCTCAATAAACTCACCAACTTCTTCATGTACTTATCACAGTATATGCTCAAAATAACCGCAATAAATCGTTTATCTCACTTATAATTTTTATAATAGTTGCTTATTCGAGTTAACTAATCGTTAATTTCGGCTAGTGGTTAGTAGTTACTTGTGGGTTGTTGTTGTTAGCATGGTCAACTGGAATACACAAAATTGATGTTGATGAAACATAATCTAAAAATCATGTTCACTCAAAATAGTTTCAATTTAATATAAGTTAATTCAATACCAATATTTTACTTGGCAACCACAATAAAGCGCTGCACATGTAATTAACAAAAAAATTAATTTTGATATAACACATAATATTCGGTAATCAAACCGGCCGCGAATTGGAGCGTAACTACTTTTAATTAGCACATGAAAAAATAGCAAGGGTAGTTACGAGTAGATAATTTAGCAAGAACGAAAATAGTTTTTCTAGCTGTCTTTGGTGTTTGAGATATTTAAAAAAGTATTTTTCTTTTCAAAATATTATATTCAAATGGAGAAGCTTTTAACATGATTTATTTACGGTGAGTTGCGTCGAAATACTACTCAAGCAGCAGAATTGTATACTATTCAATAAATAAATAAATAGGTTAAAATAGATTTATACCGTTGTGAGATATGATTGGCTGTGGTTTTCGTGAATCCACGTCTCAGTACGCAAGGGATACTGCACGAGAAACAGCCATAAGCAAATCGTCAGTATCACGAATACTAATAATATCACGTATTATTTCTGCCAGAGCTTTCATCAGTCGATTTTATTGAGTGAAACGAATTTTATCAGTGTGCTCATGATAATTTACAGGAGGACACCAATTTTTTCAAATTTATGTCATGCCATAGATAATAATTTAATTAGGACTGTTCATAACATACTTCATAAATTTATAAGTGATAAAATATAACCAGCTTCTTACCAGGTTCAACTCGTGATTGGCAACGATGCCGCAATATTTTTAAAATGGTGATAATTGATGCCTAACAATTTATATAATGCAAACTAATGTGTGTATAGTACTCGGTACAGTTTGATCAAACGTTCGAATTTTACTAAAGTCATAATTTAGACCTAGATTGTAAAGCCAGTGTAATTTTTAATTCAAATTTATGAGTTATTATAAAATTATACTAAACTGGAAATCGTTTGTAACAAAGAACAATAAAAGACGCATTTTTAGATTAATTCCAACTGCTCTATAAATGATTTGTTGAAGAAATCATTGTCTATTGCTTTATCAGAATTCAACTCGTATATAGATAATTAAAAAAATTAATCAGAGGTTCATTGTAAATTATAAACACATATTTGAACCTATAAACGTTTGAAAATAAATTAAATTCGTTCTTTTTAACTATAAACATTATTATTTTTGAGTGCTCTCCAAATTCACTAAACTATTAATATTCGTTAACACAAAACTATAAAAATTGAATGTAGTTATTGCAAAAAATCTCCATTATTAAAATTAATTATCAAGAGAATAATTTTAATCTTTCGGAAGAATAATTTCCCAATTCACCCTTACAATATATAAAATACTTCTGGAAATCTTTCATCAAAAGAACTTCCAAATCGTTTACTTTCGAAATTTACCAAAACAACACAACAAAAACTGAATGAATCAAAACTAACAACGAGCAACAAAAAAAAACTCTCAGTTATTTCCATCAAAAAGCACAAAAATCCACTTTGTAACTTTTAATAAATTTTCATTTTTCTTTACCATTTTCCCGTTCATTTTCATGATTTCCCATCTCCATTGGAATTGTTGGTTGTTGATTTTGTAAATTTATATCCATACCATAAGTATTGTTGTTGTTATTGTTGTGTGTTTGGATTATACTTACTACTCAAGCAATAAATTAAAAAAAAAAAATTGAAAACGAGAAAAAACTTAAAGCACAAATAAAAAAAAATTAATTTTGATTATTTGCTGTGTGTTCTCTCTGTTGAAAATAAATAATTAAAAACGCCTAAAGTTAGATATACGGTTGGTTGTGAATCGGTTCAAAATTTTTGCATTCTCTTTACTATATGTACATACTTTTGATTACTTATGATTTTGTTCGATATTTTCTCGTCTACTTGTATTCCATGTCGTATAGACTGCAGACATGAGTAATGAGAATAAAATGTATAATAAATCGATCGCGCGTTTATTAATGTTATATAACCATTAAGCGACGTTCATTATTATAATTAAGAAATTATATTTAGTTACCATAAAAAATCACCGGTAAATAACACTAAATTAACACCTTCTCTGTTCTGTATACATAACGACAAACGACACTATAGAATGAATATTCTCGTGCAGGTAAACAAAAATGGTAAATTTAACTTCCTTTCAATGTAATTACTGTTACGTGATTAAAAATTATCGTGATCACAATTTAGAACAGAAATACCCATAAATAGAACTAAGCTATAGTTTTGGACACCATAGAAGGTGGTAAAAGTGTTAAGCTATAAATACTTATCTCTCTAACTATAATTGATATCTATATAGTATATAAATATGTATACTAAATATGTACTTCATATACTGTACAGTGTTATAGTTATAAAATTTATATATACATATACATATTGTACATAAGTTAGTATAAAAATAGAAATTCGTCCCTGCCAATCCGATTATGTCGTTTGAAATTGATTAGACTATTTTGCTGTTCCCATAAATTTTTATGATTTTATCTTTAGTCGAACAATGGAAAATCTACTATAAAAAGAGGAAAATATTATCCGAAATTGGGGAGAACTGTTTTCGATCTCTTACTTTTACTGTACGCATATTATGGAAATTCTAAAACATAATTTTCACTTAGTTTGGATTGGAAAAATACAAATTATGAGGGTACCGTTTTTTTTTGCTGCAAATTTTACATTTGACTTTCAGTTTCGAGTATAATCAGAAAGATAATATACGGTTGACGTATTTTTAATGAATAATGCTGTGTTGTACAATTCATGTGCTGTAGTATTTAATAGAAGATTCCTATTACGTATGCTACTAGACCTACGAGGGCAAATCAATATATTCGTAGCATCGATATGTAATTTATATAATCTAGAGAAAACCATATTTAGCTTTTGTTTATTTTTCATCTACAAGAAATATCTAGAAACAACTTTTGTTTTATTTTGTTTAATTTATTTCTAGAGGTCAATTTTCAAACACGTGTTTAGACAAAAATAGAAAATGAATAAAATTGAATATCGTGCGGGAATCAAATTTTTTTATAAAGCTTGTATTCCATTGTGAAAAATTTACTGACAGCAATTTTTTGCTGCCATAACGAAAGGAGAAATAAAAATAAAAATTCCATTAGTGTGACAGAGATCGTATTTTTTTAATTTTATAGCGAAATTTTTATGGTTACGTTTTGACAGCTTCTGTAACATAACCAAAAAATTTCATAATTTTTTTTATGTTTAGAGTGCGAACATAATTTTTTCATTTATTCATATGCTATTACATAATAAATAATTTATTGTAATATAATTAATAATAATAATAATTTATTATTATAACGTTTGAAATATTAAAAAAAAATCTACAGCAAAATAACATTTGACCATAAAAATATCCAAATAAAATTTACATGTGTGTGTGTGAAAAAAATTTCGTATCCGCACACAATTTTTATGTCGATGTGTATAAATGTTGCCATAAAAAATACTGAATTTGATACTTTTTCATAACAAATTCTGGCAACACACTAACACAATCACATTTTTCTTTCCAGTAAAATTTTGCTGATGATGGTAGTTGTTTCTTTCGCACCACCAGCAAATCTATATTTTTATCCCATTTTGTTTTTGCTGACAGTAAATTTTTCACAATGGAATAGAGGCTTAAAGATGAAAAAAACGCTAAATTTCTTTTCGATTATACGTCAAAAGTTTATGGTGAATGTGAACCAAAATATTCTACAGTAACGAAGTGGGTTAAATTATTCAACAGTGGTAGAGAATAGGAAGATGATGAACGCCAGGGAAGACCACAGGACGCCATCACGCATGAAAACCTTAGTTTGGCAGAAAATTTTGTATTAGTGGACCGCCGTGTAAATATTGCAGAATTATCGAGAAATCTCAGCCTTTCTTTTGGTACCACATTTACAATTCTACATGATTATCTTCATCTTTCAAAAGTTAGTGCAAGTCGGGTTCCCCGATTGCTAACCGCCGAACAGAAAAAAATTCGTGTCGAAACTTCAAGAAACATTTTAAATATGAAAGAAAATGATCCTGATAATTTCATAAATAGTATCGTGACGGGCGATGAAATATGGATTGATCATTGGGATCCGGAATCCAGACAATAATCTATGCAATGGAAAAAATGTGATGAACCTCCCCCTAAGAAGTTTAAGACTTAACAGTCAGCTGGGAAAGTTATGGCCACAATTTTCTGGGATGCAGAAGAAATTTTGTTAATTGATTATATGCCACAAAAGACCATTGTCACAGGCAACTATTATGCGGAAAATTATACAAATTGCAGGTTGCTATCCGGGAGAAACGGTATGGTAAATTTAGAAGTAAAATTTTACTTCTACACGGCAACGCGCCTGTTCATAAGGCTAAAATTGCACAAACTGCTCTGCGTGAATGTGGCTTTGAAGAAATCCCTCACCCACCCTATAGTCCAAATTTCGCCTTTTGTGATTTTTTTCTGTTTCCAAATTTAAAAAAACAATTTAGGGGCCGTAAATTTTCAAATAATGATGAAGTCATGTCCGCTACTGAAGGTTATTTTGAAGACCAAAACAAAACTTTTTATTTCGACGGTTTAAATTATTAATTTAAACAGTTTTAAAGGCCATTACTGGCCCTTTACTGAGTCAACAATTCGGCTCCAGCGGTTTCGATCCCGAGCATGGTCTTCATACTGTCTAAGACAATCTGAAGAGGCCAAGTCGTTCACTACACCGTGGAGCCATCGTCGCCTGCAACGACCTCTGAGCCTACCATATGGTGGCTCTCCTTTCAGACATCGCTGCACAATTCGTTCCGGATCAGCACGCAGAACGTGCCCGAGCCAGGGTACTCGCTGAGATCTTATTTCATGTACAATATCGGGGATCTTCATCAGATCTCTGATCTCGATAGTGTACAGAGCTCGGTAGGTACCATCTATTTCGCGTTTTGGGCCGTAAATCACACGCATGACTCTTCTTTCAAATGTTAGGAGCCATCTCTCGTACTCATCCGTCAGCGCCCAACTTTCACATCCAAACATAACAACGGGCCTGATCAACGCTTTGTAAAGCTTCAGCTTCACGGCACTTGATAAGTGTTTAGATTTTAGCAGTAGCCTTAGAGGATACAAAGAACGACTGCCAGCTGCCAGCCGCACTATATTAATATCCTCACCCACACTGTTATCGTGAGCGATAAGAGAACCCAAATATTTAAACCTCCTCACTCCCTCAAACGTGTGGTGGCCACTACTAAAATCTGGTGTGCCATTGTCCCTAAAACCAGAGATCAGGTATTTCGTTTTGGACTCATTGATCTGAAGTCCAACTGAAGCTGAAAACTCTACAAGCGGATCAAGTATTTCTTTCACTCCGTTGCTATTCAGTCCAATCACGCATATGTCATCTGCATATGCAAGCACCTGATTGGACTGGCGATATAAGATGTTACGCTGCGGTGTTTCAATTTTACGAAAGATGTACTCCAACATGAGATTAAAGAATATCGGGGACAGAGCATCTCCCTGCCGAACACCCGAGTTAACTACAAAACTTGTCGATAGCCTGTTCTCAACTTTAACACAGCATTGGGACTGCGTCACTGTCATCCTACATAGTCGTACCAGTTTTGTTGGCATTCCTAGGTATTCCAGGGCAGACCATAAACTCTCTCGATTGATCGAGTCATAGGCCTGCCGGAAATCCAGGAACACCTGATGTACGGGGCTGGATCGACGGTTTAAATAAATTATTTGAAAGATGTAATAAATGCATTAATGTTGGCGTAGATTATGTTGAAAAATAAAAATAAAATTTCTCCAAATATATAGCTCTATTGTATCGATGCTACGAATATATTGATTTACCCTCGTATATGAAAAAACAAAAATTTATTGTAGTTAAAATTAAGATTTTTGTAAAGCCATTTCAAGTTTTTCTGGTTTGCATTCGATGCATGGAAGCACTTTTATAAATGTAGCATTAAAATATTTAGTTGAAATTACAGACTAATTCGTTATTCGCACATCAGACAGGTTTCGTCGGTATATATTTATTTAGTTTTTCACAAATCGGACTCTTACAATTAACTAACATAATTTATTGGATTAATTTACAACAATTTATTGGAAATTCTGGATTGAAACATAATTTGGTTTATAATTATGTTAATCAATTTTCATCTCTGTTATGTTTTATAGTTTTTTCAATACTTTGGTAGAAACAATTACTCCAGCACGCAATGCCACTAATGCCCACGGTGCATACCCGGACAAATCACAACGATTGAAAATATATTAATTATTCGAAGAGTGTGTACAAAGTATTTTTTATCAAAATAAGTGTTAAGACATTTCAGCATGAAACTAAAACAATTGCTCTCCCAGTTTTCACAAATCAACCAATCACTCAAATAGAACTCCAACCATAAAATAATTGCAAAACTTAAGAATAAACGGACGCTGTGCACATATCTCGAACGAATTATGAAGCGTAAGCCGTATTTTTTTAAAATATATACCAACTATATCTAACTAGTCTAATCCAGGAAACAAAACTGTTCGAAAAGTTATTTTACTTTATTCACTTTATAAATTTTTATTGAATTTGATTTTTTTTACAAAACTGTGGTACAGTCTCTAATTTTATTTGTTTAGATACATTCCTTACATTTCTATATAGTTATTTATCTGTTTATTTAATTAAATGCATAAATATAAAATTTTTTAAACTAACACAACTAGAAATTTAAGTTTAACTACGTATATATAAACCATACCGTAAATATCAGAACTCTACAGTCAATACTAAAAAAAATATGAAAACAAAATTGCTATCCATTCTTGTTTAAAAATTGAAACTTTTGTTTCAGATTTTAGTTCTACTCTAGCTCGTTGAAGCAAAAAATATTATTATGCCCCACATTTTGATTACAGCGGGTGGGACAATTGTATACAATTAGTTTGTAGAGCAAATTTGTATTACATTTAAATAATTTATTTTAAAAATCAAGAAAATTAATTCAATAGATTTTTAAATGGCAACCTTTCAGCACTATATAAGATTAGCAAGCTGTATCTGGGCAACTGTGTAAATTGTTTTGAAAACCTTAAAACCTTTTGAATTATTTGAATCATCAATCATGTTCCAATCAATTTTATTTGCACAACTCCAAATTGGTAGTAGATAAATCATTCTAGAGTATATGTATATATGCGTTATACATTATTCTGAGTTTTTGTGATATAATCTGGCACGTTTAATAGCAGAGAAGATGTTGTTTTTGTTATCAATTTTAAAACTTATTTCAATAGTTTTATTTAATTAAGTTTTTTTAGCTTAAAACAAGTTATACATTTTTGATAAATCTTTTTCAATAAAATTTTTTTTTAACTCATTAAGGTTATTTGAACCAAACAAAGACCAAACAAAGCTGCACGATCATCGGCGGATAGTGTAAATTTGCCTGCAAGTTTAATATTTATTCATCGTCACAAAAATGTTTAATATGATTTTGCGGCATTCTTTTTTATATTACTTTTATTTCTGATAGCGTGTCTTTTATCCTTGCTTGTTGACGTCTGTTGGTAAGTTATGATGTCTATAAACCCACATACTATATGGCTTTTTTTTAATGTACAATTGTTAATATCGCTTATATGTTGTGTAGAATCTGGTAATGTGTTTGATTTTGAAGTAAATCCAAAATGATTGTCATTTATTATATTATTGGCTTATAAAAATTCATGTAGTTGATGTAATAGAGCTTTTCCGAAAACTTTAGAAAATACACTAGGAAGAGTCACAGCTCGGTAGTTTGAGACAGATAATCTGTTACAGGCTCTTAAGGTTGGAGTGACGCCATTTCAACACATCTGATAATTTGCTATTAGCTATTTATTTAATTCTCTTACAAGAGTTGGACAAACATCAGTGGAGTATGTTTGTAAAAATTCCGATGACATGTCATCGTAACCGTTTGATAATTGGCTGTTAAGCTGTTTATAATATTTTTAATTTCATTAATATTCTTTTAATTTTAGTTCAAAATGAAATTCATGATCTTGTTTATTTAAGCAATTTAAAAATTTATTAGTTCGCTGTGTATTCTCAACCAAGTTCTTTCAACCGCTCACATAATTCTCATTAAGCAGATTGTTCACAACGGACGGATCATCAATAAGTTGATACCTTTGCTCTAAAATATGATCAGTTATCCCAGTGCATTCATTTGTATTAAAAATTATAATACTTTATTTATAAAACTTTATATTATTGATAACTTATTATTTCGATATTGAATGTACCTACTTGGGTTAGATTATCCGAGATATTTTGTGAATTTCGGTTGTAATTAGGAAAACAGGTATCACCAGTTTTATATTGCAATTGTGCATCACTTTTGTGAAATACCATTGATCTCGCAGTGACTCACACACTACATCTCTGCTCGCCTCAAAATGAGCAGTGTTCTTCGAAATTAGTTTGTCTTAAATAATAAATTATTACAGTAAAAAAGTGTTTCTTGTATATAAACTTATGTGCTTCACTGCCTTAGCTAAAACTTATGTGTTTCACTGCTTAAGCTAAACTTAAGTATATTATCTTATTTGCTCATTTCTCTTAAACCAATATTATATGTGTGTAATGTGTATACATACAACGGAATTCTATGTACATCTTGGACGATTTGTCAATATACATCAAAAAGATAGTAGCGATTAACCCTAAAAAATTATAATATAATTGATATAAGGTAGATCTAAAAGTCTATAACATTAAAAATTAAATATTATTACTTAAAATGTAGCGAACTTATGCCTAAATGAAATTTGAATTAATTAAGTTGAATTCAATTAACTCCTACCGGCATCTCAAAAAACTGTCCTAAGAAAACAACAAATATTGAAATAATGAAATATGACTTATGAGCAATTCAGCTTTAATTTTTATTAATTTTTTTATGATTAATTTGTGGAGAATTGAAAATTAATTTAAGCAAGTAAAATTAAATTTAAAATTAATTTGAATAGAAATCAGTTTTTATGTAAACTTTATTCGGTTACGAGCTTTTCCTAAAATTACAATTACTACGAATTAAATTTAATTAATCTTATATACATGTCCGATCCAGTTTATATACATGTCCTATTCAATTTAGTAATAATTAATAATAATTTGGAGATCATATTCAAAACTAAAAAAAAAAATTGGTATAAAATAGAGCATATACTAATCATTTTCATGGTACAAGCTTAGGAATATTTCATTCCGCAGAGTTTTCGAAGATTTTTCGAACTATGGAACACCTAAAACACAAAAAATTAAAAATTGCATTTTTATAAATATCGACTTTTTTAGAATATTTGTAAAAGTCTTTCAAGCTATATAAACCCATTTTAACAAAACAAGTCCAAACTCTTTTAACAAATTCTGTTCTGAAATTTTAACAAATCCTGAAACACTATAAATTTCTTAAAATGTAAACGTTGTATCTAATTTTGAAATATTTTCATTAAATTCTGAATATTAATTATATCGGTAGTTTTACCAAATAGTGATACGTTATTAAAATTTTATTTTAATAATTCCAAAGTACATGCAAATTTAACAATTTTATAAAATACTTAAAGTTATTATTTTATTTAATACTACGAAATTATATCAAATTTTTTAAATCGATTTCTAAAACATTATTTTATCATCTCTGAATTTCTTTTCAAATTCTTAAATAATTGTAAAATGTTTATTTAATTTGAAGACACTATCTACGATGTTTTGCCTATCGCATTATTTTGGAGATTTCATTGTCTGCTTCAAACGGATAAATTACCCCTTTGAAGCAGGTCAACCAAATTTTTATAATTTTTTTAAATATTGCCAACCAATTAAAACTAACCGCTTACGATTCAGTAGAATAATTGAAACAGGATAACACAATTTAAATAAAAGAATCTACTATTCCTTTCTAATTCGAATACAATTGTTTTTGTAAAGCATAATAATTACATCGCAATCTGAATGGATCACACCAAAAATCGTATATGTTAAAAAAAAAATAAGAATCTATATTATTTTGAAGGGTAATAAAAATATTTAATTTGTAAATTTTGAACTTTGCCCAAATTTTGAAAATAAGTTTCTTAAGTTTTGCATTTTTTTTATTCAAATTTCCTGTGCTCATTTCACGAAATTAAAATTAAAAATCACCATAAAATCGATTATATGTAAATCAGAAATTATTATTTGAATAAATTTAGGTTTGTATTTAAAGTTTATTTTATCGTACCTTTAGGTCCATCGTTAACGAATTATCTTGTCTCGTTAATCCAAATTATTACAGTTTTACAATTTTATTATTCAAATTGTAGAAATTGTAAATATATTACATTTTTAGAAATGTTTTTCACTAGATTTAAATTTAATGCAACTTTACCCTTTATTAATATTAAGTTCAAATATTGTAATTCGGGATTGCTGTAACTTTCCCTAAAACAGGGAAAATATTTTCGGGAGGCATAATTGCATCTTAGAGAAAGGTATATTTCCCATTCTAACACAATTTCTGATATAAGGTGAAATATTATAAAACTAGAGCCAAAACAAATTTTGGCCACTGGGTTTTGGATTAATTTTGGTAATTTTGGATTTTAAATCAGGAATTGTTTATTTAAATAAATTTAGGTTTTTATTTAAATTTTATTTTATTTTGAATTTGGGTATACGGTTTGTCTCGTTAGCTTAATCTGGGCCCGTATTCCGTGAATACGTGAAATTCAAATCACAGCAAATTCATCGTGTCGGATATCTGTCAAAATTAAAAAAAAATATGTGATATTTTAAATCTAGTATTTTGAATATCACACTAAGGGAAAATTTCTTAAATTTTTATGTATGTATGTGGAAAAAAATTCCCCACAAGGAATTTTGACAGCTGTAATTATTTTAAACAACAAAGCGTTAGAAGTAAGAATTAACTTAGAATTGTCAGTTTGACAATTATAACATAGAAATTTCTCTACAATAAATCTACTATATTATAAAGTTAGTCACAATTTAAAGGTGGTGAATTTAATATTTAACAGAGGAGAATAAAAAATTCCGAATGTTTCAAGAATACGGCTTTTGGTTGCATGTGGAAAATGCATAGGGAAATACTAAAGGAATTGGATGGGGAATTTTGACAGATCTCCACACGGGGCAATTAATGTGGAATTCAGGAATACGGGCCCATAATTATAATATTTGAATAACAGTCGAGAACATTTCTAATTCTACTGAAATTATATAATATTGAATACACTTATTTAAATATTTGTCCTCAATTTACCACATAAAAAATTAAATATGCGGTCGATCTAGAATAGTGGTTGTCACAATAAAATAGGTTTTTAGATGAACATGTATTCGAATTATAATCACAGAAAAAATATTGCAAAAAATAATTCAAACGAGTTTAATGAAAACCGGATTTTTCCTGTCAGGTGAAAATATAAAAACTATCAATCTTAAACACTATATATAATACTGGAATGTTGTAGAAATGGATAAAAATTTGCAGAACGATGGATCAAAATTTAAAATTACAGTATGCGCCATATCACAGACAGTTAATTTTTATAAGTAATTTAAAATGTTTTTGAACAATTATATGTGAATAATTAAAACTTTCTTAAAAAGTATTTTTAGTTTGAATACAATTTATAGAAATAACACCACGATGATTTTCTCTTAACGACAATAAGATATTCGCTTTTACAATCTGTAGTGAACCGAGCAAATAAAACTGATTGGCCTATATTCTATATATATCCCGGGGTCTACACTATGCAAAATTGCTGAGATTTTCTCTCATGAAATTTTATGTATGTGTATGTTTTTTTCAATGTATTGATAAATATTTGGTAAAAAATTATCATAACTGGGCATTTTATTCTCATGATAATTTCTTCAAATGTCTAATAAAATACGGTGAATACTGTCAATAAAATAGTGGTCCATCTCAAACACTCCTAAAAATGTGAGAAACATAACCTTAAAACTGCATTTTAATTTGACATTTCGTATAAATTTCATGATAGCTTTTTCGTGAAATAGCCTCCTGATACACACACATTGATAAATTTAATTTCATGAGAGAAAATTTCAGCAATTTTGCACAGTGTAGACCCCGGGTATATAGTAAATGATAAATTCATGTAATATACACGACAGACTTTTTATTCCAGTTTATTTAATGCTGCGGTAGTTTATCTTTAAGTCTGATATCAGAGTTTCTTGAACTTTTGACTTCGGAGCAAAGAAAAATTAAAACTAGTTTTGCTCGTGTGAAGCTAAGTTTAAATCATTTGTATTTGGGTTCTCAAGCGTCTGGATATACATAAACAAGTTGTTAGTGGTAATTTAATCAATCATGTATAAGGGTTAATCAAATAAAATTTGTGTCTTTGTGTGTCGAATTAACTTTTTCATCATATGTCTAACCCTAATAATTTCCTACCCTCGTCGTTGTTTTTTTTTTGTTTTTTTATCACTGATATGATTATTATAGGTATAGTTACCATGCTTTTAATTTTTTAACCCTTCATCAAATTATTATTAATTTTTTAATTATATAGATTTTGTATTTTATTAAAATTCTCGATAATTTGAATCATTAGTCACCTTAATACTAGCTTAATTAGTATTGTAATTGCTGTTTGCGTTTCCTAAATTTTGATTATGTATTGATATCATATTATGTAATTCATTCCAATAAATCAATTATATAGAATCATTAAATTTGATTCATGTGTATTTAAAGATGTACTCGGTTTAATAATCATTAATCATACATAATTATTAATAATATAATACATACATATTTATATGTATCATTATAAATTGAAATCAATTTTGGAAATGCTACGATATACGATATATTGGCAATTTTTATGATTTGTTTATCTATAATCTTGGGGTTTTGTCTACTTTAATTTTATGTACATATGTGTATTATAATAATAATATAATATAATATAATTCAGTTTAAAAATGTTTTAATTCTAAATCAATTAATTTAAATAAAGGGATAGAGGGGTTGGCTGCGGTATTCTGTGAGGCACTAGGGGTCAACCTCCCTTTTCGTCTTCCCGACTTTTTGCAGTGTTTTTCAAGCTTAACTTATCGTGATAATGGAAGTCATGGACTGGTTGAAGTATAATGTAATATCTACGAGCGATATTCGGAATTTTACAGACAGCCTGGCTGCTATTAAAACGCTACAATCATACTCCCTGACGTCGAAGGTAGCCCAGAACTGTCTGGCATCTTTATATGAGATGGCTGATCAGTGCAACATCCGCTTGACGTGGGTGCCATGGCACTTTAATATCGCAAGGAATGTAAAGGTAGATGAGCTGGCCAGCAAGGGCACAGCACGCCCAATAACCCAAAGTTGGCGGGATATAAGGATACCGCTTGCTTCATGTAAACTGCTGCTTCAGGAAGGAGCCATAAAAGAAACGAACGTCAAGTGGTCTAACGCCAGTTCGTGTGTAATAACCAGGTATATATGGCCTAGGCTTGACCGATCCAGATCAGACCCACTGATATCGCTTCGACGGCACCATATTGGTATGGTCGTGGGAGCTATAACGGGACATTGTCTCATTGGGATACATGCGAGCAGACTGATGTACAGCCCATGATTGATGTATAGCAGAACAAAATTTATAGGAACACCCCCTTTGAACGGCCTCACGGATCTTAGTAAGATCGAGGTCCGGGACTTTAAACGCTTCGTGGTAAGCTCAGGATGGTTTAACGAGTGAAGAGGAGGCAGCTCGAATATGGTATAGCTATGGACCAATTTTGTGTCTATGCGCTAGTCCTTTAGGACCGCCACCCTTACCTACCCCTAACCTAACCTAAATCAATTAATATTTGACAGAGTGCCCATTCATCATGAAATCTGCTATCTAGTTCAGAAACAAAAACAAATTTTAAAGGTTTTGCTAGATATATGAACAAAAACTTTAACATTTTATATAAAAGAAATGCTACCATAATATTTGGAAATCGATCAAACTTTTTCAAGATTTTCTTTTACAGGATAAACTTTTATTCAAAATGATAAGATACTTAAATAAAAATATATTAGAATAGCTCAGAAGAATTTTATATCATAATGTTGTTTCCAATGTAATGTGATTTTTTAAGTTTCACTTGAATCTAGGACAACCATATTTGTTAATAAATTTGAAGTGTTAAAAAGTTCAACACAATTAAATTTTTTTAAGTTATTTAACTAATTTCACACAAGAAAATTTAAAATGGAAAAGAAAAGATTTACAAAAGAAAGAATAAGATTCATGTGCTCTGCAGGATTGGCTATTCTTTCTCGCAATTGCTATATAATATACAAATTAATATGTAAATGTTTATATATATATTTATATTTATTATATATTATATTATATTGTATGTATATCGAATATATGTAGATGATTGGTCACTTTAAGGTAATTAATTAAATCCGGATTTTAAATTACGAAAAATGAAAATGAATATTATCTAACCTAAAAATAATTTTATAAATCTCGATACGTACTACATCATCTCCACAAAATGTCATTTCACACACGCACCCAAAAATGTTGGTGGCGAATGTTCTAGTGCCTGGATTGGTATAACACAATAGACAAAAGAATTTTTGAGGGTGATACCAAAATGATTTTTTATAAATTTTGGGTGAAAAGGTTAAAAATTTTAACTGCTTCGAACTTATGGTAAAATATTTTGAAAAAAAATTATTTTTGTTATCTTTTATTTTTCCGTTACCCCGTGCTTCCTATTGTTATGTATGAATTTCAGTTGCTTTTGCGATGGGATACAAATTTTCCCCTAAAGATAAGGATGTTTTTATTCTTGTGATTTAATTTAAATTAATGTTAATTTTTATTCTTTTTTTTTGCAACCCTTTTTATTAAGGAATTATTAAAATAAACTGGATAATTTTATTTTTGTGCTGCTGAAAGTAAAGGGATCACAGATAAAGAATGGTGAAGGGCTTAAGTTGTTGTTTTTTTTTTTCATTTTTGGTATATTATAAAAAGTGTCAAGTACAGTGAGTTTAATGTGCGTGCATGTTTATGAATTTGAGGTGGTTTAAAAATATGTTATGGTCCTTGAGTTGGCGTATGCTCATTATATAATATAAAAGGATTTATCTTTTATTAAGATTTTAAAGTGAAAAATCGGAAGAATGTTTTTATCATGATCTAGTTTAACCATGTTACAAATTAACATCCGACCCAATAAAATATGTTGTAATATCAAGTACTGTTGTAAATAATATAACCTGCCAATTCTAATTCTATTTTCTCATAGCTTTTCATTTTTTTCATCGTTGATTTATTGAAAATCGATTTATTACATTATTTTGAAAATAAAATATGTGTAACCTCATATTATATTTCTTATAAGATATACGAGTGCGATAAACTTTTATTTTCATTCAATTCATCTTGACCGAAAAATATATATGTATGTATACATGTCCTTATATAGTATCAAATATCCGTCCGAAAGGATAAAACATAAAAAAACAACCAACATAAATAGATAAATAATTATTAAACCTCATCATTATCATAAATATTATGGTAGTCATCCATAAATCGTAAATCATAAAACAATAAAAATAAATATAGAATTTCATCCTATATGCTCTCCTATTTATGGATACATATAGATAACAGCAACATAAAATATGGAATAGAAAGACAACACAATACTTTAACACAATTTGTTAAAAAACGAAAAAAAGATTTAACATCTTAGATGACATATTTTGTTTTGTTATTTCTTTTGTGTCACATCTAATAAATTTGCCCTTATCATCTTATCAGTTGATATATACAACAATAATATCAGTATTTTTTTTTGATCTAGCTTTCTTCATAAGGGGTTGCTATAAATGGGTGCTGTTGCTGCTGTGTGTGCGTTATCATTCAATCATACTAAATTACTAACAAAAACATAGTACATGCATATGTATATATATGTTCATACGCATATTTATTGACACCGCACCATATCAATTCAGGCGTGAAATTTAAAACGAGCAAAAATATGTAGCAGAATAAAAATGTAATATCACATTTATTTTGGTTTTATACATAATTTTATGAAAATACGTACATAAGCTATTATTTGGTTAGAACTTAATACAACATTTTACAACTTTTTAATTTAACAGAAAATTTTATAATGTGTAGTTTATTTATCAAGTTTCATTTACTATGATGAGCCATGTTTAACAAATCGACATCATTACTCAGATGATCGGATAAACGTTATATAAATTTACATCTTATGCTTGAAAATACTTTAAATTTAAAAACTTATCTGTATCCTGCTCAAAATATTTTCTACTACACGTTACTATTTACCAAAACATTATTGCGTTGGTTTTTCACTGGATGTATTGTACTTTTAAGACTGTGTCCGAAATCTGATAAAAAATCGTGAATTAATTTTTTGACATTTATTAGAAAATACCGAGCACACCCAAATTATTCGAGTCTTTTACTATGATAATTTTTGAAAGCTATCGAATAATTTGTGTACATTTTACATAATAATATATTCTAAAATTAAAAAACTAAAAATTATTAATACATATAATAATAATAACGTGGCATTAAAAGGATTATCGGATCCATTATTTTAATATTCATGTTTTTAAATTTTCTGTGCAATTTATTAGTTTTCACAAAAAGTTTGAGGATATGAAAACTAAAATTGACATATATGACGTGGGGAAAAAACTTATGAGGTGGGGAGATTTATTACACATTTCGGACAGCATAATAAAAAGTCGTGAATGTAGGGGAATAATTATCAAACAAATGTGAAAAAATTAATTCCCGATTTTTTATCACAGGTTTTGCACCCAGTTTAAGAAAAACCAACGATACTGATAGAAAATTACGTAATCTACAAGTAGTTATAAAAACATACCGAAAATTAATTATAATATTTGTAATAATTATCAAACTGCTAACTAATATAGGTAGTCACTTATAATAGTTTTAAAATAATGTTAAGACTTTTTTTAAATTTATGAATATTTATTTCATTTTTAATTAACATAGGTAATTTGTTATAAACTATAGAACCCTCAAATCTAATTGGTTTTCTTCCAATCACACTTGTTATCTGGCCACAAGAAATATATTGTGCAGGTCTTGTATAATGTGGTTGTTTGTTTTTTTTTAGGGTTGGGTAAGGTGTGGAAAATCTTCGGAAGAAGATGTATCGGTGGGACAAACATCTCAAAACAGTGGCGGATTCCTACCACCTAAAAACCACACACCCGCCGCTTTCACATCTTCATTTACATGGAGGTGACTAGCCATTTGGCTCTTTGTTTTCCCTGTAGCGCTTCAATCTTAGATTGAGTTTGTCACCGCTATCAAATCACGGCATGTTGTTCTTCTCTTGCATGCTCTAAGCGCCTCAGCTCATTCAATACGACTGTCGCCATATGGCTTACAGCATTCCATCTTTCCTCAGAGTCAAGCATTAATTGCGTTATGTTTTCTGGTATTGGACGCTGCCCTAGGACAGCTAACAGTTCTCTTTGAGTATCCTCAAATCGTGGGCATTGGAAAAAAATGTGCTCCACATCTTCTAGTGTATCTCTGCAAGCAAGACAATCTGGAGTATCAGTGTGCTTGAACCTGCACAGGTATGCACCAAAACCACCATGTCCACTTAACAGTTGTGTCAGGTAGTGGTTGACTTCGCCGTGTTGCCTATTTAGCCATTTTTCAATGGATGGTATAAGACGGTAAGTTCAGCGACCCTTTTCCGAGCAATCCCATCGTCTATGCCATTCTGTCATTGTTGAAGCGCGTTCTAGTGCTCTGCTTCCTGGTTGTACATGACTGGAGTACCATTTTTTCCTTTCTACGCAGCATTCTACGACACTGTCTAGACCCTCCAATGTTGGGCATGATACGTGAGAGAGCTGCAGATACACTGGCAGCTTTCTTGCTCACTATCCTTAGACGCTCCTTAAACTTTAAAAGCGCATCTATTTCCACACCCAACTCTCGTAATGAAGGCTGTGAGTGGGTTAAGATTCCACCTACATCAATTGTTATGGTTTCTTTCACCTTCCTACTGATAACTAAAACTGCTTCGGTTTTATGATCAGCAAGTTCAAGCCCACATAACATTAACCAACTTTTTATAACTATGATTGTCAACCTACTTATCTCTATTTTTTCATCTGTAGTTTTTGGAATCACTACGCCTGCAACGTCGACAGCAAAACCGACTATTTCCACATCATCAGGTAGCCGGAGCCTCAGGATACCATCGTACATGATATTCCACAGTAGCGGCCCCAATACAGATCCTTGGGATACACCACCCAAAACATTGTATATCTTCACTCCGTCATCCGTGTTATACGTCAGCACTCTATCATTAAAATAGTCTTCTTCTATAGAGAAGATCGCTTTTTTCGGTTCTACGAATCCGATCCACCTTACCTTACAGGTCATTAAGATGTGGGTCCTCTTTCATTTTTTTAAGCATATCCGCATACGTCATTGCTCCAGTTTTTTTAATAGCATCAGAACGATGACGCGGAATTTTTTCACGTGGTTTTCTCTTCCCCCACTCCCCCACCACCTGCCAGCCAGGGTCCTTTACATTGTCAGGCTTCTTGGGTTCATCCGTGCCTGGGTTCGGATTTAGGCTCGTAGTTCCCAGGGCTGGGGTTTCACCAGCTCTCTGTTTCCCTTTCTTTTGGGCATGGTCATTGGGTGAGTCTTGTTTCGACCTCCTCCTTTTGCTATTGGTTGCGGTCGTTATTTCACTATCCAGCAGGACAGTTTCCTCCTTATTGTTTCTCTGGTTAGTTATGGTTGGGGAAGTTTGGGTCTCACAGCCCACAGTTATTTGTTTAGCCAATTTCGCAATTGTCTGCGTTGTCTGATTCTCGTTCATGTTTCCACCCGTTTGTGCATGTTCGACATACAGATTTTATATTGACGTGGCCAGCTTCTTTATTTCATGGTGCATGTTATTCCTTCTTCTGATGTACTCGCATAGGCGATAAATTTTCTTACCCATCCGAGTAAGAGGATTCGGCTCATAAATATCCGATAGTGAATCGGACATTTCATCGTTTACAGACCTTGGACGAAACGTCGAAGGCGATTGAGGAAGCCTACTACTTTTTTGGAATGGCCTCGTTAATTCGTTTTCCTCCGGCCCTGTAAGGTCAGAAAACGGCAGGGACATGTTCCTTTGGATATTGGGAAGCGATCTCTGGAACATATGGCTTTTCTTAAATGGGTCTATGTTCCCACTACCTGCCACATACATACGTGCTTCTCGGTTTGAAAGTATAAACTGGCTTATAGCTCTCGGTGCTTCTTCAGAAAAGCTTCCTATACTTGTAGTTCTATGAACTTCAGTAGCCAAGGTTCCCACTACTGAAGCACTGCGGTCGTTGGATAACGACGGCTGGGAGCCCACTTGCTCACTTCCCGAAGCAGCCGGCACTAAATAAGGTAATAACCCTTTGTGCCATAAACGAGTTTTCGTTTTCCTCATTCATTCAATGGTTTCTTATTCAGGGTAGCCTTCCCGTATCAGTTTCTCTCCACGGATAATGATAATACCACTCACCAAAAACAATATATTATTTTAAATATGCGTTCCAAATATTGGTTGGTAATCAATATAAGATAAACTGTTTTCGAATGAGGAGCAGGCATATTATATAGTTTCAGTTAGGTATTTCCACCTCTTAGTTCAAAATGTTCTATTCAACTATCCCTTTTTTTCCGTTTTTCTCTATATATTTTTTTGGTATCTTTACTGACATGGTTAAAAATCTTTCGTATAGCGGTCTAGCAAGATTAATTTCAACCCTAGGAAAGCCCACCCCTTTACTCCTGAGCTTTACCCACGCTAAAATTAATCGTTGAAATTCCTAAAATTAATAATTAATGAAATCCTCTAAATGTTAGTTCATAAACTGAATGTCTGTTCATTGATTACGTTTTTGATACAAATGGGAATCAAATATGTAAGATAAAAATTGGTAATTTGTATTTAAAATAAATAAATTCACTATAGTCTTTGCGATTTTTTATTAAAGATGTTAACCACAAATTCCTTGAAATAATTTTAGAGAGCGTTGAGAACCATAGTATATTAACAATCACCCAAACCACAGAACTTATTACAACTTCAGAAGAGCAGATTCAACAAGCAGACATCTATATATTGAGCAAACTAACTGGCAGGATGTGCTAATCATCAGCAACGTGGAGAAATTCTATAAATCTTATTTTAGGGTATAGTATTATTTTTTTGCACCTTTGTGAGTGTGACCAAACCTATATTTTATCGTACATCATGATATGGTCATAAATTAATTATATTTAATTTTGAAAAGAAAATAAGGCTTACAAAGGAACACTCAAATTCTATTCTGTGGAGAGCAAACATAATTTAACTATAACAAAATAAATTAGCTGTATGTATATTAAAGTAAAGTATATTAGCTGTATGAAGAAAAAAATAAGGATTCATAATTCTGTTGGAGCATTTTTAAAACAAAACTGATGGTTACACAACGAGTATCACATTTACTGGAAAGAAATCTTGCAGTCCGCTAGTCGTATCGAACATATCTGCTGAATTATCCAATCAGTATATAAACCGGTAGACCGGTTTAAAGACTTAAAGGAATGGTGAAAAAACATCCATAAAAAACATCACGTACATCAAGAATGCGGTTTTGATTGAATTTCAGCTTCATTATTAAAAGGCTTCAAAAGATTGACCGACTTGTTTATTCAATCTTTAAAATAAGCAGAATTTCCTCAATAAAACCTGGAGTAAGAAATAAAGTTTCATGCTTATATGGTACTTCATCAATCTATAAGGTTATAGAACATCAATATCTGCAATATCTATACTGTTTTAACTGGTATTATGCAACTCATTCAAAAAATTGGTGCCTCGTAATGTTACATATTTCAAGCATGGTTTTATGTCAAAAGGAACTTTATGTCATTGGCCGATTTCAGTTCCCCCAACTCCTGGGATAATGGCAACATCTTGAGCAAAATAAACAAGTTGAGTTCTGAATGGCATTGATACATCAAAATTTCATAGCAATGCTGAATTTTTTCATCGGTATTTTTTCACGGCATAAACATAATTTTTAAATAATATATAATTTAATTAACTTTTTATATATAAATTAAATTTAATAATTGAAAGCGCGTTCAATATACATATTTAAGTAGAGAATACAAAATTGAAATTAATTCAAGCCACTGTTAGTAATACAGAATTCTAAAGTCATAAAGTTTGCAGATGACCTTAAAATTTGCAGAATGGTGAAGACTATTGGCGACACGTTCAAACTGCAAGAAGATATCGACAGTATATAGTGATTTGATTTGAGTTTAACCTTCTTAGTCTCAACTTTAACAAGTGCAAGACCTTATATCGTTCCATCGGAACTGTAAGAATATCAAACAAATAGTAAAGTTTTACAAAAGGTATTCGAAATTAAAAACTACTCTTAGTCGATTGAATGGGGAAACATCGTATTTCGTTTACTTTATTTATCTAATTTATTTAAAACGTAGAATTAACTAAAGGATTTTAATTTTTTTAAAGTTACATTAGGAATCTTTGTTTAAATTATTAAATTGATCTAAAAATAAACAATAAAGGTAAATTGATTTATTTATGCAGCTTGGACCGTAAGCCTCATTTCACCCTACAATAGCCAGATTAAGCGTATCTTACAGTTTTCGTTCTATTGTACACATATACTCATAAATATTCTTGTATTTAGGGTAAAATTAAAACCGTAGTTTATTTATAGTATTTAAACTTATCTCAAATTATTTACATTATCCTTCTATACCTATACAGTATACATACGTTTTTTTCTTTGAAGTGTAACAATTGTTTGAATATTTGTTTTTTTAGTAAAAATATAAAAAAATCTCATCTAAATTATGACATCATATATTTTCATTGTTTGGGTGCAGAAATAAAATGTTTCCCTATCACCACGCAAAAATAAAAAAAGCTCTGTACGTATTTTCTTTTCTACACACTCAGAAACTTCTATCCCTTATACGTACGAGTATATAACTGACAATTCTCTTAATAATATATGACATTTTTATTTTCTTAAATATGAGGGCGTTTATATATTCTGTATGATAACACAAAAACCAAAAATAATAAGAAAATGATAACAAGAAGAAAATCTATAGATAAAACTATACATCTTTTATGTGTACCAAATACCAATATAATATGTACCAAGTATTTTTTTTTTGTATGCGAGTACATATATACGGAAACGATACAAGTTTATTGAAAAACATAATTTTCCTGTTTCCATCCTGATTGTATGTTGTGCCTTGTGCGCCTTTGTATAAATGGGTGTGATCATGTATGTATATCTGTTATATATCTGTTTTGTATATTGGAATGAACAAAAAATTCTCTTCTTTTACTTTTTCAAGTATACATGTTTTATGCTTCTTAAAAACAAAAGCAAGTTTAATCTATAGTTTACATACCTTTTTATTACTGTATACATATATACAATACATACATATTCTATTATTGTGTGCATGAAAAATCATGATTTTTCCACCCTACATCAGCCTCCCGACCTCTTCCTATCCAGTTTATCTTATCTCCATACATAAACTTATTGCATTAATAAACAACATACTAATCCACTCATTTAGTTTAATACTTGAGTATAATCATAAAAGATTTAGCAAATAATTGGTTTGACTTTAACGGATTTACTCAGTTTATAGTCTACATTCAAACATTTCGGTTAAAACAGTAAAAGAAAATAAATATATTCTAGTTTTTCACTGTCGCAACGAATATAAATTGTTTTTCTTTTGTTTTGTTTTTTGTTAGATTCAGTAAAATGTCGAATGAATGTAAAAGTAAATATTCAACGTGGATTGCGATGTCATGCATGATTGGTGTACTGCTTTCGGTGTATGCATTAAATATAGAGCTGCACGCCGAAGAAGATCATACGTACGAAGCGTTTTGTGATATAAGTAAATCGATAAGTTGTACTAAAGTTTTTACGTCAAAGTGAGTTATTTCCGTAGTGGAGTAAAGTTAGGGATAATATTTAATTGATTTTTATTTTTATGTCTTTTATATACATAGATATGGACGTGGCTTTGGTATCATTGGACCAATATTTGGTGAAAAATCAATATTGAATCAGCCGAATAGTTTGGGTGGAATTGTGTTTTATATCATTGTTGGATTTGTTGGTAAGTATTTTTATTTAATTTAAAGAAATCACTTTTTGTTTCGTGGTCTTATACGATTTATAAAAAAACAGTCTTAAACGAATATACAAAGTGATATTTGGGTTTTGTTGCTCTCACAAACATTAAAAGATGTTACAAGTTAAATGAACCGAGAGTTAAAAAAAATAAAAATTTGTTATTAGTGTTGTATCCTAAAGAATTTTCATTACGGATTTTGTTTTTGTAACAATGGATTAGAAAAGCTTTTTTATTTTTTTGTTATTGTTTCGTTTTATAACTTTTTGTGTTTGGCTATGTATCTTTGTTTCGTATATTATTACTGTATTGTATAGTATAATATTAAATTGCAAATATAGGTTGTGAAAATTTATGGAAAATCATGCAAACCGGGGCAAATCAAAAATTAACAGAATTACTCGTTTCTGGTGGTATTCAAATATACAATAATGAATATGGAGAAGTAATAACCGATGGGCGGTCGCAGTTTTGAAGCTGTCACCATCAGCTCTATATGTGCTTTATTACTAAGCAGCACCATATTCAACGGATTGTAATGCAATTGTGAGTGTAAAACGTTTTAATTACTTCTGGCCATATTAGAGATTCTTGTATTTTGTACAACATCCACAAAAAGCACATCACCTTCGCCTGCTGGCAATTCCAAATCAGCTGCCTGTTTTAAAGTTTGAATTTGATATTATTGTTAAGAGTTTATATTAAGACTATTACAACAAACAATGGTGCAGTAAAATGACTTAAATTGTTTCACTACAACGATGAAAATATTTCTTGGATAGATCAATATTAGATATTCCTCGGAACTCGATTATTAAATACAAGTTTGTATATAAGTAATATGATTAAAAAGATAGTTTAAATGAGTTATTTAAAAAAAATTCTTGGGTATTATTTTTTTAATTCTATCAAGCGATATTTTGTACTTCGAACCAACATTTTCTGTAATTAATGAATGTGTTTTTTGTGATGTAAATTTAATAATTAATCACAGGTTATTAGAATATACATACATGTACCATATTGCAAGGCGGTGTTGAGAATTTAGATGCCAGTAATGCGATTAAATTCTGCTCTTACTTTTTTAAGATTATTTAAATTCAATAACTGAATTTTGTAATGTTATACGTATCATGCAAATGTAAGGAATAATTTTTTAGGAGTTATGAAAATTCAAGCTTCACTCTGAATACCGCTAGTTGTGGCCATATTTATGATGACACTTCTTTAATAGAGGTATTTTCAAAATCTTTAAATTATTTTACTCAACCTGGGATTTCTTTTCTGCACGTTGAGATTTATGCAAATCAAATAATATTTTTTGTGTAAGGTTTCCTAAATGAAATCAATAGTTTACCACTTTTGAAATTATTATTGAAATAGCACATCGACCTTCCTGAAATTTTTCCCAATTACCATTACTTTAATAAATATTTTATAACCAAACAAAATTAATTAGTCTCTAAAACATATTAAAATCCCAATAGTATTTCACATTATAGCGAGCATCTTCACCAATTCCATTTTAGTTTTCATCGTGATGAAAAAAAAGCAACAAATTGCTCTTTCCATATTTGAAATTTCCCAACATAACCGAACCCAAGGAGGATGTACATATATACAAATAAAAGACGAGGAGAAAACACTTCACTGTATTTAGGTTAAACATATTAAGAATTTATTTAACATTTTCAACATAATACGTACAAGAATATAAGGACGATAGCTTGTTACTATTGCAAGCAAGCTAAAAATTGATAGAGCAAAACGACAAAAGCACAGAAAAATCACCAGCTGAGGGGAGAAAATGTCGGGAAAAAAGGAAGTTATTATGGAAAATAAAACACTAAAGATGAATACATATACATACGATAAAATATACGAGTATACATGTACCATATAATACACCATATGCGCTGTGTGTTATGTTCTCTATATATAGAGGTAATGAATAAATGAAGCAAAATTTGTTCATGTAAAATAAAATTTGATGTAAATATTTAATAATTTTTTATGACAAATTTATGCTTTTTTATACACAACATAAAAATTTAATATTTATTTACATTTATTTTTTGTGTATATATGTATTTTAACTGAATCAAAATTTCATTATTATACAACAAGCAAAATATAAGAGAGCTTGTAGAGTAGTTTTTCAGTTCATAAATTCTATGTTGATATCGTTGTTATTCAATTAGGAATTTAAATGGTGGGTTTCTTTGAAAATTATGTATATATGTATATGTAAAAGGATATTATAGGTATTATCTTGATTTTGCTTTTGTTTAAAAATTATGTTAAATGTTGTTGTAAATAATGTTGTTGTGGTACATACTTATGTATTATGATTATCATGCAAATAAATTATAACTTTTATAGACTTTTACCGTATTCAAATCTAACATTGATTAATGGTATTTCGACACTAACTGGACAAAATGCATTCAAAGAAGTAATGCGTGACTTAACTATAACTATTAATATCGGTTAAATTGATCTCAGAAAAGTTTAATTATTTCCCCAAAAAGTTAATAAAAAAATAAAAATGGATTCTTTTTTAACCTAACTTTGTTTTTCTCGCACTTCATTTACTTTATTCAGCCATATGCTAGTACCATAATATCGTACATTTTTTTGTAGTTATACCTTTAAAATAGGATGTGAATAAGTTTCTAATCTAACTAATTAGTACAGACTCAATATGCTTCAAATATTTTTGCGTGCATTTGAATATTAATTATCCTTTTACATTTACCCATATTATACGGGGTACCAAATCATATACGGGGTACGTCTTTGTAAAACCTTTTTAAATTCAGAAAAAAATGAATTAATAAAGGTCCCAGCTTTTCATACAAAAACACTATTTTTAATTATACCTTCATCATTAAATGAGCTTTTCAAATAAGGCAAATTTTCAAATTTTATTCATAATGGAATTATGTTTACTTGAAACACTCATTGCTGGATAAACATTTGTTCTGCTTCCCGCACATATTGTATAGGATATTTTGGAATGCGGTACATAATTTTTTTATTTCTGGCGGCCTTCTGATAAAATTCTTAACTCTTTGTTTTGTCTTCTTCATTTAAATTTGAACTTACAAATTTTGTGGAATTCAACAATTGGTTAACTGCAACACAATAAATGTTGGCCTATTAATGTCGATTTTCTTTGATTAAAAATAATTGATTATTTTGACAAATAATTGATATTTTTCAGTGTTTCATTTTTCTTTGGCGAAAATAATTGATTATTTTTTGATGTATAATCAATTTTTACACATCATGATTTTTTCAATAATCTACTACCACTACATTGAAAAATAGAAATGTCAAATATGACAAATATGACGTCTCGCCATTTTAATGTCAATTCTTAAATGTTTTTCTTGCCTTTAATCACAAAAAAAATAACAAATTTAACAAAAAATAATCGCTTGTAGCTTTATGAAATTCACATTAAACTGACAGAAAACAAAATGTCAAAATACCAACACATAGATCAAAAATAATCAATTATTTTTCGTTTTCGATTGGCAAGAAAATAATTGATATTTTTTGTAAAACCAAAGAAAATCGACATAAGTTTGTATTATAATTTTTTTGTAAATTTGTTGCATTTTAATATTAAGGCCGTGAGTCAATCAGTTAAAAATATAATTAAAAATTAAAATTTTGATAGAAAACTCAAATTTATTTTTGTTTGCTCATCATAAAATGAGCAAATAAATCGAAAACTTTGATTTTCCAGTAGGAAACGTCAAAATAACAAATTGGATATAATGGAACTGAAAAAATGCACCCTTGAGTTAAACAAAATTTATTTGAATTTGGCAAGTCGAGTATTAGATTTCAAATAAACTTGCTAAATGGAGAAGACCAGTTTTTCCATAAAATAGATTTTTCTTATCCACAAATAATTTGCGAATTACAAAATTGTGCAAGTTCACCCGGTTAGAAGAAAATTTTGAGTATGTTATAGACTTATAGAGCTTTGGGTCGGGAAATTAATAGTGATTGTTAATCAAATAGTGTTCCTCATCGATGGTTTTTGAATAATTAATATTCGGGTTTCATAGCAAGTTAGTAATGCATGCACCAATTATTTGGAACCCTGTCTTATAAAAGCTTAAACGCCGACACCTTTAAGCACAGGTACAATCCTAATGGCTAGATTTAGCTGCTTATTTATACGGGCAACAATTACCCCTAAGTCCCTAATATTTACTCCCTCAAATTTAAAACTTATTTCGTTAGCATTTGAGGATTTTATTTGCGAGGTTACTTAGTTCTCTATGAAAGTACCCTCCAAATTTAGGATATAAAAGATTATTTTTGGCACTAATCATCGCTGCGGAGAAAGAACATGTTTAGACCACCAGTTTGCAAGACACGTTGATCAAATCACCTCAAATCACCGTGCATGTTAGTACTGTATGCTGACACGTGGTAGGCAATTAAGAATCGGTGAATCATATTGAGCTTGTAGCCTTACTTCCACCATTAAGCTGACTTAGCAAATTTTTATAAATTGCAAAATTGCTAGTCACATTTTTCTGTGGAATAGCAGTCCCGACTTTTTAAGAAGTTCGTTTGAGTAACTTTCCTCAATTTTCTGATCTATACTTTCTTATTTTTCTATTTCTAGGGTTTATCAACACAATCGAAGCGAGTAAGCTCCAACTCGTTCTATGCATGGTATCAAATTTTCTATCAATTTATTTAGCATATCTGCTCTATTTTGTCCTGGAAGATTTTTGTGTTGTGTGTGTATCAACTTATGTCGTGAATTTCATTAATTTAATTTTATCAATAAAACGTTATAATATGTTAAAATTAGAACAACATCAAGACCAACATAAAATTGATGACGATAAAATTAAATCTGATTAAAAACTCTTTACCGGAACAACAAAATATCGATGTACACAACTTTATATTCATACCTATATTTATGTATATTGTATATATGTGGGCTAGATAGATAGATGTAGCTTAGCTACACCAAGAGTGTAGAACGTTAAAATATAAATAAAAACTAAAAATAAATTTGGGGAGTTAAAAAATTGGGGAACGAAAATGTTTTATTTTATATATATACGTATATATATTTTTGCGTGTGCGGAGAGAGGAGCCTTTCCCGGGTTGATAAAAGCGGAATGAACATTTATTATATTCAGGGTTTGGGGAACTGTATAAAGCATATTGGAAATTAAGGATTGGAAAATACATATTGTGTGTGTGTGTGTGTGTGTGTGTGTATATTTATTTATACATATTTGTTTTTTTCATGAAAATTGATTTTTATTTTTTTTTAATATTATTCGGGGGTGGCGTTTTTGGGATATATGTATATGTATATTTTTTTTATTTACCAAATAGAATGTGGGGTTTTGTTTTTATTTTATAGTATAACCATTTGGAATATAATATCAATTATGGTTATGGTATTTATTAATATTTAACTGATACAATACAAAAATTATTAATTATATTTATCATTAAATGTGGAAAGAGTAATGTTGTATGAAACGTATTAAATGTGGTTTGGGGGATAAATATTGTATTATATCATATTGTGAATTACATAATGGTCACATGAGATTTGAGCACTAAGTGGTTATCACGAATATTTATATAATTTTTGGTTTGTTTGATATATATATATATATATACCAACCATTTAACGAAATTATTAATGCACTATGGTTGTTTAGTTATAGTTGTTTAAATAAATTTAATTTTTAGTGGTTGTTGATATTTTTAGTAGTTTGAATAATTTCTGTTTTCCTATTCTAATTGATTTAGTTCGAATTATTCATAAGAGGTCTACTCACTCCAAAGATTCCTGAGAGAATTTCAAGAAGATTCTGCATCAATTTGTTCACACACAAAATTTAAAATGTTTCATCAACAAATTATATTTTCAACCAAAATAAATTATCTGCAACAGTTTTATCTTTGAGTTACAAAGAAAATTCTTCCATCACATTTGTATCAAGTATATAAATAAGGTTTAGTTCACTAAACAGGTCATACAGGTTTATATACAGGGTGTCCGCCGGGAAGGTATACTACTTTATTTTGCTGCCATTTTGGTAAACGTTAGTCTTGACAGTTCATATTTGGCAGTCGTGAAGTAGACACGTGGCAAATTTATTATGGAAAAATATTCGATAAACCAACGTGTTTTAATCGTTGAAACATTTTATCAAAATCAATCATCGATTACTGTGACGATGAGAAAGTTACGTGAAATTTTTGGGAGAAACAACGTGCCAACAAAACGCACTATTTATCGTGTAGTGAATGATTTCGAAGAAAGAGGGTCTGTAGGAGATAGGCCCAAGCATGGCCCACAACGTACTGCAAGATCGGCTGAAAACATTACTGCTGTTACTGTTACATTACTGTTTAATCCTTGGTCTTCAAAGAACAAGTTTGGCCACAATTTTGCACAAGGATTTGCATTTGTTTCCATTTAAGATTCAGTTGACACAAGAGCTTATTCCACAAGACCATTTACGCCGCCGTACATATGCCAATAGGATGTTACAGATCGCCCATGACAACCCCGATTTTCATGAAAAAATCACAATGAGTGACGAGGCACATTTTCATTTGAATGGAAATAAACAGAATAGTCGGTTCTGGGCAATGAAAAACCCTCAAATTATTCATCAGTCACCTTTACATCCATTAAAAGTGACAGTCTGGTGTGCAATTTGGTCAGGAGGAATAATTGGACCTTACTTCTTTCAAAATGAAAACGGCGTAACGGTAACTGTGAATGGGGAGCGATATCGTGATATGATTGAAAACTTTTTAACGCCACAACTGCATGCTTTGGGATTGATTAACATGTGGTATCAACAAGACGGTGCCACATCGCATACAGCCAGGATTACAATGGAATTACTGCGAGACCTCTTTCCACAACAAGTTATTTCAAAAAATGGTAATGTTGATTGGCCACGGTCGCCTGATTTGACTGGTCCGGTGACTTCTTTTTGTGGGGATATCTGAAAAGCAAGGCTTATGCAAACAAATCAGAAACGCTTGAGCAACTCAAACAAAATATTCGTGATGAAATTAATGAAATACTGCGTGAAATGTGTGAGAATGTAATGAAAAATGTGCTCAAAAGGGCTCGCATTTGTGAGGCTAACAGAGGCGGACATTTATCTGATATTGTATTCAATACATAATTGCCGACATTAAATAAAACATTTATCAATATAAGATCCATTCTCTTTTATATAATCAAAAATTATAAACAAACAAAGTAGTATACCTTCCCGGCGGACACCCTGCATAATAATATTGCATACATATTATATTACATACCTACATATTTTGATTTTGTATAAAAATAAAAAATGTATAGCAAAAATGCTAAATGCAAACAAAATTATTTTAATTTTGCTATATAAACCGAAAAAACTTAGTTAATAAAACATAATTAAAATTATTATTCAAATTGATTGTTTCAATTCTCGCGATTATTAAGGCCTCATCCGTAGTAATCTTATTAATAGGTTCATTTTAATGCCAGATATAACAACATAGGCGGCAAATAAGGCAGGTTTATAAATATTCGAGTCATCACATCATCTCATTAAATGGATAGATTACTACAGAAGAATCATGAGACTGGCACAAAAATAACAACTTTAGCGAGAAACTACCACAAGGATGGAGATATACGAAAGACTAAATCGTATCTCGAAAGAAAGATAGAAGAGTTAAAAAAGCTCTACGCCAAATTTCTGGCCGCAGAAGACCAGATAATATCGATGGATCCTCAAATCAAAGAGGATCATCCGTACAGGGCAACGATGAATACAATTGCCGAAATAAATAAAGATCTACTTACTGAGATGCATCAGCGTCTGAACAACGGCCCACCACTAACACTAACAGTGCCATTAGCACCATTGTCCAGTATAGACAAACAGAAGCTCTTTGACTTTCCTAGCAAGGAAATGATGAACAAGGAGCAAACAACAACACCGCCACCTCATCTAATTCGGAAAGACGTCAACACCATGACGATCTGAAGTGCAAGGAATTGTCAAACACCAACCAAAAACAGCTCAAGAGGCAAGATGTGCTGATGAAAAGAATATGTACCGGAAAATGGACTCCATCGAGTAAACATTGGATAAAAACAACAGCCCAATAGAACACTTAAAAATAGATCATATATCTAAAGAAATTGAGGTAATTGATCAACAAAACATAGAGATTCTAATGGAAATGGATGAAGAAGACCAAACAAATAAACTCCTGCAAAACAACTACTATGAAATTCTGAAGGAGAGAGTGGACACATTAATAATGCGTTTACAGCGCAACCAGCAGAAAGAAACAACGATCCTTTCTGAAGAAGTCAGGGTACACTTACCCAAAATACAATTGCCAACTTTTAATGGCGATTATGAGCAATGGAGGGCGTTCAACGACATATTCATCGAGCTCATCCACAACAACAAGCAGCTATCGGACACTATAAAAACGACTTACCTGAAGTCAAATGTGCAGAAAGGAGCAGCACATTTAATTAGTCATCTCTCAACAACGGGTGTTAATTATAACAAGGCCTGTGGAACACTGCAAGCAAGGTACAACAACACCAGGTTGCCAGCAAATAAGTATTTCAACTCATTGATGTCCTTACCAGTACTATACAGGCAGCATCGGCGGTAATAATTCGAACCTTTCATGATACTGCACAACTTCAGCAAGCAACAAATAAACTCTCCTGTTGAAGCACTGATAATGTTCATTCTAGGCAAGAAACTGAACCCTGAATCAACCAGGCTATACGAAACCACATTGGATAATCCGAGGAAAATTAAATAGATCGGTGATTTTTTGAACTTTCTAGAAACAAGATTTCAATCACTAGAGGCTATGGGGTCATCAAGGTAGCAAACACCACCACAACCAAAGGCTCCACTGAAACGAGTACATGCAACAGCGGTAAACAGCCATTGTCTAGTAAAAGGATGCCAAGAAAGGCATCAATTGCAAGATTGCAATCAATTTAAACTAATGGTCAGCGAGACATCTACTTTCGTACGTTGTTTAACGCAACTTTCAAGGGGTTTAGCAAGAAATTCGAAACATCCACAATATGACGTATTGTATGTCAAGGTCAGCACCACACTCTTCTGCATGGCAATAACATGGCATCAACCTACATGGGGACAACGCAAACTCTCATAGTCAAACAACAAGGCTGCCAACAGCAGTGGTGAAAGTAGCAACCAGCACTGGAAAATTCACCAAAATAAGGGTACTAATTGATTCGGGATCACAAGCAACATTAATATCGTCAAAAGCTACCAATCTACTAAACATCAAGTAGAAAAAGGCACATATCAACATTTCAGGCATTGGCGGTAACGAGGCAGGAATCTGCAGACATACAATCAACATAAAGATAATGCCAAGATCCAATGAGAACTTTAGCATAGACATTGAAGCCTTAGTACTCAACAACTCAACTCAACAACTACCCGCAGCTTCTATTGATACAACCAAGTGGTTCCATCCCCTAAATCTAGAACTTGCGGATCCAAAATATAACCAACCTCAACCAATTTTTAACCAGGAGCATCATCAAGGGCGGATACCAGGAGCATATGGCACAAAACACGCAGTTTGGTGGATGATAGTAATAGAACAACAATGGTGACCCCTAAAGCAATTGAAGAGCTACCCTTGTCTAATTGCAATATTTTCAACTAATTACAATGGCAATTAAGGAATTTAATCGCAGATAATGAACTACTACTAGCAAGTAACAAGGATGAAAAACGTGTCAGACGCGGTTTCGGAAACGCGACTGGAATCATATTAGGTGATATATTTGGAATACTCATGCAACGAGAGGCAAGTGACTATAAAAATCATTTCGAAAAAATCAACAACAACGAATAATATAATAACGATAATATTGTCAAGTTAGTCAAACACAACATAAATCTCACTCTAACTTCATTAAATAATTTAATAAACGAACAAAAGCACCTACGAAACGAAATGTCACAACTTCAGGAATACCGAACTTACGAGGATAGAGCGCGCTCGATAATACTCAGCATACTCGAATTGAGTCTAGTTTTGAGAAACCTGGAAGATACCCAACAAGGTTTACCGGATGTGGTTTATGACGATCTTCGTGGAATTATACATCCTGCCATACTTACTCCAACTCATTAAACAGCCTCCATTAGCATCCCAGGACAAAATCTCTACGATCTCACTCATGTGTATAAAAGCATGAAAACAACCCCTTGCTTTCACGTGGGACTACACAGTTCTGTCAGTAATACCCCTTCCAGATATTAACCACGGTAGTACTCAGACGTACATTATCAAAACAACCGATAACTTGGCCGTAGATGATCGTCGAGAGCATTTCGCAACTTTAACAAAAGAGGACGTGAACCGGTGCCAATTGTTCCAACCAACACGATTCCTATGTAAAGTCTCACCAATTATCAATACAATGACTCACTAAGGACAATGCGCACTAGCCCTATTGCAGCGGAAAAAGAAAATCGATATGGCCTGCAACCGCAAGACAATAAATGGAACCAACCACTGGATCAAGCTTCACACTCCGAACTAGTGGATTTATGCCATATCCAATGAAACGATAGTTGACGTTATATGTGACTCTACTGTTCAACCGCATAAGTTTCAGAGATCCGGGTAGGCAGAGATAAGCCCGGGATGCATGGTAAGGGACGAGTCCAAAACAAAATGAGAGAAATTCAGTAGATCAAATTGTTGACTGGGCCAAAAACAACTGAATTGGAAAATCAAATCACGCCGTCGGAGCAGAATGAATCTTTTCCGCCGAACCAGAGCGTCACCATGTGCATCACTATGCAATGTGTAGAAGGAAAACATCAAATAGTCCTAGGCCACCATTGCCACTACCACCGGTAGAAATGAGCGCTGTATATTCTCACCACCAACAACTATCCCCTCTAATACCTGAAAAATTACACATCCGCCCGGGAGTATGTTTAGTTCACTAAACAGTTCATACAGGTTTATATACAATAATATTGCATACATATTATATTACATACATTACATACAATACATATTTTGATTTTGTATAAAAATAAAAAATGTATAGCATAAAATGTAAAATGTACACAAAATCAATTTAATTTTGCTTATATAAACCGAAAAAACTTATTTAATAAAACAGAATTAATTATTATTCAAATTGATTGTTTCAAAAGTTATCAACACTATTTTTCACACTATTTTTATACTATTATTCTTCATATTATCAACCATACATACCTATGCCACGCTTAAGTAACATAGAGTAAGTGTAGGTCATCATGTATACTTAAGTGGAATCGTGGTGTGATGGACCATGTGCATTCGATCTTTACTTACTTTGTAGAAACGCATTCTAATATTATTTTATTCATAAACACAAAACCACTTCTAATATTTAATCAATAATTATAGTTACCAGATACAAACAAAATCGCTGTAACATCTCTCACATACATATCTATAAAATAAACTAACAAAAATCACAACCATCACGCTATTCTATATACAATCAAATTCTATAAATAGCCAGATAATGTAAATCACTTAATTGTTAATTAAAAATTTAAACAAACATATGTTATAATTAAAAAATTAATATCAAATTCATTTAAATAATTTAATAATAACAACACATTACCATTTTTAAAAAAATATTATTTTGTGCTTATTAATTTATTTATTTTAATTATAATAATAATAATTACACAAAATGAAAAATACAATCAACCAACAAAAAAATAAAAAATGAGAATACAAATTTTTTCATTGTTTTTAATCAATTAAATTAAAATTGTGTGCTACACTCATTTATTTATTTATTAATATTATTTTTATTGTATATTTTATTTAATTAAAAAATATAAATATATATATATATATATATATATATATATATATATATATATATATATATATATATATATATATATTTATATATATATATATATATATATATATATATATATATATTTACATATATATATATATATATATATATATATATATATATATATATATATATATATATATATATATATATATATATATTTAAATAAATAAAATAAAATATTTAAAAATAAATAATTATTTTTTAATAAATATTTTAAATATTTTTTTGTGTTTTATTATGTATACATATGTATATAAATCTAGGTAGGGTAGGAGTACGAATATTATGCCGCATGCTGCGGTGAGTAGAGTGGATAATTTATTACAACACTATATACAGAATGTGAGTATGTGATACTCTTATATGAGGTATTGCTTTTGCATTTTGAAGTGAGAGAATTTTCCAGTGAAATTTCAGTATGATTGCTGATGGAGCAGTGGAGTTACGTTCAGTAAAATTAAAACTACATACATTGATTAGCTTCATTTTTAAAACACTTTTAAAATTCGTTACATAATATCTTACAACAACAACACTAAGTATATTAGTATAGTATAGATAGAATAAACTTAATGTGTAAAGCAAGAAATTAATTGCTTTAATCTGAGGTAAGTAGGTGTTTCAGACCCTGCGTAGCATTAATCTAAGTACAGGTACAAATAAAACAATGATTGTAGTTGAGTACAAATATTTACGAATACATACAATATACATATATACATGGCGACTTAACAGAGAAGAAACCGACTGCATATAATCTTTTCAAAAATGTTTTTCCATTTGGTTTATGTCTAAACAATTTTATTAAGCATTTGTTGGACCAGGTGTTTTGTAATTTTCACAGATAATTTTTTTAAAATTTGTTATCAAATATTTTTTTGTTTTTTTAAACTGCCAATGGATTTATTCTTGAGTCTTTGTACGAAACTAACAATAAATGTGCAAAGCTTACAATCTAAAAAAATTTATTATCTAAGTCCTTAACCTATGTTAAATTCTTATTATTAGTACGCATGAATGATAATTAATTAATTTAAATGTGTGTTAGCTTAAATATTTAGTTAAATTAAATTTATCAATATATTAGAACTAGTGGATCTACTCTGCGAAGCCATCTATATTTCGGTTGCCTTAATAGTTGCCTTGCTAATTCATTGGGGTGAGTTTCCAGTTTCGAAAGGTACTTCAAACTGTGTACTTGGATCATATCTTTGACCGATATCCCAAAGTCTATGGATGTTGCAATTTCGGATATACCACGGAGCATTTTTAATTTTTGATTGCGTTCGTTGTAAAAAATCTACATTTGATGCGCTTGTACATCCCCATATAGGAATTAGGACCATTTTGTATAGTACAAACTTGCATTCTAGCGAAAGTTTTGAATTTCTTCCAATCAGCCAGTACATTTTTGAGAATTTTATTTTTATTTGGTTGCGGTTTGATTCGAAGTGTTTTCTCCATGTCAATCTTCTATCAAGATGAAGACCCAAGTATTTGACATTTGTTTGTTGAGGGATGTTGATATTGTTTAATTTCACCGCTGGACATGTACGCTTATTCAACGTAAATGTTATGTGTGTTGATTTGTTTTCATTCGCTTTATTTAATCCGCTACGTTCTTTGCCAATTCTCAATTTTGTATAAGTGATCTTGCAATTCCTTTGATGCAGTTTTTTTTTGTGTGAAAACATGATAGCAGTGACATCTGCAAATATTGATGTGACAACCTTATCAGTTGTTGGTAGATCGGTAGTATACAGTAAATATAATATTGGCCCCAGTACGCTGCCTTGTGGAACTCCTGCGTTGACATCATTTAGTTCAGTAATGGCTGAATTGTGTTTAACCTGGTATTTTCTTTGAAACAAGTAGCTTTCAAGGACTGCATGAAATTTTTATGGCAGACTAGTTCTAATTTTATATATAATTCCCTCATGCCATACTTTGTCGAAAGCTTGCGCAATGTCTAGGAGGACTGCTGAACAATATTTCTTTTCTTTTAATGGTAATTTAATGGTGTTAATAACTCTGCGCACCTGCTTCTACAGTGCCATGTTGGTCTCGAAACCCAAATTGGTGGTTTGGTATAATCTGTCCTTCAGATAATATTGGTTTTAATTTTTGTAATACCATTTTTTGAAAAAGTTTAGAAATCATCGGAAGTATACTTATTGGTCTGTACGATGCGACTTGTGTTTCGTCTTTTCAAGGCTTTGAAATCATTGTAATTTGCGATATTTTCCATTTTTTAGGTAAATACCCACATCTCATAATCGCATTAAAGATATAACTTATGAGTTTTATTCATTTATCGTTATGGATCGTTTCGGTGAATATTTAATTCTTCCTCGTTGAGCTTTCGTTTTTGGGGCGGCACCTTTTAGGATGTTGGCATAGGAAACTCCTGGTTGTGTAAAAATGCTTGTAACATTCTCCAGGTCATTTTGTGTGGTTGAGTGTGCATTCGCTTGATGGGCAATTGTACTTCTTGGAGTCATATCTCTTTGATTGTAACATGACTTAAGCATTCGTTACTCGGATCACAACTTTGGATTGGTCTTATGCTTCAAATCCAGATATACTGGGCAATCTCTGTAGTTTGCTGTGTATTTTCACCGCAATTACTACAGTGTTTTACTGATTGATCTTTTCTCGTCTTATCGCATTTTTTGGAACATGAAGTTCGCCACTGATAACGCAAACTTCACCCAACGTGCAAAAAGCTTTCTTTTGTGTGCTCGTCTTCTTGGCACGTGATGTATTGTACTGGTCCGGTTCGCTTTTTGGGTTCTTTTACAGTGCTTTTGCGACGCAGTAAATATCTCAAGTATATATACTGTGGTTTCCTTTGTTTTTCTAATCTGGCTCTAATTCTATGCGAAACATCGGTTGAGGAATATTCTTATGATATAAAATGTTTGCAATAGATTTGGCATGAAAACTTTGCTCAGCGAGACCCGCATGAATGTCGGTCACCTCTACGCTGCTCTCCAATCCGTTTAAAACAACAGTCAACCCTTTTTGATTTTTCAGCTGGTATTGTTTCATCGGCGCCATTCTCCTCCAAGCTAGAAAATCTATTGCCGAGAGGTATTTGATCATTACCATGTTCTAACCAAGACGATTTAGTTTTACTAGCTAATTGCGGTGATTTCGGGTTCTTTTCTTTTTTTCTTTTTTCATTTCTTTTTCTTTTGGTCTGAACACTTATATATCTGTCCATTCCGGTTTGCACCAAATTTCTTTATTTAATTGACCTATCTCACTAATTAAATTAATGTCGTTATTCACGTTCATTGCACTTAATTTATTTGCTGTTGAAGCATTTTTTTTTCTACTTGTATTTTCATTTGTGTTAAAAGGTGGTATCACCAAATTTGCTAAATATGATGTCGAAGCACTTTTTTCATTAAGCGTTATTATATTTTTTGGGGGGCTATGTTCCACTTTACCCATTGCATGCATTGCATTATTCTGATTTAATGTTGATATTGTTTTTTTGGGGGAAAATAGGCTCCTTATAATTTTAGCACTAATGATTATTTGTTATTATATGCACAGTAATTAAATTAAATACTAAAAAATAATTAAAAAGAACTAGCACTGAACTTTTTATTTTAATTTTATTTTACTTTAATTATATCCCGCGCACATTGATTTTACGTACAAACTGCATGACGATAAAAAATCAACTTGTTGTCAAATATAACTCTAAAATTATTATATTTCATTTATATTTTAAAATGGTTATCTGGTAGAACATTTACCTAATCATCGAATCAAGTCGCCGAAAATGATAATTAGCCGATCACAACTATTTATAATTTAAATATTTGATTAACTTGTTCTGATCTGAAAGGTCGATGCAGCTCACTTCTACGATTGAAAACCTGGTTTTTACTGCCATAATTCTACCGTAAACAATTGTACGTAAGTACAATTGGTAAGTACAATTGAGAAATCGAGTTTTGTATGGTGGCGTTCCTTGATATTGAGGGCGCCTTTAACAATGTTAAGGCGGAGGCAATTTTGGAGGGATTGTCGTTCCTAGGGTTGGATTACCCTGTAAGTGGGTTAATCAATCACATGCTGGGGTGCAGGATGGTTAACTCGGAGCTGAGGGAATCCACCATCAGGAGGCGGGTGGCTAAGGGAACCCCGCAGGGAGGTGTCCTGTCTCCTCTTCTTTGGTACATAGCAATCAATGGATTGCTGTTGAAGCTGGAGAGAGAGGGGATCGGGGTGATTGATTATGCAGATGACGTAGCGATAGCTGTCTGTGGTAAATATCTAATCACGGTGAAGGAGGTAATTCAAAATGCCCTCCTAATCATTACAAGGTGCGCCATCAGATATGGACTGGCAATTAGCTCGTCCAAAACTGAACTGATACTATTTATTAAGAAATATTAAATCCCGGTAGTAGATCCACCTCTCTTAAATGGCAGGAGACTAGCTTTTACTGACAAGGCAAGATTTCTGGGCGTAATCTTGGACAGTAAGCTTAGTTGGAAGCTCAACATTCTGGAAAGACGAAACAAGGCTAATATAGCCATGTACTCGTGCAGAAACGCCATCGGAAAGAGATGGAGCCTGAAGCCGGAGCTGGTACACTGGCAACTCACTGCCGTAGTAAACCCTATACTTATGTATGGGGTGAGTGTGTGGTGGCCAGCTGTTGATAAAGTAACGTAGAAAAAAGGGATCGAGAAGGTGCAAAGAACGGCCTGCATGCTGATAAGCGGGGCGCTGAGGATAACACCAACGCGTACCTTGGAGGTTATGCTTCACCTTCCCCCCGTCGATATTTATGGTAAGCAGGTGGCGGCGATTACGGCCACCCGACTATCACCCATATCTCAGTGGAAATGTCTTCAGACAGGACACTCGACGATGATTAGATCGCTAAGGAAGGAACCAGCGAATCTAGACTACGTTACACCGACTTTGTGTTTCGAAAAAAAGTTCCGAACTTCCTGCCCATCAAGGGAATCTAGCAGGAGCGGGTCGGTGGCGGAAACAGAAGCATTGCAGTTCTTTACGGATGGCTCCAAGCTACACGGTAAAATAGGAGCTGGGGTATTCTGTGATAAACTGGAAGTAAATATATCAGTTCGTCTCCCTGATCACTGCAGTGTTTACCAGGCAGAGGTAAAGAGGTAATAGCGATTGAGGAGGTCCTGAATTGGTTGAGGCATCATGTGGTATCCTCGACTGATATTGCAATTTATGTGGACAGTCAGGCGGCAATCAAGTCGCTGGACTCGATTTCTCTGGTGTCTAGATTGTCGTTGGGTTGCCACTTGTCTCTGAATGAAACGAGAGAGCATTTCAACATCCAGATCTGGATGTTGAAATGCTCTCTCGTACTACAGGGCGAACGAACTAGCGAGGCATGGCACAACACTCTAACTGCTACCGGAAAGGGCAAAGTTGGGGAGGCCCATTAAGGCACTCAATACTGTGCCTAAAAAGAAGGCAGTAGCGAATGAAAGGTGGACGAACACCCCTTCACATGTAGTGTAGCAAGGCAAGTCTAGCCAAAGCTGAACTTGAAACGCTCAAAGACACTGATCTCCCTACGTAAACGTGAACTAAAAACGATCGTGGGGATACTCACAGGACACTGCCTACTTGGAAAACATGCGAGGAGGCTAGGTCTAGAAGCAAATTACTTTTGCAGAACCTGTACGGATGAGGGGGAGGAAGAGACGGTAGTCCACCTTCTATGCTAATGTCCGGCATTGGCGCACAAAAGACATGAATATTTGGGTAAATTCTTAATGGACTGCCTCTCTGATCTCGAAAACTGTAAGGTGCGAAGCTTATCACGCTACATAAGTAGCTCAAATTGGTTCTCATAAGTGTAATAGGGAAGTAGATCCTGTGGTATCACAACGGACCGTCGCCGGTCTAAGTGTGCTGTAGCAGCCACTCAACCTAACCTAAACTAACCTACCAATACTATATATATTCTATATATTCGTTGGCGCAATTCAATCTGCGATAATATTAAATACGCGTCAATGTCAAAAGAAAAAATAATATCTATGTATATGTGAGCGTTATAGCTGACATAGCAAGGCAAAGACAACTCGAGCTAAGTTAGTTTGCATCGTTCATAAAAAACATAGCTCGCATAGCTTAGTTCAGGTAAGCAGCGATCTATTTAAACTACATATATTACAAAAACATAGCTCACATCGCTTAACTTAGCTTAGCTTAGGTGTGCAACGGGCCTAAAGAAGGGAAAATGTCGTTCTACCAAATAATAAGTAAGAAATTTATCAAATAATAAATAAAAAGATTTCTATACTTTCCATTATAGATTCATGAATAAAAAAATAAAATATAAAATTAAGATTGGGCGGATTTTACTCCAGCACTCAATGCCACTAATGGGCCCACGGTGCAATACCCACATTCACACAACATTCATTCAATCCATTCATTCATCCCATTCACACAAGTACAGTATACCACCTGCGCATTGCATAGCTCCATGTCACCCTGTACAGTGACATGGAAAATTTCATGAATAAAGCTACATTATTTAAAATTATGAAACTAACGCTCCATAATTATTATCCAGCCCAATGCACTTAGTAAATATTTTGGTTAGATTAATTTACAGTAAACAAAACAAAAGCTAAATATTTTAAAACAAAATATACAAAAAGTTTAACAAAAATGTAAATAAATTAACAAATTTAATTTACTCGATAAACTATTATTTTAATAGAAATCAACTAAAACAAATAAATAAAAAAATTAAAAGTTTTCGACTAATATGAGTACAGCTAAAGCTATAAATAAAATAAAAAGCTACACAAAAAAGCAGAACTTTTTGTGAGAAAAAACTAACAAAAAAATAATAAGTTTTGTAGATATACTTTGAGACACAAAAACTTTTCAATAAAATGTTGAAAAGTTAATATAGTTTATTGTGTTGTTGGTACATTTATCGATTACACATTTCACAAATAATAAATTTGCCGTTGTAGTTGTTGGTATATAATATTTACATGTCTTTTATTGGGCGAGTGGGAATATCAATTTATTCTTATTTTTTTTGGTACCAAGAAGTCTCCAAATTTAAGAAGAGATTCATTTGTATATATAATTTATACTATTTCTAGTTTTGTAGGCGAAAGTTGAAATTCAAATTTTATTTCGATCGACATACTACAACAAACATATTTTGCGAAACTCGACCTGAAATTCATACTTTTTTCGGATCTACACACAAAGAAGTACTTGTGGGTATTTTTACCATTTTTAAGTTTTTTATTTATTTTTTAAATCATAATAACTAAGTGTATGTGGGTGCGAAAAATTAAAAATTCTATTATTAATAATTATACAGTCGAATGCTTATTACGCCTATATAGAGTATAGAGTAGAGTAATAGGTCAGAACTTATAATTCTAAAGTGTGTAAGATTGTTTTTATTTATTTAATTTTAATTTTAATCATCAACGTATAGTAACATGTATATGTACATATGTATATATGTATATTCAAAAGGCCACCGCATAAATGGTTATGAATACACTTGCCACTATTATGTTTATTTCGTATGAAAACGTGAAAAGCAATAAAACCAAATTGATTGAATTGAAAAAATAAAAAATTATAAATTCAACTTATACCAATAATAAAACGCCTTAAATGGATCTTTCAAGTGTATTTTGATTTCTTCAGCGCTGGTTGACATAAATTCTATATATTGGAAATGGCAATATGGAACAAGTACACACAATCATAATATTATGTGCACAATTTTTCAAAACTAAATTGAGCTGGGACATTCAGATTTTTTACTGTACATTGCAAATATAACCTTAAGATAACTATCGCACAATAAATTTTGATTTACATTATTCTTATATGTTAATTTTAGATACATGATTCCGGCTAAAATAAATTTTACTTCAATATATGCAGAGATGTTAAAAACCGTCCGTTTAACTATGAGGTGGAGATTTAACCACCGCACATAATTGTTTTATCAAAATTCTTATGTAGCATTGACCTTTTTCTGTGGCCGTCGGTTGGTTGTTTAAAATATACAATGCAAATGTCACGTGGTATTAGATCATATTATAAGTTTTCTGGTTATTGAATCATCTTCTCAAAAATACAATAACTATATATCACAAAAATAAATATTTGCATACTAAATATTATCTCATCCAATGAATTTTTTAAGGTAAGTCCGTATGGTTGTCGCAATACAATAATTACCTTTACCTAAAATTATAATGTTCATTTCACATACAATTGGAATAAACCGCAAAACCATTAATGTTTTTTATCGTATTCAACTATGTATTATGTCGTCACTATAGTTTCAATAGAATTACCGATCAAATCAATTATTCAGGCCATCTCTATATAATATACAAACATGCTTAATGTACAGCTTGATTAACATGTATGTACGTCACATTTTGTGTTATGCTTGCCCGTTTACTTATTCATTAAAAATATTTATCCGTATGTGCAATGACGACAGATACGTTTATGTGCCCACCACATACATATTATTTTCGCGTATGTGTGCGCGCATTTTGTTTATTTTTTCAACTCACTTGACTCAATATAAGTCAAATTTGGTATTGTTTTGATTTTTTATTTATTACGAGTATGCGATACAGTGAACAAAGTAATTTTTATATATATTCATTATATATTATAGTCAATCAGAACCTGTTTGAAAGAATCAAAATAAAAATCCGAATTCCATTCGTTTCAATCGAAAATGGTAAGGCAATTATACGAAATCTATACATCCATCAATAACTACTGAAGAGTTGTGATGAACATCGCTACTCTTCAAAGTCGAACTAAGAACGAGTGAGGATAAAATAACCATATACCATTCAATTGCAAATAAAATTTCAAAGAGAAATCTCAACAAAGAAACCTAGCAGGGAATATACATAAACTCAATAAGAGGCCTTGCAGACACTTCGGTTAGAAACAGTGATGAATAAATTAATGCCCGAAATGGATACCATCCTTAATCTCTTAACAACCATTGCCTCCAAAACAGTCAATGTTAAGGATTCTTAAAATAGCGGTTTAGAATGCCAACCGCATGTCGCAACATGAATAAGAGGCTAAAAGTTTTGTGTTTCAACAGGAAATAGTTATCAAACGGGAGGCCGAGAGTTATTAAAGTAGATTCAGAAAAATAATCGTCATCATATATCAAGCAGCAAAACTGAACATCTAAGATCAAATAAAAACGCAGAATGATATATGTTGAATGTATTTAATGTATTCTTACAATCACAAAGATTAGGTTAGGTTAGGTAAGAGTGGTCGTCCTAAAGGACTAGCATATACACAAAATTAGCCCGTAGCTATACCACATTCGAGTTGCCTTCTCTTCACTCGCTAAACAATCCTGGGCTTACCAAGAAGCGTTTAAAGTCCCGGATCTCGATCTTACTAAGATCCGTGAGGTCGTTCAAAAGAGAAGTTCCCATAAATTTTGTTCTGATTTACGCTAGACTAGGACAGGTGCAGAGCAGATGGAGCACACTTTCCCGTTGCTCCTCATCACCGCAGCTGCGGCAGAAATCATGGGCTGGGACACCCAGTCTGCTCACATGTATCCCAATGAGACAATGTCCCGTTATAGCTCCCATCAGTTGGCTTGATCTGGACCGGTCAAGCCCAGGCCAGATCTGCCTGGTTATTACACACGAACTGGCGTTAGACCATCGGACGTTCGTTTCTGTTATGGCTCCTTCCTGAAGCAGCAGTTTACATGAAGCAAGCGGTATCCTTATATCCCGCCAGCTTTGGATTATTGGGCGTGCTGTGCCCTTGTTAGCCAGCTCATCTGCCTTTACATTCCTTGCGATATTAAAGTGCCATGGCACCCAAGTCAAGAGAATGTTGAACTGACAAGCCATCTCATTCAAAGATGCCAGACAGTTCTGGGCTACCTTCGACGTCAGGGAGTATGATTGTAGCATTTTAATAGCAGCCAGGCGGTCCGTAAAAATGCGAATATCCTTCGTAGGTATTTCATTATACTTCAACCAGTCCATGACTTCCGGGAAGACGACAAGAGAGGTTGACCCCTAGTGCCACACAGAATACCCCGCAGCCATCCCTCTATCCCTTTTTGAGCCATCCGTGAAGAAGCTTAGCGCCTCCATAGTCCATAACCATTTCACAAAGATTACAAGTTTATAACCTTATCACAATGAAGGTACCACAAATAATATCAAGAAGTCACATCGTACGGACCAATTGAACACATCTCAGACCCCTACCGCTGCAGAAAAAGCTGTTTCTGTTCAGATTTAGGGCGAGGCACTCAACAAATTGCATAGAATTTAGTTATACAAGAAGCCTTGGCGGACAAAATATATTGTTCTATAGACTCTAAATTTACTTTGGATAAGCTTTTGATTAATTATGGACTGTTGAATTACAATATAAAATTAAGCATTGCACACCACATGATTTCTATCGAATTTTTACATCATGAAAGAACCCACATGTCCACTGATAAAATCTTATAAAGTTAAATATTTAGGAATTCGTCTCGACACACCTCTTAAATGGCGTCAACATATATGGAAAAAAAGAAAGCAATTGGAACGAAACTGAGCAAAATGTATCGGCTTATAAAGGGTGGATCTTCTTCGGATGGTATCTTTTTAAACTGGCTTTAAAATAGAAACCGTTCAATATTTGTTATTTTGATGCTTTTTTGAAAAGAGTAAATCTTCCGATTAGTTAGGAAATTACCTTCGTTCAAATGGCTACCTCCATTGGCTTTGCAGTAGCGTAACCTGTAAATGAAATTTTGGAATACATTTTCGATGGATTGAAGCCTTATTTCACGAAAATTCGCATAATGCATCGTCAAAAGACACTATTTTGAGTATTTTCACTGTTTCAAGAAGATTTTAACTCGAATCTAGCACAAAAAGTCGTATAATGCATCGGAGAAATGCCATTGTTTTGAATATTTTTGCAGTTCCTACAAGATTTTCTTCATTTTAACCCGAATCAATACAAAAAGTTGCATAGTGTTGCATCACACCAAACTCCTTTACATTAGCTCCTTTATGATTTATTTCAAAACCCCAAATACGGCAGTTTTGCTTGGTTTATAATTTCGACTAAATATTCTTTTCAAATTTCGCACTCACTAAGGAAACAAGTTTTTAGTATTTCCTAACGGTATTTAAACGTAAATTTATTCAAATGCTGGTGAAGGACCAGCAACTCAAATTTAAACATTTTTTAGTGTTTTCGGGTCAAATTTCTAAGAATTATAGTAGATGTGCCGTGGTTTGTAGTTGTGATAAACGGTATTGGTGTTCATAGAGTCCTAAAAATATCTAAAATAAGAAAAACTAAAGCCAACACTACATTGGGATTAGTAAAACATGTACCATGTAATTTAGTCATACTCAGCGTGATTATTAGAGCGTGCGGCCGCCTTGTTCTTGTTCAATCGTCAATTTGCATAGCCGTACGATGGGTTTCTTATATGTATGTTGTATTTTCACATCTGATCGTCGCTGACTCTTCCTAGCTTCCATCAAGTCACTAGAAGTTGGTCATACTTCAGTAATAGTAGGTCGTTCACTTTTAGATTTTGACTGTGCGGCCTACCACTTTATTCTTTGTGGTAATTCCGTCACCAAGAACTTTCTAATGTGTCATTTTCTAGAGTAAGTGCCGCGTTGTGCTCAGTGCCAAGTCATCAACGCCTAGGGCCGGTTTAACAGCGTCACCTATTAAGAAGTGTATTGGTGTCAATGCGGTTAGATCGGTTGGATCATTGGTAAGCGGTGTCAGTATGGTGGTTAATTGAGGCATGCTTCTATTTGAGTGTTTACTGTATAAATCTCTCCAAAAGTGATACTTAATTCTCCAATGACGCTTTTGGGATGATGTTTCACGGATTTTTGCCGGACTGCCATATACCACCAAACTGAGGAGCATGAGGTGGTATATGAAGTGCTATTTTCTTTCTTTATCATCATTTCTGCTATCTTGCTTGGAAAAGTTGTTATTCGGCGTCTGTGCATAATCCTCGTCTTTCAACGAAATCTTATGTTGATAAACTACGTGTATATAAAAAAACAGCGATGGACCCTTTTTTATGCTTTGTGGCCCCTTCCCCTAGTTGCCATCAATTGGATGTGTCCAGCGTAATCTATATGTCTTTGCAAATTGTCTTTCTTGTTGCTTATGTCGAAAACACGTAAGACATTTTATAAGCACGTTTCATACAGCACACCTACCATTTATAATCCAAAATTAATTTTTCAAATGGAATAACGTTAATTGAATGTCGCCGTGAAGTGTGCTCACACTAAAAAGCCCTGCATTTTGTAGACGCCTTTTTACTCGCAACAGGCCATATTTGTCTAAAATAGGATTCTTTGATTTGAGTCTGAAGATTTCTCTGTTGAAATCTTGTTCTTGGATGAATTTGAGTATAGTTGTTTCGGCAGCATTTCTGAATTTGAAAGCATTGGTTTGCTTCACCGCTGTTGTATATACTAGCGTCTTTTGTTCAAACTGTCTGGAATGAAAGTTTTCTTTGGAATCATCTTGCATGGGGTTTTCATAGATAGGCCCTGACATTACTTGAGTGTGCAAAAAATTTGGATTCCACCACAGTTTGTTGGTAGCGACAGTGATTGGAGTTGCACCGTAATTTAACGTGATGCCATGTTGTTTTTGGCAGCATACATTGCACGGCTGAAATCCTGTTAGCCACAACGACCTTGAAATGGTTTGAATCGCCCTTGACCGAGTATAACGTGATGATACAATCAGACTACGCAAACGATTTGATAAGATTTTCATGGGGCATGGGATATGATTCATTATTTAGCTAATAACAAGGCTGCACTAAGTCGTAGGCACGGAATAGACAATTTTGTCGTTATAGATCGATTGTTCAAAAGTATACTACTGCCGTGGGCATACTAATCGAGTAGTGCCAATCCGCAGTGCGGTATTGGTGACAGCCATCCAACGGTTTCACATAACTTAGGTGAATTTGATAATAGGTGTGTTGATAACTGTAGCTTTGTTATATCGAACTCAAAAACTACTTCTGACAAATTGTACAAGATTAATAATGTTTTTATGCGATAATTTAAATTAATTTCTACAATGTCTGAGCCATGAAGTTTCTTGGAGTTCTGTTCAAAGATTTCTACGGAGTTTGAGATTCGTTTCCGATCTTTTCATCTTCGCCATCGGATAATAATTACAGCGTAATAACACCTTCCAATTTTGGGTCGGCCATCATGATATCATTTACAGGCATTTCGGTTTAAGTTATTGCTGACGCGCAGCTTTGTGGTACTACCGAACAATCGATAAGAAGATCATAATTGGAATACACCTGCTGTACCTGCAACTCAAAGAAACGAGTCGCCTCTATATATATATATATAAAGACCAAACTGTCGTACTTTGAGAACAAATGGGACATGTATGTAGGCCAAAATATATAAATATTCGATGACATATCATATATAACACATAGTAGATTTATTATAATTACCATCCGTTTAATCTGTCGCGATTTGTTAAAATATGTGCTCTCATTATATAATTAACTAAATTACTGATTTATAGACTATACATTAATTAAAATCAAGATATTCGCCTTTATATGCGGTAATTTACAAAACCAATCTAACTGCCACTGTGAACCAACGATATTGTTAAATTACGAATTATGCATCATCCATAAGAATTGCATAAACGAATTTGGCGCATAACAAAAAATGTTAAACGTTTGTCACATTAATTGTATTACTATGATCCAATCAAGCACACCACTATTTCATGCACTATACATGTGATTCATATGACGTTTTATTTTGTTTAAAGTTTCGTTGGTTGGTTGTCTTCTTATTCTTCAAAAAAAGCGATAATTTTTTTATTTTTCATTTTTTTTATCTTATTTGTCTTTTCTACATGTGTATTGTTATTTTAACTATGTGGTGTGTTTGTTGTTGCCGTTTTTTATTATTTTTTTATTCAATGATCTAATGGACCAAAGAAAATCAGTCTTGACGCGATACTTGTGCGGTAAACATCTGATAAAATTGGTTATGAATATATTTGTGTTTTTGTGCTTTTCAATTTTTGTTAGTGCCTCGTAAATTTGCAGAAAAAAATAATCTGGTTTTGTGCTCCTATATACAGCTTTTAGTTACTGTACGCGTGGGGGAAAATAATAATTTTATTGAGTGATTCAATCGGGAAAAAAAGAAAAGCTTCTTGGCAAAATTTTCTTAGACTTGCAAAATAAGTAGTAAGTGCTAGTGTAAAAAATTCACTTTGGTGTTTTAAAGTTAGATATGCAAGGTGTTTTTGTCATAAAATAAAATACAGCAAGTGATTAAAAGAAGCTTTTAAGCGCAGTATTGTGTTTTGTTTTTGTTTGTTTACATTCAACAAGTGGATTTTTGTGTACCGAAGCTTTTTTGTGTTTCAGTGTTTTTGTGTGTCAGTGTAGTGGTATTGAATATTTTTACGCGATTTGGATTTGTACTTGAAACTCACGTTGCAAGGTTGGTTTATTAATTAAATTATAATTTTTATGACAAATTTATAATGAGTACATTATATGTTCGCATACGAGTCGTGTGTGTGCATGCAGCGATCATCAAATTTAATTACGATATATAATTTTTTATATTACGTATCGAATCTGGTTTAATCGTTTTCATTCATATTTAGCGAAATACGAGTACAATAAATCCAATGCGGGATTGCATGGGTGTTTTAATTTTTTTTTTTTTTTTAATAAAATTGAGTTGGAATCAAGGCTATATCGGTGTGTTAAATGTAGGCTGCACTAGATGTGACTGAATTTTTTTATGCTAATTATAATAATTTTTTGTTTGTGAAATCGTGTGGTCGGCTTTTTGAAATGTTTAGATTTATGCTGTATGTGGTATGTTTGCTAAACAAGGGACATTCTTTTAAAGGTTTTGTATAATTGCGCCGACTTTTGCAATATTGTGTGGCGCTAGCCTGCATACATATGTATATTGTATAGGTTATTATAGAATATATTATAATCACGATAATTAGATAAAAAATATACTGTTGCTGATGCATCATGTTCTATGGTCTAGTGATTTTTGTTATAAATTTGTTGCAATTAATAAGATATGTAAATCTTAATATTATGTTATGCAATTTTTGTTAGTTATTTTCTAATTTTTTAATAGATGAGGAAATTGAGTCATGTTGCAATTTAGATTGAGATTTTATCAGAATTTTTCATGTGTGTTCTTCCAAATAATTGTATTAGGTAGTTAGAAAGAAGTAAAATTATTACAGCTGGATCTAATTTTGAGCAAAAATGATGTGTAATATTTAAAAATTGTCAAGGTCATTTTAACTGAGTGCTTATATATACTTACGATCTAGTCATATAGTACATAATATAATAGGTTTACTCATCAAATGTTTTTCATTGATTTCGTTGATTTTGTACTAATTGGTAACGAGACTGTGGTCGAAGCAACATACATTGTCATGCATGGTGCCGAATAAATCCAGTGTCTAAGCAAAATTTTTATAAGCTGTCAGGCAACCATAACCAGCATCTACTAGTCTGGATTATTTAACTGGCATCTACTAGGCTGGATTGAACATTTACAGTTTGGTGTTTCGTAACATGGCAGACGTATGCCATATCTTTTGTAACACATTGAATCTTGTCCTGGCTTTGTTTATACGTTTGCTGATATGTTTTTCACTCCCACCTGTTTTTGCTACTGTGCAACCATGGCATTTGATCTCGTTTTTATAGTTTGGCAACTGCTACGCGGCAAATTTCTTTTATGAGTTCGATTATTTTGTTTGAGATGCGCTTGATTTCTTAATTATGTTACGAAAAGAGTTGACTACGTCCAGTGCAGATTCGTCGTCTGATACCAGTTTACTCACTCCTTAATTGTTGTTTAAAGAAGCGAACTTTAATATTTTTTCACCTTTTGAAGGTCATTTTTTGGGTATCGTATGGTGGTCATGTCTTCTTACCATTTTTTTGAAATTCTACCTGAATTCTGTATTTGATCTGATATCTATGATTACTTTGCTTGGATGTTACTGGTTCCAACTCTCTATGCCACTTTTAACTTCCCGCGTATTTGCAACTAGAGTTAACATCGTTCCCCAATATTATTTCATGTATCATCACTAATCCAAGGTCTATTATATTCTTGTTGTCGATCTTTCGACGTAACACTCATCTTTGAACTGGTACCATCTTTCTTCTAGTCTATCTGGTTATTTCTTTTGCCATCGGGTATTGTCCATGAGTAGTTAATATGCATATATATCTTTGAACAATTGATTTGTGAAACAAAAGTCGAGCCGTCCGGTACGATAGTCCGATTTATTCTTCTAGTGTTCGTTTATGTACTCATTTTTACTTTAAATTAATGAATGCGATTGGTCCATTAAATTCTAACAAGATTCCAGACCGTAAATACGCAGCGTTACCACAGATACAGGTCTCAAGCCCTTGAATTCTGCTAGTGCATTTAAAATTGAATGATGGTTCACGATTTAATTAGATGCATCGGTTGAAAATTATTAATTTTAACCAGCCACATTGCAACATATGGTGCGTGAAACGTAAAATGTTCCCAGAATCTTTACTTTGTATATTATTTTGTGATCAATTCTGGATCTTTTTCCGTTTCTTTAAAACGATCATAGATTATGTATAAATGCTCTGAAATCAGCTGTTAGGTTGTTCATCAGCGAGTACAGTAATTTCGTCTTATGATGAGAAACCATTTCCATTGAAATATTACAAAACTATACAAAAACCAAATCTCTATGAAAATGCAAATATACATAAATATGGTTAAATAAATCAAACAATTGAGAACGTGACAAATAAACATAATTATGTATTAACAACTACAACAAACTATAAATGATTATAAGTTATGTAATAAAATTGTCGCTATAGTGATAATTAAATATTTAATAACAAAAAATAATAATAAAAATTGATAAATTGTTGTAATTTTAGTTTGTCTATGTATTACACTATCTGCAGTTTCCGCATATATGAAAGTTATTGTGAGAATTTATATATACATATATAGTTGATTAATGTTTGCCCTGTAGAAATAGACAGGAAGAAAGTCAAGAGGGCGTGTTTTGAAACTGGCACAGTGTTTCAGTGGATAACTACACGTCAGTAATTTCAATTATTATATAACTTTGAACCTCGCAAATGGATTAACACCAGCTCAAGTTGGATCTTCGCGACAAGTCTTTAGCACTGATATAGATATTTTTCACTTTACTCATATGTCTTTTGGCTTAAAAGAACTCCTAGCATCTTTCAAATTGGACTACGCCAAGATGTATGGGTAGGATTCAGCAAATCATAATAGATCGGACATTTAATTTGGAATTCAATCGCCAACTTCCTTTATAAATAATAAAACATTTCGTTAAGTAAAATATTTAGATTGCAAAGTATTTTTGATCGATCTAACTGGATACTCATGAACTTTTAATATTTTGGATGTTTCTTACGCTGAAGCGGGGTTAGAAACTCCAAATGAAGAACTTTGTACAACTCATGCTCACATGTACAACTGATTCTCAAATAATATTGATTAACTTGTTTGTATTCTATGTACTTCCAATAAAACAATTTAATAGATACATAATTCAAATTACGACAAACGATCTATCGAAACATCTATACATAATGCAGAAGGAATATATCTCTCTTATTACTTGATGACAACTATATGGAATAATCAGAACACGTAGATGTATTTATATTGAAATAAGAGATATTATTTTGGCATTATTTTTGTACCAACCAAAAATAAAAGATTGCAAGCAGTAGGATGATAAAATAATTCCGAAAATTTTTTTGGTACTAACCAAAAATGTTTCATTATATACTTTAGGTGTATTTGATTGATTAACTGGATTGTTTTCTTGTCTTCTCCAATAAAGTAAATATTTATCTTAGCTTTTTGAATAAAAAAAAATATTAGTCGGACAAATCGAGCCCTCATTGCCATACCCGGATAAACACAATGAAAACAAATTTACGCACTATAAATACGAAACAGTGATTTTTTAGAATACCAAACAAAAGCAAAGTCACCAACAAAATATATTGGGCCTAAATACTTACTTCTTAAGAAACAATAAATATCAATTGTCACGTACACTTTTAACCAATTTTTCTCAGAGATTAAAGATTGAATATATGCGCATGAAATCTTTTAATACACTTGTTTTTCGTGGAAAGGTAAAATCCAATTTCAATGAGTTGAAATCAATTTATATCTTAAACATAAAATGTATTGTATACTGAAATTGAAAATTATATAAAGTGCTTCATTCGTTCGAACGTAGCACTGACATATAAAACTAACGAAAAATTATCGCGTACTGTTGAAAGTCAATTTTTCGTTTGTTTTAAGATGTAAAGGGCCCTCTACATACTATAGGACTTAGTATTGTATACACACTAACTGACATACCGTCTTAATTTGTCAGTTGCCGTTCATCACGCATCTTGCCTCGAATCTTATCCAAAAAACAAAAAATGTGCATCGCGATCGTAGCATGCTTGAATCTACACATAAAAAATCGAAGATTGTGGGCTAAATAATGTCTGTTACAAAAGAACCAATTTAGCGATTTGATATTATTAAAAGAACTAAACACCGATGATTACGATATAGTTTGAATGGCTTGGTAAGTTTAGCATCCGCGTTGATTTCTAAACAAAATACTTTGATGAGGCAAATACAGCCGATGAACGACTAGATGTCACTTTACGATTTCTAACTACTGGTCGAGAGTACGCTGATTTAAAATTCAAATTTTCTGTTTGTATTGTAAAGTTGGATTAAAGATAGTTTGTGTTAAAGTTATAGAGTATCGTTTGATGGTATTACTTCTTCATCGTGTTTCAGATATATGTAACTGAACCCGAGTGGTTAGAAACTGTACAAACATTTCAAAATTTGTGGCAGTTTACCATTTAATAACCACGTCGGTGGTATGGATGGAAACCACTATAGGAACTGGGTCTTTGTTCTACAACTATCTCGGCATCTTTAGTACGGTATTGTTCGCTGTAGTTAATGCAAATTATGAATTTATGTATGTTCATACTGAAACTAACGGAATCGTTTCAGATGGTGGTGTATTAAAACATACAAAATTGTATCAAAAATTAGCTTCTGGTGACTTCAGTTTACAAAAGCCATCGTTGTTGACTGGTGTAACTACATCATCACCATTCGTGCTCGTTGGAAATAGCGGTTTTGCATTGAGCAACAATTCAATTACACCTTATCTGCAGAAAAATGTAACAAGAGAAATGAGGATGTTTAACTAACCGATTATCAAGGCCCAGGAGAGTTGTCTTTGGAATATTATCTTGGCGATTCAGAATTTTAAAGAAACCAAGCTCTTAATCAACGTAGAAAATAAAGATTGGATTGTTTTAGGGTGCTGTGCGCTACACAAATATTATGATTCAGGTCGATCGTAAAAATCAATGGCAACAATCGGAGGACGACAGAAATGTTTAAAATATTTTTACGGATTATTTCAATGATAAAAACCGTGAATATTTTCAAGGTAGCATGATAAATGTGCTGGGGGACCGAATTAATTAGTTAAATTAAAATATTAACTAAAGAATATAAAGTAATCCTCCATCGAGTATTGCCTGCTATGTATGAACATTTACAACTTAGTCTACAGTTTCGCCATTTGGTAGATTCATATGTTAATTCAGTTGGTACGGGTGTTGATGCTGGTGAGGAATTTGTGATTCTTCTCTCAAATGTAAGCAGCCATCTCTCGTACTCATTCGTTAGATCCAACTTTCACATCCAAACATAACAACGGGCCTGATCAACGCTTTGTAAAGCTTCAGCTTCGCGGTTCTTCATAGGTGTTTAGATTTTAGCAGTGGCCTTAGAGGAAACAAAGGACGACTGCCAGCCGCACTTTATATCCTCATACACACTGTTATAGGGTAAGATAACCCAAATATTTGAACCTTGTCACTCCCTCAAACGTGAAGTGGCCACTAAATTCTGGTGTGCCACTGTCCCTATAACCAGAGATCAGGTATTTCGTTTTGGACTCATTGATCTGGAGTCCAACAGAAGCTGAAAACTTTCCTTTACTCCGTTACTGTTCAGTCCAATTACCCATATGTCATCTGCATATGCAAGCACCTGATTGGACTGGCGATATAAGATGTTGCGTTGAGGTGTTTCAGTTGTACGAAAGATGTACTCCAACATGAGATTATAGAGTATAGGGGACAGAGCAACCCCCTGCCGAACACCCGAGTTAACTGCAAAAATTGTCGATAGCCTGTTCTCAACTTTAAACACAACATTGAAACTGCGTCACTGTCATCCTACACAATCGTATCAATTTGGTTGGTATTCCTAGGTATTCCAGTGCAGACTACAAACTCTCTCAGTAGAATAGGGATTTGTATGCCGTGCAAAGGAGAGCTATACCGTGGTAATTCTCACACTTCAGGCGGCCTTCGTTCTTGAAGATCGGGCATATCGCGGCAACTTTCTTTCCTCAGGCATAACTTCGGTTCGCCATACTAATCGAATAAGGTCGAAAAGATAGTTCCACAAAGTATCACCTCCAAATATTAAGAGCTCCGAATTAATGCAGTCCACTCCAGGTGAGCGGTTTCGTTTTAATCTCTGCATGGCCTTAGTGAATTTCTCATGGGATGGATCTTCAGTGCAAATCACCGCAGTCTGTATTAGAGGTGGCTGAACAACAGGCTCTGACGCATAATGAACATCAAACAGGTTGATAAACTGTCCACTACATGCGTCAAGTACTGCGTAGATGTTGACACAGAGGTGTCTATCGCGGTCCCGAATGGCGCTGGACACAGGCCTTACATAATGGTACAGTCCAGTAATTCCTTTAAACAAATTACGCGAACTTCGCTCATTGCTAAGTTGTTGTACTTTCAGAAACTCGGCCTTCCACCATTCTCACTTCTTCCGTCTACAAATCCGCGTAGCTGCCCTCCTAGTAAGAGTGGCCCTCTTTTACCACGCCATTGTGAAACGTTGTTCCACTTCACTGTGGGCTTTATTTTGTTGCTCAACTGTAAGACGGCATTCGTCATCAAACCAATCATTCTTGGGTCTGACTTTCACTATACCTAAAGTCTGTTGAGGAGCACTGACAACCGAAGTTTTCCGTACCTCACAGACAGAGTCCACACAGTCAGACTGGTAATTAAGAGACAGCTTACTCAATGCTCATCTCCACTATAGAGCAACGTATAGCCCTGGGACACATGGTCTCCACTTTTAGATCAGCGAGTTTCTTGAAGAGCAACGAGTTTCAGCCAATACTCCTTTATGCACGTGCTTAGGCCCTCCAACGCTCCTGGTTTTCTAAGTGACTGCACGATCCACGTGCCGATCCTAAATGTCGTGTCCGGGTACTTGAGCGGAGGTCCGGTGTTTTTTTGGTGGTATCCATTTTTCTTTTTGTTAAGTTTATAAATAGTTGATTTTTTTACGGATACCGACCCAGGGAGCAATATTTATGTTATAGATTTCTTATTTAATTTCTTAATAACGAAGGTCTCTTGCTATTGGGGGTCAAAATAAATATTTGTTACTTTAATATTCAAAAATAAGTGAAATATACGTTGAAATGTATTGAAAAAACAAATATTCTTGCAGAATCAAATATCACGATTTATGAGCTACAAATATGGCATGTTAACACGGAATTATGCAACTCCAGCTAAAGCTGGTAAATATGTTTTTATTTATACGTACAAGAATCATGTCAAAACTAATATCTATATTTATGAAAATTCCAGTTCAAATCAAGTAAAAATGGACCAAAATATGATTTTCTACCAAAATATTGACTTTAACTATGGTTTGAAATAAATCGTGAAAATGCTCTAGAAATGATAATTATGTCAAACGTCGACTATAAGTCTGTCCTCATTTTTCGTAAAGGAAACAATCATCGACAGATTCATTAGATAGAGACCATTTTCTATTCATCTCCCCATTCAGTAACATGCAAGATGCTTACAGAGTTGATAAGTCCCTTGAAAACACCCTACTTGGAGTTTCTTGTAAGTAATTTGCAAGTGCTTTCGATATCACTTTGTTTGTTATGTTCTCTTCTGACTGAATCCATGCTCAAGTCTCGAAATGTAGAGGCACAGTAGGTGTGTCTCACCTCTGCTGTGGCTTTTGGCCATTGACATATTGGCTCCATTGCACAGTGTTACGCTGTTAATCTAGTTTTAACAGTTTTAGACAAATATCTTTGTGTCGTATCCATACCTGAAGGCTTCTTTGGCCAAGCTTATTGGTCTTCAAAATATTGTTTATTATTGAATCCATTATTTCCTTGCCTCAGCTACGCATCTTTATTCTAGGCACAGGCTGTTCTGCAACATTTCTCCTGATATGAATGTTCCACGGTTCTATCGTAATGGATAAACCAAAATGGTTACTGATTATTGCTTGAATTCCACTTTTGCATGTTATTCTCGGCGAGAAATTTGTGTATTTCGTAGAACTTCCCAACTAGTTAGTCAGTCTTCGTTTCAGATGGTTCTCGTTTTAACATCAATGTATAATGTAATGTAACAATATAATTAATAGCGCTGACACGAAGTGTTATTAAGACTTTGAATTTCGCTTTTGAAGACCAAATTATTTTTCTGTTTACAGATATTAAAGCTGTACTTATGTAATTCAATAAAAATCCCTTGAATGTCTCCAAATTCGTTAGAGACTATAAACAGTTCATGACTCTTCTTTGCTTCAGCAATATAGTTACGGTCATGTGGGTTTATTGTGACATCGTAGGCAATGAGATCGCTTATTGACAACAGAACAGGAATGTGCCCAGATGTTAAGTCGTTAATTCCTTATTTTAAGTCTCTATAGTGTAATTGGATGAAATACCCATATGAAATTATCCTGGAACCCCATGCTGTATGTTTTATATTGTAGCCCCCTCCAATGATAAATCTTGGACCTAGTTTATTGAAAACGTTATTAAATTGTAACTTCGTTGGTGTATGCCGTGGAGAATAGTATGCTGCCGCAATATTTAGATCTGCGCCATTATATTGAATTGAGATAACCGTTGGTTGCATGTAGCTTTCCGGAATATCCTCTTGCTGATTAGGTTTGATATTATTTTTAAATAGTACAGCTGAACCATCCTATAGCTCTTTCACTAGGATGGGTTGTCCAGTACGAATTGAATCCCTTTATTCTAATAAAATTTTTGTTGGAGAAGTGCGTTGCTGAAATCAGCGCAATATCTATACTGTTTGTATGGAGAAATATTTTCAGTTCCCGGGCTCGTTGGTTGAGCCCATTGACGGTCCAAGTCACAATGACTTTTATGCTTGGCGAGTAGAAACTAATTTCCAGTTTTGCCACCCTTTCTGCTAAGTGACCAAGTATCTGTTAAATTTGGCTGACCTTTTTAATGTTTTCAATGTTATTAGACTCGTTATTAACTTCTGTGTGTTTGTTGTTTTGGTTTAATTCATCAGCTGATTTGTGATTTGCGCATAAGATAGTCCAACTGTGGATGGTGTAATTGTTGTTTGAGGTTTACCTGCTTTGGTTTGTAATCGCTGTACTACTCTAAAAAAAAACAAACCAATATAGTATACGGTGCAATGTGGACTACTGACTGATATTGTTACTATTCTGAAGGGGAACTCGGTAGCTGCTATCAGAATTCTATGAGAGAAATCCTGCATTACATGAAGTATTCAAACGCTTTTATTGTTGATGATTTGTCAAAGCTATATTTCAAAATTATTGATAATTCAATGTGAATCAGGTATATTTAGAGGATCCTGTAGCTGGTCATCTTTGGGGGTACGAAGGAGATACTTTGATAGAGTTTGCTTCAGAACCGTTTCAAAACAACCAAACGATACATCTTTTGTTCTAATGAAGAATTGATAAACTAATTCAATTTTTTAAAATTAGTTTATTTAGTCATTTATAGAAGGTGTAGTACTATCAATAAAATAACCTAAGCTTCTAATTATAATGACACTAAAGGGGACAGTGTGTAGTCGTTAATAGGATAACGCTATGATGAAAACGATAATAGCAGGCCCAGTAGGTTCGATTGGTACTTAGTGTTAAGCAAATTATTCGGCGGACACATACAATATACACGAAAAAACGAAATTTTCCACTGATCAAAAAATAAGAGAGTGCAAATTATATTTTATTACGCACATGTAAAGGTAGTGATTCGAGTTTTAATTCAACTCTACAATTTGTATGTCCAGTTTTTGTGTAGGTGTCTCTTTATATACATTTTCTCCACCACATGATAAAAGTACAAATAAAAAAGATTAAATTTCTTATGTATCGTACAAGTTGTGCAATCGGCACGGCATATATACTTATGTATGTACATTAAAAGCTATATATGTTTATAATTTCAAAATGCATAAATAACACGGTTAATAGTCTTTCTATACGTATACGAATATCTGACTTAAAACACTATTTGATATAATGTAATTCAATCTGAAATCCTAAAATGGTAAAATCTGTGTATATATAAATGTTGAGATTACGAGCGCAAATGTATAAAATAATATTTATAAGTCGATTGAGATCAATGTCACTCCTACATACATATATCATCAGTGTATACATGATACCATTTCCCAGTATTACAAATTATGCAAATGACCCATCTCATGATTTTGTATTGACAGCACATCAACCTCCGAATTTTGATCAAATGAAAATGGATAAATTATAATACTGTAATACTATAAATAAATAATTGAATCGAATATAAAAATCAAATCACTAACATTTGATTTAATATGAATTTACACTATACACTTAAATCCCATAACTTCCCCTTCTATACCATCCCTGTTCGCTGATATTATCCGACGACGCGCGCAAAACATGCAATTCAATAGTAGTTAGGTTGTTATGTGAGTGATCTGCCTCATATATGTATGAGTAATTTGGCGGTGGGTGAGTGGGAGTACATGCATATAAAAATGTATGAATATTGACATATCCATATAGGAATATTTTTGTTTTATTTACCATTTTTATCCTGTTGTACATAGCAGTCATGTTAACCATGATTTGAAATCCAATAGATCAAAAAATACGATATCCATTGAATTGATGATGAATTCTAAAAATGTATGTACATACTATATAGAACGTACATACCGAGTACATATAGATAAGTAATATGGACAGTAGGTACTAGCATATAGCAAAAATAGAAAAAGGAAATGAATTGAATTTTCTCTATATGGGACATAAACTATTTTCAAATTACTCGTATAGTTTAGCATTAGATGAACAATTTTTTTTGCATTATTGTTTTTGAACAACCCTTTTCTGTGGTGAGTATCTAAATTTTATAAAAATATTCGGACAACATTTATTTTAAAAAATCGAAATTATTTATTAAGATTAATACTGTAGGCAACCTTTCCTTCTCGAAATAATTGAATTATATCGCAGAAAAACTCTTCCGTATGATTATCATTCATATATAAGACAAGGCGGCCCAGAAGTCGCGAACTCGTTTGTTTATCTTATAATTCTTAAATATTGATTAAAATATAAAAATAACGATTGGACCTTTTCTACATATTGGCAACAATTATATCACGTGCGGATGACCCGTAAATCTGTCTTTTTCACTGCATTTTTCTCGTTCTTAGTATTTCGGGCAGTATTGCTCGAACATATAATTAATATTTAGTTCTATGAATGTCTGCTGCTATTTTACGAAAACACGCTCTTTGAGTATTAACAAAGGAAAAAATCGGGTACCGTTAAATCCGAAGAATCCAAGAAAAGTTTGCTTTTTTTGAAATTACTCGTTCTCCAAATGTTGTGCCCAACAGACATTTTTTCTTTGGGAATACTTGAAAGAGGGTTTCTACGTTAACAAGCCGCAGACCATCCAAGCGCTTAAACTCAACCTTGAGCATAGAGTTGTCTATGACAAGTTTAGAGGCGTGATAGTTTATTTATGCATTCATCGGCAAAAATAACATCTTTCCAGAAATGTCACAGTGTTCTTTCTACAGCAAACTTGCGTTTTCTTTTATTCATTTTATTTATTCTATACCGTGATAATACTCACACTTCAAGCGCTTTCCCTTCTTGTACATCGCGGCCACTTTCCATTCGTGAGGCATTACTTCGGTTCGCCGTACTAATGGAATAAGGTCGAAAAGGCAGTTCCACAAAGTATCGCCTTCGAATATCAAGAGTTCATGGGATGGATCCTCAATGCAATTCTTCGCAGTCTGTATGAGGTGCACAACTTGAGCTCTCCCTTTTGAAATTAACACGTGGTCAATTTGGCTGCAGGTAATTTTGCGAGGTTGGATCCTTGTTTCTAAATATATCTGTTTGCGAGGGGAAAATGTACTTGCTATTCTAAGATCGTGAGCAATTGCAAATTACATTATTCTCTCATCATTATCGCAGGTTCGTGTCGGGAGTACGGACCTTTGTTTTCACACAAGTTGGCCTGATCTCTGAAAGTTCTAGCATTAAAGTCCCCAATTACCATTCTAACATCGTGTTCGGGTATAAATCCCATCAGCTCGTCCAAGTAATTATAAAAAGATTCTTTGTCTTGGGGCTGGCTGACTTCTGTGGGCGCATGTACACAAATTATCGACAGGTTGACTAATTTCATGTGCAAGCGAAGAAGCACAATCGGTTATTGACTGCTGATTTCCAAAATAGCCTTCTTTACCTACGTACCAAGAAGAAATCCAACTTCATGGTTTCCGAGGTCATCTCCACTGTAGAGCAACTTTTAGCCCTGGGACACATGGTCTCTACTTTTAGGTAGCGAGTTTCTTTAAGAGCAACGAGTTCCAGCCGATACTTCTTCATGCACGTGATTAGACCTTCCAACGCTCTTGGTTAAGTAAGTGACTGCCGATCCCAAATCTCGTGTCCGGGTATTTGAGCGGGGGTCCATCCATTTTTCATTTGTTTGGCTTTATAAACAGATTCTTTTTTATGGATGTGGGTCGTCAGCCCAGCGATCCAACCTTTAAGTCGCCTGCTACGACAAGCAAAGTATAATGTGGTGGTATTCTTGGACAACATGTTCGTGCAATTTTGGTTTACGAGATATGTGTGCCCCCCGACCACAGGGGCGAATGACTGTTAATAGATCTGCAATTTATCTAATTGCCGTTGTTCGAATGTAGTTTTTCGTGTTCATCCCATTATTCGAATCATATAGTCTTTCTTTTTTACTTTTAAGACGTTTGGTAGATTCTTTTGGAATTGGAATGAAATTTGTCATGAAACTTCGAATCGAATACATTTTCCAAAATTTGATAATTTAAGCCTGGTTATTTTGGAAATATTGTTTGTAAAATTTTCTAGATTTTTTAAAAATTCGATAAATATTTTTGTAACACTTTTTTGGAAGTTTTTATTGAATTTGAAAACAAGATATCCTAAATTAGATGATTTTTTTCAATAAATCATTACTATAAAAATATTATTTTATTTTGTACGTATATTAGAGTGCATGAATATGAGTTTTTAAAGCTTCAAATTACCTGAAAATTGAATTGGCCTGGAATTTTAGTAAGAGAACAAGATAACTTGGCGTAAGGTTCTATTTAAGTTGAAAATATTTAAGATTTTATTATGTTCTTATCAATTGAGTCACTTCCTTTATGCTGGTATTTGCTATAGCGAATTACTGAAACAATATGACTTCATTAGTTGGTTAAAATATACGGAATTGGAAATTTACTAAAATTACAAAACTATATTTAGAAATGGTTTAAAATTTTGTAATTGAATTTAAAAATATTTCTCTACAGAGAACTTGTAGGTTATTGGTGCTACCAATCATTAAATTAAATTGGTAGAATTTAGAAAATAATTACGTACTATACTTGAATAAAATAGGTATGATTATAATTTGAACGTTAACTAAATGTTTACAGAAATTAAATGTGTGATAGAAGTGATTTTTATTTTAAAACTTCTTTAAAAGTCCTACCAAAATCAAACCTACTGAAATCTTATTCAAAATATGTCCTCAGATTCAAACATCGAACTCAATTTTTCCATTTAAATTTTAATTGAATGCAAGAGTTCTTGGTTTTTATGTTTATGATTTTATAACAGGATCTGGTACATATTCGAGCAAGCTTTAAAGGAGAAAATCTATTCTTCAGGTCATATTAAATGACGAAATCTGCTCGGTTCAAACTTAGCTTCATGTCCATTGATACTTCAATAAATATATGGATAACATTTTTAATTGATCGTAAAATGTTAAAACTATTCCAAGGTAAACTTAAAATTAAATGGATTGCTTAACTAATTTAATTGCGTATAGTACCAACTAAATTGGCCACACGCAATTATACATTTAAATGAGTCATTTAATATTCTGTAATATTTCTGACCCAATAATTTACGGGTTGATTTATGTTGTAAGCACTTTCTAGAACTAGGACTATGTAAGAATTTCTAAGCCAAACCTTTCTGGCTAAGTTAATATACTTGCTATACAAATACACCGGTAAAATACTTTGTCTATACAAAACGCCTTTTAATTTCGGAATTAACGTACTTAAAGTTACTTTAACCTTTAATGACATCAATTTGTCTACTTAATATCTAACAAAAAAAAACAAAGAATATAATAAAAGCTCATTTTCCACTAACAAAGACTTTGATTAAAAAATACGATTAAATTTTTGTATAATTCATCCAAAAAAAAATCGTCAAAAACAATACGAAAATTACACCCTATTGCTCCGCTTTATAGGCATACACCATCCATCTCATTAGCATACAAAAACAAAACCAAAATACAAAATATAAAAGAAATCCAAATTTTCTTATATTTACCTGCGCCTACCTACCTTCTTTTCGTTTTTTAATTTAATAATACTTTCTTCGTTCCAAATGAGTTATTTCCGTTTTATATATTTTTACACTTAATTTGTAACACAACAAAAAGCCATTTTCCGTTTACCTTAAACTTTTTTTTTGTTTGCTTCCATTCTTCAATTGTTTCCATTTTGCAGCAGTTTTTCTTGCTGAGCACTTTTTTTTTGTTTTGTTGTTTTGCGAACATTTCTTCATGTTATTGTTGTTGTTGTTTGTATGAATGTATGTGCTTTGCTTTATTTTTTCCAAATTTCAAATTAGAAAATCGGGTTTTCACGTTGTTTTGTTTGCATTCGTACAAACAAAATTAAAACAAAAGCACACAAAACAAAACAACATCAAAAAAGTTACATAAAATTATAAAGTTAATTTTTTAAAACGAAGTACGAATAATAAAAAAAAATAAAAAACAAAAAAAAAAAGCTTAATTTATTCAAAGCTTAAATTAAATAAAAGAAACAAAAATTAAATGGAAAAAAAATTGTGAGAATAAGTTTTTAAGATAATTTTATATTTATGAGTTTTAATTAAAAGCGAAAAGAAATTATGGATTTGTGTACACAAAAAATTCGGTTGGCGGCAAAACAACTCGAGTGGTAGTGGGAGGGTTATGGTTTTGGTGGTTTGCAATCCGGAATTTTTCTACGAATTTTCGAATGCCTAATTAAATTTTTTTTTCAGATGATATCATTTTAATTTTCTGCAAAACTAATAATGATTCTTGATCTTTAATTTTTTTGTTATTGGTATATGTTTGTGTACATATAAGGTCTGCTGAGAACGACCTGTTTAGATTCAAATTCCGTCTGTTGTCTGTTATTATTTTAATCTAAGTAACATTTGCGTTTAGGTATACTAAATCTATACCATAGAGTATTACATAAGAGTAGTAACTTTCATATACTAAAATGGCAATCAACTTTATAAACAGCTCACTGTAAAATAATTGTGTGGCTATTTTAACAAATAGAGACCATAATAATTGTATAACTGTCCTTATTTATAAAAAAATTATATATAAACGGAAAAAACAGATCCCAGTAGGCTTAGTTTGTGTGTATTTATACATAACAAAATCAAAACAATAAAATTATCAATATTTGTAATACCACCATAATAGTCTAGTCTAACTAAACTTATTTAGAATTGAGGAAAAACCTGCACTTCATTGTGTTAAAAATATTGAATTGCTTGATTCATTCATAATTTTATTATTTTGATTTTGAAAATGAAAATTGATTTTGAAAATACCTAATTTTTAGGCCTACTAGGATATTATTTTTCGGTGAAATCTTTTAAAGATTTTTTTATAAATAAGGTTAGTTATACAGTTGTTGTGGTCTCTTTTCGTTAAAATAGCCACACAATTATTATACAGTGAGTGACTTTTCGATTCTTATACCATTTTAATGTATGAAAATTACTACTCTTTTGTAATTCTCTATGGCTATACTACACACTAGTTCTTAGAAACCAGTTTAGTGCTTTCTTAATTTTATAGTGTGTGCGATCGTTCTTAGCTAAACCATTTTAAAAATTTTCCTAAACTGTAATTTTAGTTAAAGCTAGCTTGAGCTTAGTTTAGTATATGCAAAACTACAAAAGATCATTCTTAATTGTGTGTCGTAAATAGATTAAGAATCAATTTTCTATGAACTGGTTTTGATTAAACTGGTTTGGACACACTAGGGCTTGTGTGTCAGCTTAACTCTTTACACTTAGAACATTAGTTACGGAATGTTTAATACATTTTTATGGTTGAAATTACATTTACAGTTATGTTCACGTCGGTTCACTCCTTGAAAGAAAAGAAAAGTCTGGAGGTCGTAGGAGTGGAATTTAGCAAACATATCAAGAATATAGGAACAGATCATTATAGTTTTATTGATGACAAAAAAAATTCAAACGAATTTAGAAAAATTAATTTACTTCGTGTGAATTCAGTTTTCTAGATTAGTTTGATAATCTTTAAATTAAAATTTATTAGCGTACCAACATTGTTTTAGCCTTTTGAGATGGGCCTGGTTTTCGCATCTCTTCTATTGGTATATTTTTGTCGCCTCTGCCAAATTCTGAACATATTTTAACCAAATTGTTATAATGAGCTTGCAGATAATATTTTAAGAATGATGGGCAGGTGGTTAATATTTTCTAGTCATATTTACAAATATTTTTGTTTAATTTGGCCTATAAGCATCCATTTGTATACGATTGTAAAGAAATGGTCGTGTTCGGCATGAATGCTTTTGTTCCATGTTTGTATTCATCAGACTAATTCATTACCATTACAGTAGTTATTAAACATTGTACTAAACTGAGCCGGTTTCTCATATTGCTAAAATGTTTAATGACTCTTTTAAAGGCTTCCTATGAATTATTCGTTGACAGTACAGTAACGGTGCCATTGGAAGGTATAGTTCCTTTTTATGGTTCTGATCGCGCAGAATCTTTAGAAGAGTATTTAGAATCTCGCCATCAAGCCAAACTAATGGCTCTTTAAAAAATCATTTACATGTCGATGCTGAAACTGCAGTAAGCGAAGTAAAATGTTGGAGCATTCGGCAAATAACACATACTGAGGAAGGTGCTAAAACGTCTACCAATATAAGAGAAGCGAAAACGAGGCCGTCCTCAAAAGGCTAAAGCCTTTTAATTTTAAGATTATCAAACCAATGAATTTCTATTAATGTCATAATTTAATATTAATTTTACCAAATATTGAAATTTTTTTGTCATCAATAAACCATCTGAACCCCGCTCCTACGTCTCTCGGACTCATTTTTCTTTTAAAGAGTGAAGTGACATGAACATAATTGTAAATATAATTTCAACCAATTATATAAAAAAAGATATTAAACATTTCGTAACTAATGCCAAGCAGCTATCCAATATACTCCCGACAGGATCAATTTAACTTCCCCGGATTGAATGATGAAATTTGGTTTGTGTGATGGAAATAGAATTATATTCGTCCATTAATAAAGGCTTGGAATGGATTAAATTTTATGTGGTAGCACTCTGTTAATAATGAGTGCTTCCCCGTTTTTTTTGGTTTTCAAGGAGCGAAATGATATAGGAAGCGACCGGAACATAATTCTTAGCGAAATTTCATTCAATTATAGAAAAAATTAATTAAACATTCAGTAACAAGATTGGTGTTTGATGGTAAAATTTTGTGATTTACTATTTTTAAGTACAAATTATTTTTTTGCTAAACGGAAGACTGTTTTTTTGTGCACGATCAATATTTTGTTGTGCAAGAATAATAATTTTTTAATGTAAGATATCCTACAATAATTTTAACAATATCTTTTTGTCTCTTGGGAAAGTATGCACGTATACTCAGCCTTTAATATTATAAACATAAAAACATCGTTTTGTGCCATGGTTTAAAAGTGATATGAATCATTTCAGTATTTGTTGAATCCTTTATTTGGTTTTTAATCTGAGTTCTGAGTAATTCTTTTTGTTCCAGTATTTTTTGAGGTAATCGCATAAAAAATAGGCACATAAATGAGCTCTGAGTCGTGGTGGAATTATCAATAATTACGTAACTATAATACGTTGCTTCTTTAAATTTAATTAGTTTTGTGCTATAAACTAAGTACTTTCTTATACTTCTTTTCCGAAACAATGATTTTAAAAATGATCGAAAGTAATTTACTTGCTTGTTGAATTTTCGATCAATACGGCGGGCACCCGTGGATTAGAAATTGTTTGTCTAAAATATCTAAATATGTGTCATGTGCAAAAGTATTTGAAATTTGAAAATTATTCGTAAAATGTTCGATAGTATTCTATGGAATAAACATTTTAATTATTGCCGTGTAATATCCCAGCTAGAAGGCAATTTGGCATTGAATCCACTAGTTTCTTTAAATATTTCCCATTTAAATTAATTTAAACCCCACGAATTTCGTGATGTACGAAATGCAGCCACAAAACACTATCATCCTCCCGTTATGTCTATTTTCACGACGAACGATAGTCGATGTTTGGTGATCTGTTCTTCAAAAATATCTCCCTGGACAATTTACTGTCAGTGAATCGTAAATAATTTATCGTATAGACACAATTTTTCGTATGGTCAGGTTATCATATAACAGTTTAGGTTTAATAATTTAGTTAGTGCCGCGGATTTAATGATGAAATTCGATTTGCTTGTTCTAATTCCATTTGATTTGATTGGAATGTTCGACCAAGCATTAAGCAGGATCTCCTGGAGATGGCCGGGCCTCACCGAACACCCGTTTACACATAATATAAAGAGGATTTGGATAGGGTCAGTTAGTATGATCGAAATTGACTCGGTTACACACACCTGGTATAGCCAATAGTTAGTAACAAAGGACGATACAGTTCTAATCTACTTTTATAATTCTGACAGCATCACTGGGCTCTGAAATAAAATTTATTAGTTTGCTCGATCAGACTATCGAAAATTCAACTCAAATTAGTTACGATTTATTTTATTCTGCATTCCAACCTTTAATTAATTAATTTAAATTTAAGTTTAACTGGCGGAAATCCTGAAATTTAGTTCAATTTATTATTATTAATTCCATATATTTGAGCTGTGATAGACACTGTAATGAATGATAATTAGTTGTTTTTTTTTTATTAATTAAACTTTAATTAAATATTAACACGAATAATACTAATTAATTCTGCCCAAAACCATTTGAAATTTATTTATAATGTAGAAGACCAAAAATGCACGTCTAATCGACATGACATTTCGTTGTTCCCCCAATTTGCTTATTCTAATTCAATGGAACAAATGGTAGCACTTTGTTAATAATGAAATTTTTTATGAAAAATATATTCTTTAAATAACTGTAAACTTGCCCGGTTGCACGAAATATTTAATTGACGGTTCTCTAGTTAAAGTTAACCTGCCGATTTTTATAGTTAAATATTTGTTTTGTTTCTAAATATTGTATTGCAAACGGCTAGAATCAAATTTTCAACAAACAAATTAAATTTCATCATTAAATTTGAAATTGTGTCCATAAATTGTTTATAGGGTAAATTGATATACGATAAATTGTTTACGATAAACTGACTGGCACTCTCCGTGGACAGCAAAAAATCTTTCGTCGGTCCATAAAACCTTCCTTCAGTAGTCCTTAAATTTATTCAAATGCTTTGGGAGAGCTTTATTCTAGTTTTCTAATTTAGCTCTTAATTTATCTTCCTACGATCTTTCATAACTTTTTAGCGCCACTGGAAACTGATTGAGCAGGATTCTTAATGGATTCTCTAACTGGGAAATTGTAATAGAAAATGGTACTGGTTGGCAGTTTTAGTTGCTGACTTAAATTCCGATCTGATATTCTCCATTAACATTTTCTGACGATTTCTTAATGTGGCTCCATGGACAGCTGCGATTTTATAGTCATTTTTAAAATTTATTTATTTAAAAATTCCGCACAGCACAACCAAACAAAATTCTAACTGAAATTATAAACTAATATTTCACTAACAATCAAAGACAATCTAATACTTATGGCCGCTTTAAATCCAATCTTATTCTCTATTCCAAAAAATAGAACGTAGGAGAAACAAGTACATTTATATGTTTTCCATGAAAAAGAATGAAGTAGACATAGCCAAATAAATTGTCTTTTTTAAAAAAACACTGGTTCGTCTTACGTATTTTGTAAAGTTTGCAACCATATTGAGAATTTTTTTGTGAAACTTAGTGGTCTTTTCTTCCCCTATTAATTTTCTATATTTATAAACGTATAGCTATCTTCTTTTATTTACATATTATTTTAGGAAAAGAACTAAAAAAAATGTAAGGTTATATGTAAATCAGTCATAAGGCACAGCTATAATGATTCAATCTTTTTTACAATTTCATAGATTTTCACTGACTAGCAAATTCGCAATTGTTTGTAAAAACTATACAAACAAAGCATGCTGAACGTCTTGGATAAAAATTAAAATTTTATTTAGTATTGCTCAGTTTTTTGAAATTATCAAAAAATTTGCAAGAAAACTGAAAATATAAAAACATAAAAATTCATATATAGGTGATTTTTGCAAAAATTAAAAAAACATAAAAAAATCAATTAAAAACATGGACTCTTTATGATTATTCGAAACGACATTTCTTGCCATTCATTTTTTAAAGATTACTTCTTTCAAATGATGGCCGCTACTGTGATTAAGATGGTCCATTCTGAAGGTCCAACTTTCGAAGCAAGTATTTGGAGTGGTATGTCTGGCGAATGACGCGCGTTATGTGGGCTTCCAATGCTTTAAGCGTAGTTGGTCTCAAAGGAAAAATTCTGGAGGTGTAAATCACACGATCTAGGTGGCTAGTTCACCGGTCCGAAACGTGAAATAAACTGCTCGCCAAAATGACTTCTCAATAAGTACATTGAACTAAATGTACTCGAGATCATGGGTTTTAATTTCAGGCAGCAAATAGTCCGTTATCATGGCGCGACAACGAGCGCCATTCACGGATATGTTATGACCGTCTTCATTTTTGAAAAAAAATTATACAATTTATAGATATTGTACCGCACTCACTCTTTTCATGATGAAATTGCAAACAATACTGAATAAAAATACCAACACAGTTTGACACTACTCATGGCGTCATCTGTCAAATAATAGCAATTGAAAAATCACCTGTAGATGAATCGCCCTTTACTTTTGTACATTCTGAATGATACAAGTGCGTGTAGATCTGTGCTTGCAAGACGTTGAGTTGATGAAATGATTGTGATACTAGAAACTTGTCTTTGGATGGTGTATCGATAGTTAGTGTATGTGCTCGAACGATCTCGAAATTGGAAATGGACATAATACTTCAACAACATCAGAAGAAAGTATTTGTTGTGATTTGTGAATGAATCAATTATATATCTCAACAACACATCAAAGGAGATAAAGGGCATAATTGAATTTGCTAAAATGTTTATTTCGGTTACTCTAAAAGTTAAGTTGAAAATCACGGAACATCAATATAGTGCCTGTTTTACGATATGTGAAATGTAGTCTACAACCGAAATAGCTGAAGGTTTTAGAGTTCCTGCCATGTTGAAGATTTCTTATTGAACATTATATAGGATGGATGATCATGCGCATATTGTTACGTGTTATTTCAACAGTCTTTAAAATGAAAAACATCAATTTAATAATATTCGGTTTTAAAAGGAGATGCTATTAGAAACCTTGTTAAAATTAGCCGATAGTTTCCAACCGTTAAAAATCGATAAAGAAGATAATAATTTTTGTTTTGAATTTAGCATTAGAGTTGAAGTATATTTTCTTTTTCTATCATCCTACTAAATAACCCGGTATACGTATGTCGATAAAGAAGATCATTACTGCTTGAATAAAAGAGAAAACTTTAACAGTATCTATTAGAACCGTTTCTGAGAATTTTGTTATTTTTGTGTTTCCAATACTATATTCATTCAATATTATGCTAGAAGCAACCAATTATGTTTACATTAAAAACATTTTAACATGTGATTTTATTTGAATGGCTCATAAAGAGTAGGTCAGATACAGCGATATGTGCTATAAAAATACAATTTAGTAAATATCGAATTTTATAAAATAAAAAATGTAATTTGAGCTTTGACTTGTCTGTTTCTTCTAGCATCTATGTATCTGTTTTGGATAATACGTCAGAAAGTTCGACTTAAATTTTCAGCTTCGGATAACACTTGAAGCATTCCAAGCCTCCTCGTTCCGGAACTTGTAAAATTCTTCGTTACTAAATATAAACTAAACAGTCCCAGGGTAACATGATAAATCATATAATACCAATAAATCTAATAAATGACAAATTCATTTTAAAACTAAATATTTTATTCTCTAATTGACTTCTAATCATATTCAATAGCAACAACAACAACAATATTTTCTATATACACACAAAAAAATCAGATTATTATTAGTCGTATTATAAGACACCAGCCAAGTACAACAAAAAAAACCTAAGCCCACACCACCCCACATTTACTTATACACATAGAGCATGTATGTGTGTAAAATACATAAGTATTTTCTCAGTATATTATGATTTTTGAATAAATATTTAAATGAAATTATTACAAATTCATTCTAATTTATACATGTATATGTACATATTTTAAGCCTTAAAAAGCAATTAACCACAAAATTACATTACAAAACTATTAAAAACTAAAAAAAAGCCAACAAAAAATACAGAACCTCAAACCAAAAGTTTATATGAAGTAGATCTAGAAAGATAATTTAAATATACAGTGCGATAATGTAAATTGATCTAAAGTCAAGTCAAGTGTTGCCGTTTTAACAAGATCCGCTACAAGTACACATACTTGGAAGGAAAGTGGTTTAGTGGGTGTAAAATATCTTGTACGAGCGATTAAATGTTTTATTTTTACAAAAGCAGTTGGCAGTTGCACTGTACAAGTTTTTTTTTATTTGGGACTAACAATAAAACTATAAATAATATTAAAAAAACATATACATATTTAATTTTCTAATTTTATTAGAAAGACATTGGAAGAAAAATAAAAATACCATGTAGAAGAAGTCGATAAAAAAAAAAGATTTATTTTAACTTAAAAATACCCTAGGGGTGCTTTCGGGATTGTGCAATTTCATACATAAGTATACATACATTTGTACATACATTATTTTTTGCTTTATATATTATGTTTTGAATAAAATGAGATTTTGCTTTTTTGTAAACAAATCAGACATATTTTATGACACATATGCACAGATATATTTAGAGTAAATGAGATATAAATTATAAATAAACTTGTGTATCCCGGCATTTTTTGAAATTTAGCTGAATTCTGAATAAAGAGGCGTAATAAAAAGTTGTGTGAAAGTGTATCGAATTTATAACTATACGTACCTAACGTTTTCTAGTTTATTCATATTTATTTACAGGTGCGCCAGTGTACCCTGCATCCCCATAATTCAATTATACTCTATGTTGACATTGTAATTGGCTTAGTTACAATTTTTTTCTAATCTCCGTCACAACTTTTTAATTTAAGAACTTTTGGCCGCAGGGTATTTTTTGATTTATGTACACGCTTTTCGTTATGTTTATGTGGGAAAATATTTTGAATGTGATAAAATATTTGTTTTTGTTTTGATAAGGCGGCGCCGATATGGACATTTAATTTATTGGTTTTTTATAACCTTATATGAATACTTAGGAGAATTTTTGTTTTAAATAATTTCCAAGATACATCACTGGGTTGTTATAGGAATTTTATTGCCCAGTATAAAATATTTGAACTTCTTAAATCGATATATTAAATAGCTCAAATAATCCTCTTCAATAAAAATGCCGATATTCAATTTTAGTATTGTATAAGTCTAACTAAGAACAATGGCCACAATGTTCATAACATGAACATATAAATATTTATTTATTTATGTATTTATTGTTACCTACAGTACAAAGAGATACAATCGGTAAAAGAAGAAAAAAAATATAAAAGAAATAAGACGCAAGTCAATTAGTTCTAAATAATTTAACCAACTCGACTCTAGATATATTGAAATCAAAAAAATCAAAAGCGTAATTGAAACAACGAGGCGTGTTCAAGACAGGTTCCGAGGTTCGTAGATGCACTATCGATGTATAAAAATTCATCACGACGACGCAAACGGCGCTCGGCAGCATACAAATTTAAACGAGCAATTAATTCGAAGCAATAGTGGCACAGATATGAAGGCGACCAAACCTGAGAGGCGTATTCCAGAACAGGACAGAATACAAAGATTTTAATGTTAACGAATCAGTAAATTCGTAACAATTTCGCTTGATAAAACCCAGCATAAGGTAAACTTTAGAAATAGCAGAGTCAATTGCCAATAGTAAATGTTAGATCCGAAGAGAACGTCACTCCAAGATGAGTCATAATTTCGACACGATCAATTAGCATATCATATAAGAAATACTGATGAAGTAATGGACATCGGATTCTATAAAACGAAAGAGTATTACATTTGCTTACATTTAACCGTAAATTGCTGCTGATAGTCCCACAACAAAGTTGTTTAAATCGCTTTGCAACATCAAACAAGGCATTTTGCAAATTTGAAACACATCACCACATCGTCTACGAAGAGTGAGAATAACAATGGTCCCAAGAGGCTGCCGTGAGGAGCCCCGGTAACTTGGATGAAGCTGGAGTTTAATTTCACTAGGTTGTCGATCAGAATTGAGTGATCAACTTTGTCAAAAGCCTTTCGAAAATCAGTTTAGACTACGTCCAGCTGTAGTCTGGAATCAATCGTACAGTGAAGATGGCCGCTGAAAGACACTAGATTTGTGATTGTCGATCATCCCGCAAAAAAAAAGATGTCACACAGGCGAAATATACCTTTTTGTATGAAAAAACAAAAATCGATGAACCATTGATTCAAAAAGCTTTAGATTGGTAGAAAGTATGACAATTCCGCGATAGTTGATGATCTCATTCGTTGACCCGATTTGAATATGGGATGTATGAAGGATATTTTCCACGAATCTGGAAAAACTTGTGTTCGAAGGCTTTCATTAAAGATAACCATAATGTGATCACACAAGCTTCCCGCGCAGTTTCCAATCAGGATGGGATAAAACCATCGTGACCTGCACCCTTTTTGATGTCAATGTTAGATAAACGGTTCATATTTGGTACATTAATAGTTGAAATAAGTTTGCAATTTTAAGCCGATTTCATACCAATGATCCTAAGGTGCTTTCGATCCGAACTACCGGCGAAGACAAGTTAACATAGTTTAAATATTTCCATCGCATTATGAACTGGACCACTGGAAATATGTACTGCAGTCTATTAAATAATCTAAAACTGTTACGTTTCGCATCAGACACCCTGTTAAAGGTAGTCGGTCACGTTAGTTTTTAACCGAAAAAAGAAGCTCGATATATAGAAGAGGTTTATTGTGGGGAGTCTGAGAAAATTTGATTTTCCAAAATCAAAATAAAATCAGCCATATCTTGAGCTGAATTGTTTTGTAAATAGTTACCACCGGAAAATTTCTAAGGCTCTCCAAATGAAACTTGAACTTAAACAATTTACCACTGGTAACTATTGACAAGCCAATGCCTTTATTCTTGATTCATTTTTTAAACGAAACTAACAAAAAGTGTGCAAAGCTATCAATCTCACAAATATGTTTTGTGTGTTGCTCAAATATGTAGTTAAATTAAATTTATAAATCCATTAGATCTAGTGGATCTACTCTGCGAAGCTGTCGATATTTTGTTTGCCTTAAAACTTCACTTGCTAATTCATTTTCAGTTTGGTAAGTTACTTCAAACTGTGTGCTTGTATCATATTTGTGACCGTTTTAATCTTAATGTCTTAATGGATGTTGCGATTTCGGATAAATCACGGAGCATTTGTAATACAACGAAGTATTTTGGATTGCATTCGTTCGAAAAGGATTGCATTCGTGCCTTGCTTTCTAGGTAAAGTTTTGATTTTCTTCCAATCAGCCGGAGCACATTTTTGAAAATTTTTATTTGAGTGCGCTTTAATTCAATGTCCTTTCTCCATGTCAAGCTTTGCATACTTATTGGCCTGTACGATGCAACTTGTGTTTCGAATTTTCCCAGTTGTGGGATTATTGTAATTAGCAATATTTTTCATTTTTGAGGAAAATACTCAAATCTCATAATTTCATTAAAGATATAAGTTATGGCATCGAATGGGCCTCCATAAAATCTGGTAGTTCACCTAGATAGGATGCTTTGATTTTATCACGGTACTCGTAGTGAAGTTTCAGTACTGCATATCTGATTCGACACAATTTTTAGAAAATCGAAAAAACAAACATTGCATATGGAAATGCTTCACAATGTCATGTTTAATTGTCTACACTTTTCGAAATTATGAACTCGTAGACAAAATTTTAGTTATCTGTCAAAATTTCCAAATCCTTAAAAATAGTTAAGAGCACCAAAATTTAATTTGGTTGCCTACAGAGATTCTAGTTGGTCTAAACTATGTATCTGAAAATATCTGCTCGTGATCATTGGTACAAAATTTTAAAAATATTAAAGATCGTTCAAATTCACGAAACACTTAAATTAAATGTAACGACCCATTATAATTTAAGTCGCATATGGATACAAATACCCTAGTTGCTTTAAGCTTTACGAATTCAAGAGTATTTCAAAATTTCTAGAAATTCTAAAGTTCTTGTTTTTGTATAAATAATATTCCAATTGGAAAAATAACCCAAATTAACAGTGTAATTTTTTGTTGTTTCATCACTGTCATATGTTTTTTATTTTTTCTGCCCCTTCTGAAAATAATTTCTCAACCCGTCACTGAGCAAATACAATACTGGTTACACACAGTTCACTGCATCGTGGAAGTTCTGCGTTCTGTCACGAGTTTTAATTTTATATTTAAGACCATCATGCGCAATGTCTAGACAAACTGCCGAACAATATTTCTTTTCTCTTCCAAGGGAGTTTGACTGTGTCTATTTTGTACCATCTTTTCAAAAAGTTTCGAAATTATCGGAAGTATATGTGTTTCGTCTTTTCCCATCTTCGGAATAATTCTATATAACCATCTTTACCATTTCTGAAGGAAATGCCCAGCCTCTTTAGTTTTTTTGTTGCTTTCCATAGTAAATAATCTGTTTTCTCGGTTGCCGATAGTTCATTAAGTTAACTTTGGATTCTTTGGTGTGATGCTCTTTCATTACACTTCTTCTTCTCTGAATACTTCTCTAAGAGCTATAATACCCCTATTTAATTTCCATTTTACTATTGGGGATTTTTGTTGCTGCCATTGCTGTTGTATTGTACGCTTTTCTTGGATTAATTGCAGAATTGGTGAAGGCAAGAATTTTTTCAGAGCTGCTATTTTCCATTATATGAATTAAACTTCGGTCTTTTGATGTGCAGAATTGGGATATCTAATCGGTAATTTTGTTTAACTATATTTCTATATAGAGCCCATTTAGTTAATAATATTTGGTATACGTTAATTGAGTTGGTGCTGCTTTTAAAGCCTGCGTACGTAGTCTTATTATTATTGATGAGTGATCGGCTGACAAATCATAGCAAAAAAACATCGACCAGTAGCATTGATGAATGCAATTATGTAGAAATCTATTAAATCAACTATTTTCTTTCTATGTGATGACCAGTGATGGCCACACCCCACTGGGGTGTCCAGAAGATAAATAATCTAATTTTTTTTCGTTAATTGCTTCATTTAGTTGTTTGTCTTTAGGTGTGGTCAATCCCGAACCCCATTGCAGATGTTTTGCCTCTGCGAGAAATTTAATCCCTGATTAAAATGAGGTGCTTAAAATGATCAATAAATTGTTGCCTTTGATTGCGCATGTTTCGATGGACAGCCTATATTACACAATGTTCGCGTTCCAAACAGCTATCTTTTGGACAGTCATTTTTGGCTTTTGACGATTATTTGCATTGTATCTCCATCATCATCATCATGAAATTTTGTATCGTTTCAATCAGTTTGTTTACGGTTACATGAATATTGAAGTCTTCTTCATTAAAATGAGCTTTAGATTTTAGCCGGTAACTTTCAGGATGTTTTCATAGAGTTAGTTGAGTAATTGTACATCTTTAAGACATAGTTCTTTGATTGTAAAGTATCTTAAGCATTCTTTACTTTGGTTTGGTCTTACGCTTCAAACCCAGATATACTGGGCAACCTCTGTAATTTCCTGTGTGACCTTCACCACAATTGCTACAGTGTTTTACTGATGGATTATTTCTAGTTTTATCGCATTTTTTTGAATTGTGAAGTTCAGCACGTGATTTGTGGCACTTGGTGCACTCCTCAGTAATTTTGGGACGCAGTACTTTCCTTTTATATTTTCTCATCTGGCTCTATAGTTCTAACCAGAACAATTTAAGATGTTCACAATAGATCTGGTATGAAGCCTTGTGCAATATCGGTTACATCAACGCTGCTCTACTTATACCTTTTATAACTGTAGTCGGTTGAACAAGCACTCTGAAACCACCAATTTCGAATGGTTGCATTTTTGTTTCTGATAAAAATGACAAAATAAATCAAAACAATCGACATCACCAATTTAACACTCTGGTCACTAAATTTATCCAATTATTAAAAATAATATTTTTTATTTTGGAAAATCAAAATGTTCCTAAATGGTTCCTCACATGAAACTTGGGCTAAAATAATTTTTCGGTAGTAATTGTCAGAGTACTTTAAAACAAGCTATCTATAAACATAATTATCGAAATACATAATATTTTAGAAAATTATAGATAACATGAAAATATTTCACTCGCCTTAAAATGGAAACTACCTTATCACCATTTATCCGCTTACAACTTTATTAGCTAACTTTAACAGTATATGCTTCAGGTAGGATAAATTGTGGATGATTTTAATGATATAATGATTTCTCTTAATGATCGTCGGTAATATGAGAATTTTTCCTAATCATCATCGATTAACATCTCTTAACAATAAAATTTAAATTTTATTTTTTTATATTTGTTATGGGGCTCCCGGCTCTCCCGACTCTTTCGTAGTTAGCTTATTTGCGTCTTTACCTTACACCATTGCTAGCCAATTCGAGAACGCACGGACAAGGGTCAACCAATTCAAACTTATACTGTAATTTAATTTTGATGTATCCTCGCAGAGATCACGGCCGCGTTATTTGGTCAAAAACCAGTCATTTAGACAACGAATAGGGATAATCAAATTTTGCTCTCGCTTTTGATTGGCCCTCCAAGTGAGGGCACTATATCTCATTTTGCTTTCGATACTCAAAAGGCAAAACACGGTTGCTCGACATGAAAGTCAAAGGCAACTTGAATTTGGTATCATATATAACTCAGAAAAAACACCTAGTGCCTAATGCCTATCCTGAGAAGGATATCTATATTGAAAACGAAACAATATTCTGTAAATCTTTTATTTGACTTTTAATTTTAATTTTGTAACATTAATTAAAATTATAATATTAAAACACTTTATTTAGACACGTACAATATTAATACGCACCAACACTTATAAACGTTTACCATCAATTTAGTAAAACTGCCATATATAGACATGACGTGCATTTTTTTTACTAGCAAAATATACGCAACTTTACATATGTGTACATGTTAAGTGGGTATTATATTCTTAACGACATAAGATAATTAAATTATCGCTATTGTGACACCACAGCACAATATTTTGCATGAATAGACTTGATCTATATAGACAAACTTGCTTATATCTTTCCACCTATACTCCGAATGGTGAAAAATATTTCTCATTGGCCATTGATAAACTTGCTTGACCGTTTGTGTACCCCTAGTTCGTCGACGGCTTAATCCAAAATATTTGTATATAGACTTTACTGCATAGAAAGCATTATATTAGTTCCGGGAACTGTGTAAACAATCAACTTACCACATCTTCGTTTAGCTGCGATCATCATCACAAATTAAACAATTAAGTGATCATTCAAGTTTTCAACAAACATATATAGGGAATTACCATAAAAATAATCATCAGTCATCACTAATCATTCATTAACTAAAACGTTTAGAAAAATAAAGAGTGAAAGTTGTATATGAGTTAACGTCTTTTTAGGTAAATATTTCTTTTTATCTTTATTTCAATTAATTTTATTATATCCAGTTTTTATCACAAAATGAGTTCATGCTTTTTCATTTATTTCGTGTTAAATACCTTGAGTCACGATTTGATTACAACGACTATTGTATAGGAAGTTTAGAAATTTATTTATTTACGTTTTTGTTGTTGTTGTTTTGTTTGGAACATAAAATGTCAGACAGATAGGTTATTGCTGTACAAACACCAAACCATGTTAATAACGGGTGAAAATGTTTAACCCCTTTCAACGGTACACAACCTACATAATAGTTTTCCCAATTTTTCTCCAGTACATAATATAAAAAAAAAAAAAAATCAAAATTTTTCATATCAATATGTTAATCTTTTATTTATTTACCAATTCATAATATTTGAACTATATGTTATGTGTAGATATGCTGTTGTTATTGTTGTTGTTTTTATCATCGTACCACATACATATATAGAATCTGTATAAATGGAAAAATCCACTTTGCCTTTACGTATCGAATATAAAGACTAAAATTCAAAACTTCTCATTCCATCCACACCCGCTCTCTGTGTAATCAGATTACGATCAATATTTTCATATTTCGTATGTATGTATTTATTGGAAAATTGGTATAGGAAAATTTTTGTGTGCGATGGGGAAAACGAAAAGAAAAACTTAACGTTGTACATATATAGCACAACGCAAGAAAAATGGAAAAGCCAATAAAATTCGATATACGATAAAAAAAAAAATACTCAGCACACAGACACATATATACACGGATGAAAACCAACATGGAGACGATGGAAATCGAACGAATAATAAATTTTTCATATCAATTCATACTCGACACAACAATAATCATAATATTGAAATATAGTAATAATGGTAATATTTTTGTAGTAATAATAATCGTAACAATAATAATAATAATAATAATAGTAGTAATAGTTTTTTATTCGGTATATGTTATTATTTGATGTGAATGTATATGTGTACAGAAATTCGATAAGAATCGACTCGAAAGCGGTTTTTTTTGCCATTTAGGTGTCGTGTCACCTTATATATACCATTTTTATATCCTTTACGACATACGTCAAATACTTAATGTTTAATCTATGTTAAGTAGTTGTTTGTTGTCATAATATGTCAGAAAATTTGTGTGTCACGTATATAAATTTACTGTGCTTGGAGACATCGTAATATTAGTGTATGGTTGACGATAAAAATCAAATCCATACCTATACATGACAAAACATTTATTGAATATCAATCATATATTACATATACATACATAAATGTAGGTACACATACAAATTTAAATTTATTTAATTCTACATTTCAATTGAATTAATGAATTAAAAATGTTATGAATAGCAAATCGATTGATGAATTTTTAATTAAGTCAGTGGTGTTTTTAAATAATAATTTTTTGACGTTTAGCTTGTTGTTTGTACTCGCATAATGTATTTTTAATGATGATATGGGCTTATCATACTAACCCATACACTGGGTAATGTTATAATCACGATCGGATATTGAATTAAATTAACTAAATTAACGAAATTATATGCATGCGTACATTGCTTGTTTGCACGAGTAGTACGTCAGCTGGGAAATAGGTTATAGGTGAATTACAAAATGACGAAAATTTAAATGAAATATCAGTTTTCCTATCCCTTCGAAGCAACACACAATTTATTAACTAAATGGATGTTTGCCTATACGGGAAAAAAATACGGATACTTTAAAGTGTGTTGAAAGCTCCAAGGTTACTCGTTTATAAGATTTTGATCAGCTAGACACGTAACTGAATGAGCATCTTGACTGTTTATAAACTTCAAGAAATTGTGCCGTGCTAAAAAGTTCATTTCCCTACTTGCCATTTCCAGTATGCTTTACAAATTACCGTATGAAATACCCCAATCCTGATGCCAAACTATAAGCAAAGTATGGCATTTAAAAAGAAGGTTTGCTTGTAGAGGCATATCAAATAAATCGGTCATCTTGTTTGAAACTACTGGCACCTCTAGTTGGAAATACGCGAACTTCTGAAAAATCGCTAATATTCAACAAAGTACAATATTTTATCAAAATATAGAATCGCGCCACAAGAGAGGATCCTTGTCTCCATTTATAATGAAATTTTTTACGTTGAAATAAAGAAATAATTGATTCATTCGACGTGTATCACCCTTTGTGACACTCTAAACAATGAAACAAAATACAATTTTTTTTGTTTATTTTGCATGTAACCTTTATTTACAGCGCAATCTTATTGCGTTTGTATTGTAACCAAACCAGAACTATTGTATAATGGAATTTGATTGTTTTAATTTCACAAACCCTCTAGATAAAGTCGCATTGGGTTTAAGTGACCAGCTTGGAGTAAAACGAATGATTGATGTCCTGTTTAAGTTTGGTGGAAAACCAATCACCTGTTTAATTAAATATTTGATTTCTCGTATTATTGGAGATTAGTTGAACGGTAAAGTGTATTGAATTAAGGTGATTATTCAAAAGATTTTACCAGCATTATTGCCTCATGCTCATAAAATTGTCGGAAAGTCAAGACACACCATAACCTTTCGTTATTTTTAAAATATTGTAAGGAATGTCTAGGATGCAATTTCTATTATGTGGCATAAACTCAACCAGAAGCAGAATGTTGGCTGCACTCCCAAATTATATATATTTTAAAGTAGCACCATGAAAAGTATCCACGATTGAAAGGTTCGAGTAAGAAACAAGAAAAAGTTTCTGAAAAGTCACTCTAAAAAAATCTAATATTCTCAGGTAACTAAAAAACGTAGGTAATTTAAGGTCATTCAAAGTCACTAAATAATTTTGACTACAGCTCCTATAACTTTAATCTAAAGAAAAATGAAGTTGAGATTTTTAATTGACTCACCCTGTGAATAGTTTATTAAAAAAATCTTATCAAAGTCATTTTCTCCATATCTCTCCAAATTGTGCCAAACAATTATTATTTAACGAATGCGACAGTTGGCACGTCCACCACAGTTAGCACGCGTGTCATAGGTTCACCATCGCTGTTAGACACGAACCAACGTTATAAAAACTAAATTTTAATCATTTACCAATCAAAAGCGAAGTATGATCGCATTTTACTTTTATTTATTTATTTATTTAATCAATGAAAGAAATCAATGTGTAAATTTAAATACATTTAGGATTTCAAATATAAAAAATTTAAATTTTAAAGTTTTAAAAGTTAAATACATTTAGAATATATTTTAAGGAATATTAAAATTATAGTTGTCTGAATAAATTAGATGAGTCCATCTTAATAAATTAGATGAGTCCATTGTCTTTTATTCTGATGGCTCTCGTTCTAACCTCAGTGCAGGCTTTGGAATTTACTGTCCTCGGACGGTTCTGAGACTTTGCGGTAGTCTTGGTTTGCATTGTATAGTGTTTTTCAGGCGGAACTAATAGCGCTGACACGTAGTGTTATTGAGGCTTTGAATTTTGCAGTTAAAAACAAAAGTATTCTACTGTACAGATAGTAAAGCTGTACTTAACTCTTTAAGAAATCCCTTGACGGTTTCCCAACTCGTCAAGGAATGCAAACAATTCATGAACCTTCTTTGTTCTAACAATAAAGTTACGGTCATGTGGGTTCCGGGTCATTGTGACATCATAGGCAATGAGATCGCGGATTGTTTAGCCAAAGCTGGCTCCCAATTAACTTTAATTGGTCCTGAACCAGGTGCTCCTATATCTTTCAACTACGGAAAGAAAGTTATTAAGGATTACGCTTTGAAAGACTTAAGGTCTCAGTGGCTTGCGACTTTTGGTTGTCGTAAGGCGAAGTACTTCATTGGGGAGCCCAATTTGAGGTCCACGAAGTATGCTTTATCTTTAAAATAGAGCCAGTTAAGGGTCTTGGTAGCGATTCTTACGGGACATGGCCGTTTTAAAGATCATCTACATCGTATGTGTTTAGCTCATGACGTTATTTACTAGGACTGCCTTGAGGAGGATAACGACTCCCTCCACTTCGTGAGCAGTTGTCCAGCGTTCAGTTCTATACGAGTTCGGGTATTCAACTTTAGGTCTTTGAATTTAGATGAGTTGTTCTCTCTGCCTTGGTCTAAACTTGTTCAGTTTGCGAAGGCAGCAGTGCGCGTTTGCGAATTAGGATAGAATCCTGGGTTTGCACCATTGGCCTTTGTGGCATTGAGTGCGGAATCCTCGTGGGTTCCAGCCAATTTTAATAATAATAATAATAATAATAGTTGTCTGAAGTGTTGTTTCAATTTGAGGTTGAACTGCTCTTTAGAAAGTCCAAACTCAAATAGGTCCTCTCTAAATTGCAAAGAAATTTAGACATCATATTGATTGGTTTATTTTCGCTGAGCACGTTTATCTTAATACTCTGAAGAATGAAAGGAGAGTTTACGTTACCCAAAAGTACATTTACCAATAAACTTGCGCAATATTGTTGCATTTGTTGTTTTCCAATGTCGCAATTTTATACGCATTACAACGTACAGTGTAAGGTGGTCATGATCTGGTAAATTGTATTTGTAGTTCCAGTTTGTTTTTTTCATAATATAGAGTAAAACACCCTCAATTCTATGAATGTGGTCAGCGTTACGAGGGCACCAAACTGCTGCTGCATATTCTAGTTGAGATCTTATGTGTGCAAACTATAGTACAAATACTGCATTTTGATCTTTAATCTCGGTGGTCCAACGGCGAATAAAGCCAAACATGGAGTTGGCTTTCGATACACGCTGATCAATGTGTCTGGAGAGTGAAATATCACTGACAAATATTACACCGAGGTCTTTGATTGTGATGACGCGTTCAATTAATGCCTCCTTTATATTATAATTGGAAATCATTGGACATTTTTTCCGATATTATGACATTATCCTGCATTTTTGAATATTAAGTTTTAACTGGTTCATTTCACACCAAATATAAATCTTGTCAATATCCTCTTTGAGCTTGTCAGTGTCGCTTGCGTCATTAATAGATCGGAATATCTTATGATCATCAGCAATCAAAAGTACAGAAGAGTGTTTATTTATATTACTAATGGCGTCAATAAATATCAGGAAGAGATAGAGACCTAATAGAACCCTGAAGAACTGCAGATTTTGTTAAAATATGAATATGAATATGATACCTATTCAATGAATAGGTATCATTCCGTTAGGTACGATTGAAACCATTTGACAAAAATTGATGAAAAGGCAAACTTGTTAAGTTTCATCAATATCTGTCGATGTTGAATGGAGTCAAAAGCTTTACTGAAATCAGTGTATATATCCGGTGTCAATTTGCTGATGATTTTCTAAAGCTTTTGTGGTGATGCTACAACTCAACTAAGTTGGTAGTTGTGGATGTGCTAGGCGTAAATCCATATTGATGAAAAGATAGATGGCTTAGAACTATTGTAATGACCACCTATCCGAAAAAAAAAAAATTATATTTTATTGGTATCAGCCCAAATGGTGAACTTGTTTCTACAACCAGTACGCATCCCCAAAACTGTCGATACGTTTTCTATTTTTTCATGTTCAACTTTAAAATATTTTTGTTGTTGTTGTGGTAATGCAGTATTGCAATATATACATACTATTTGCTTGAGGTTAATGAACTTATTTTTTTTATATTTGCGCGGGAATAGTGTTTGGACCAATCTGCGGTGATGATTTATCTCGTGTGATGGTGACATTGGTTGATTTTGCTTGTATTGTTTAGATCAGGCGATGGTCATATCGAAATTGTCATTGTGTCGATGCAAAATAAATTATCTCAAAAAAATTATAAAATCAATTTGTTGTGAGAGGCCACCGCGCTTAGTTGTACAATTTAATTTTTACACAAATAAAAAAATCAAAATTAAGAATAACACCAAATTCTTAACCAAATAGTGCCGTGATTCGGAGTTGGTTTTATTATCAGTATTAGCGGGTAAGAATTATTTCTTGGGTTAATTTAAATTCTTATAGTTATATAGTTAGAATTGTGGTGTAGCAAATTTCTGATAATTCGAATTTCTTTTTTTGTACAGTCATTTTATTGGCTTTAACAGAAAAGTGTTGCGAGTAGAAACCAGCTGATTTTTTCTTTAATTATTTTTTTTTACAAAAAAAAAAAAAAAAGGAAGATTAATCAACGGACTATATATATATAATATATATATATATATATATATATATATTGTGGAACGGCTGATTAGCGGGGCCTCTGGATTTTTATAAATTATATATATTTATACATATATCAAAATACATATATGTATATCTCTACATCCTTATATTGCATTATAAAAATACAAAAAAAAATTACAGTGTTCAATTTTGTTTTCTGTATTGTTAAATACATATTTAATTTAAGTGTTAAATTATTAGTATATCGTATGTTTTCATAAAGTGATAATAATTATAATCAAATTTGTTAGTTTTTTTTTTGTCGTGAAATTTCAAAATTTGTGATAATATAGGCGTGTGAGCAAATAAATTAATCGTATTTCAGATAAAACCAAGACGTAAGGAGCCAACGGGTACCCTTTGGATACTTATGGGTAAGTTTCTTTTATTATTTATTATTTATCGCGTACCTAGTTTATTACTCACACTCCATACATATTATAAAAATTAAGTTCAACTAAAAAAATTATAAATACTTATTTAAAATCCTTATTTTTTTTGATGTTAATTATTATTATTATAGTTTAAGAAAACAAAGTAATGATGTAAAGTTTAGTTTACATTTTCTAATTTTTAATTTTTTTTTTTTTGTTAAAAATAATATATCATTTATGATTTGAAAATATAATAGTTTATATTATGAGTGGATAAAAGTTTTTGGTGTTTTTACTGGTGTGGAAGGACAAAAGTGATGCTGTGGTTTCTCCCAGAGTGAATTGTTTAACTTTGTGTGATCAGAATGTTAATTAAATGTGCAAAAATTAGCCCTCCCAAGCCGACATGAGTTCACCCGACATTTCTGGGATAGCGCATTTAACTGGTCAGTACACTATTTTCTCGAAGGAGTTGCAGGGTAATATTTCAAATAGTATAGGTAAAATTGTTGCAATTCCCCGATAACAGGATATTTCATTTCTTTTACCAGACTTGAAAATTGGTGTAAGTATCGAAGTTTTCTATTTATTAGGGAGAATATCAGTTTGCAATAATTTATTAAGATGAGTTTTAATGGCTTGCAAACTAACGGGTGATCCAATAAGAGTTTCCGGAAGTTTTTTTTTTTTTAAATAAAACGCATTAAAATCAATTTAATAATCAAAAATTGCATTTCTGAAGTAAGTTCGGTTTATGACATTTAATGTTTGAAAATAATTTCTGTTAAATGTTGTCCGCGACTGGCTCTTAGATGATCAATTCTATGGGTCCTATTTTCCAGCTCACTTTCGAGCATTTCGGCCGATATTCCGTTGATTACGCGTGTTATGTTCGCTTCAAAGCAAGTGATTTTAGATACCCTCATAAAAAGTAATCTAATGGATTCAGATCACAAGATCTTGGATGCGAATTCACGGGTCCCTTTCTTGATATTCTGTTCCAATGCCCATAAACCAAACCGATGACGCAAAGGAAGGTCAACGACCAGCTTCAATTCTTGAACAAGCTGTATTTTGTATGCCTTCAAACTAAGATCTTTCTTCAAAATACTCCACAATGTGCCATATGAGACACCCAGAGCTTGAGAACGGCGACGTTGATTGATAGCGGTCTTCACGTACACTTTCAGCTACAGCAGCAATATTCACATTATACATCGGCAATTTACTAACGATATTACAGCGAAATGATGTTTTGCGTGGAACGAAGTTCTTGATCGAAGCCGATTCTATAGGATTTCAGAATATAGAATTTAGTCAAATTTAAGGTTATTTCTGGCAAGATTTTATAAAGTTTTACAATATTTTCTAAATATTCCAAATTTCAGCGCATGAACAATGGCCACAATATTCATTATGTAGGTTAATATTGTAATAAAAAGAACAATATTGAAAAATATCTTTTATTAATTAACCATGCGGTGAATATATTTTAACGTAACAATATCAAACGAATTACGAATATTCAATTAAATTAATTCACGTTCAATTTAGATACAAAAATGTACCTGACAGACACACAATTAATTAATTATTACGCGGTAGTAAATTATACGATAAATATAAATGTACACAATGTATAACATAACCAATTAACTACACGTTTGTCAAAGTCTAACTAATTATCTGATAAGGAAATGATATCCAAAAAATCCTACCATAACTATTTCGTTTGATAGTTATATTGTACAATGAAGGTCAAATAGGTACCTAAAATAATGTTCGTTGTCAGTCGAGATCGTTATCAATATTTCTAACTAATCCAAAAAGCCGTATAAATATGTAGATCAATTAGTTTTATTAAGATAAGCACAACATAGAGATTCATGAACAGATAATCCTCACATGACACAACATTACACTCAGACTTTCAAAGCTTTATTAAGTTATTTATGAAATGCAAGTTTGAAGCGAAATATGATAGAAACGTATGTTTAAAGTCGGAAATTGGCTTTAGTGAACAACATTTACAATTATTGGCACTGATCGGGAATCAGCTTTTATGAAAAGCTTTGGGCTGAGAAAGCGTTGTTGAAATCTTTACTAATAGCTGTTTCATTTTTTCACTAACTTTCCAAATATGACATTTTCGGGTTGTTCTAACCTCTCTAGAAAACTGAAAAATAAAACTACTAAGTTATTAGGCATGGTACTTCGTCTAAAATTGAAATAAAACTGGATGGGCATTGCGCCGAATGTGTTTAAGAAGTATAGCGCTCAACGATCTATTCTGGGACTGGCATATTCAAACCAACTGGTGTCGGACTCCATAAAAAACGAAGAAAAAGCCATATTGCGCAGTGCGCGACTTATCGCATCAGTGTCAATTGAGTATCATATTCACAAATTATCTCACCGCGATCTTCAAAAAATTGTGAATTCATTAATAAAATGTAAATTAATTGTTTGAAATTACAATGTTTTTGCTGACGATAGAAATGTTGTCAATTTTATATAAGTACAAGCTACAGGTGGTTGAGTAACGGGTTTTCTCGAGCCGTAAGAAATTACATTTCGAACCGCATATAGGGCTCGTAAGCTGCTTTTTGCCTTTACTTTGTTTAGATGGTTTGCTGAATAAATACCAAAGCTCGTTGTTGGGTATTACAATCAACTATTTATAATTACATAATCAATCACCATGAGTTCATTTAACATTGATTTTCGTTTTGGATTTATTTTATTCAGATTATCTAAAATTTGTTAGTTTATAGATCACACTATCAAGATTTAAACACAATTTAAATGCTTGCATTGACATCTTTTAACAAACAGTAACTTCTAGGTATCTAAATATAGTGTAACACAGTTATGATGCCGCTAGATTTCACATCTATTAATTAAATTCAAAATTCGTAACCATTTATAATGAACACTATCAACAACGTAATCAACCATAGAAACTCATAGCTATCTAAAGAAACCTCCGTAGTTTATTGTTTCGATTTAAGTGACATCTCTATTTGGATAGAGAAATTACCGCATATATAAATTGTACTAAATAAGAGTGTAGATTTTTCACGAATAGTCTATACACTTCTTCACGAATATTATAGAATATTCCAGTAAATAAAAAAATGAAAGTGTTAAAAATGTAACCAAAATGTAATAAACTGATTATCGTAAAATAAATTAAATAAGTTAATTTGTGTTTTCTGGAACAATTCGAAATTTGTGTTATCTAGAATTTAAATTGGTTATGTTATTCTCAATCCAGTGATTTTCACGGCGAAAATGTAAGATTATTTTTACAAAATTAGATTGTGAACAAAATTGTAATTACAAAATTGTAATTATAATCCTAGATAACACTAAATTTATTTATTTCAGAATATTACACCAAACAATAATTTAATTAATTCACTTATTTATTTTAATTCGCACTAATTACTTTATTACACTTTATAAACACTTAAATTTCATTTTTTACTTTTCAATAACTCTATCGTGGTTAAAATCCAACTTACTCTTTTTATTATTTCATCCCGTATTTATACCACATATTTTAACCTTCTAGAATATTCCACAATATTCTAGAATGTCCAAGACTGTTCCTGAATAGTCTCCACACATCTTATTTACCACAGTTTACATTTACTATAGTGTCTCTACTCAAATAGATATGTCGCCAGATTCAACTCACCTTCCCTATAGATTGCTAATCGCTCTAAGTGAACCACCTTCAGGTTTCTTCGCTGTCCTTTCTTAATCCGGCAAACCACATCGTTTATCTTTGTACTGGATACCCATACTAAATCTCCAATTTTGAAACCACTGTTATTTACTTGCACGCCACTTCGAGCATTCATCCGGCCACCTGACACACGTATTCTCCCCCGTGCAATCCACTACTACTACCTTGATTGTTGCTCCAGCATCACCTATACGAAGTGGTAACTCGAATCTACTGCAGTCAAATATTCCTCGCTCTACATCCATAATGAAGCCATTCGCCCTCATGAAGTCCATCGCCAAAATGGCCTCATCCACTACATTTGTAACCAGTACTACGTGTTAAAACTGAGTATTGCCGATCCTTATCGTTACAACCTTCCCTTAATTAGATCTTCTCGTACAAACGTTCCAGCTGCTCCTGTATCCAGGGTTATAACATAATTTTTCCCGTCAACATACCTTAACTGTTAAACTGTCTCCGCCTCGTCCCATTATTCCTCATTATCCGATTGTACCAGAGATGTGCCCGTCTCCATCTTATTTCCCGACAGTCTCGTGATATGTGACCCGTTTTGTCACATGTACAGCATCGTATTTTCCTAATAAATTGGTTTACTACGCCTCCTCGTTGGCCAAAACTTTATGTTTGCTGCATAGGAGATGCAACAGTTTAAATAAAGGTGGCGACGCTGTTCCGTTAACTTTGATACCTAGAAGCTTTTTGTCGAAACCCAGAACTTCCTCCTCCAATTTTTACACTTTTCAGTCCCGCTGAGAACTTTCTGTTCCAACTCGTGGATTTCCTTTTTTAATTTTTGTTCATCTTGTTGAACCGCTAATTTCATTTTCTCTACTTCACCATGTAAAGTGTTATTCATCTTTTGAAATTTCACGTCCGTATTTTGATTGATCTCACCTTTCATTTCCTTCATGTCATGATTTGATGATTTAACCAAACTGTTCAAATTGATGATTTATCGATTGCTTCATTCTCTGATTTGGCTGTTTCGTCTTCCGATTTGACTGTTGAATAGCAGCCGTTAACTGCGCCATATCGAAACTTCCTGTTTGCACTGCTACTGCCTGAACCACTGCACCTTCATCCTCCTCGTCCTCTTCTGCTTGGTCTGAAAACGTTGCTTCATCGGTATAGCTTTCCTTTGTACAGCATACAAGTTACTGTCCTACATTACATTGAATAGAATGACCCTTCTAGTGGAGGGCCCGGTTGATGACTATCAAGAAAGATTTTGTCCCAATCGATCTGATTGGGAGTTACTCCTCGAGTTACTCCTTGAATTACTGATCAAATTTTTTTCAAATTCACATTTATTAACTTTAGAATCAATGAATATTTTTAATTGATGTATGGTTTGATTTATTGGTCTAGTATAAATTGATTAAACTACTTAAAACATTTTAGTTTATTGAATAAGATTTAATTATTTATTTCGTTAATGATATATAGGGAATTAATTAGTATACATAATTCACACCTGGTACTGATTTACATTCAACTAACCTGTTTAAAGGATTTTGAGCTAAGAATGCATTCTTCAATACTTTGGTAATATCTCCGTTGTCACATAAAATTCGAGAGAATGAAGATTTACGAATTTCTGCAACTTGAGCACTTGTAAATGGACAGTGTTGTTTCGGATTGTCATAGAAAAATGAATCACCGTGACGATATCGATAGAACTGCTCGTTTACAATGCACGAACCAACAGGGCCGAATTGAAATAGCTTTGGTTTTTTTTCCATCTTGGCTCCAATGTACAAGTCGATATCGAAGACAGACTCATAAATTTCGCGTAATTGTTTGATGTCCTGAAAAGAGGATTTGTTATTTATTTCTAGTATACAATTTTTTATAAATTCAATGTAACATTATGAACTTACCTCGTCCGAGAATATGAATTTTAAATCGGCGAATGATTTCACTTTTTTGTTAAGGCATAGTTCAACGTATTTGTAATATGGTTGAACTCCATGATCACGACCGCGCTTGATATCAAATGAAAATACATCCATACCCACTCCAGCGGGATTTTTAAATAATTGGTTTCTAATCTATAAATTTTAAAATAAATTCTTTAGGTTACTTCAATCTAGAGAATGAAAATTCAACTCACCTGATTGTGACATCCATTGTAATTTACTTTCTGGTAGAACAGTGATCGTGCCAATTTTGAATATGAATTTCGTATAAAAACGGATGGATCGGCATCACCCATGAAGACTTCTTGAACTAAGTTACCATTTTGGTCAAATAACTGAATGGTTTCCGATATAAATTTATGATGCTCCCTAAGTATTGCATGTCCAAATTCATTCGATGTAGCGCACGTTACTTTCGTATGTTTATTTTTCGTGATTTTCAAATGTTTGTACTGATCAGGAATAAATATTTTGATCCATTCAAACATGATATACTGATACTGTGCTATATTCCATCGGCGTGCCTCTTGGAATAGTATCTCATCGTTCCAGTTCGGGAATTTATTTTTTAAAATGCGTGCAATTCGATTGTGTTCGCGTAAGAATAAAACATTAAATATTGTAACCACTGGCGATGCTGCAGCACGAAAATCAGCCGGAAGAAAATTACCATTTATATCCTCGGGGAATAGATTGGCAGCATTTGTTTTCAGTAACCCATCCACAAACGTTCTCACGCCATCCGTAACCGCTTTGACATTTCCATAAATATATGACAGATCCACAGCACTTGTAACCATGTTTAATTGCTTCCGTGACGAGAGCACACAATCGGTATCGTAACCAGGTTGTGTACGCAAAAAATTCATACATGTGATACCTTTGGGACCGAAAAATTGATCATCTGTTGGGATTTTGAAAGGTGCACAACTTTCATGCAATAGTTTCTTTGGTAATATAGTGCTGTAGTCTTTTTTGCAGCACGTCACCGATGGACTGCTCCGTGGATACGCTAACGATACACTTTCTTGAGCAAGAATTACCCCAAATTGAGCACCAGCGACACTTGGTCCATCATCCAAAAATGTATCATTATTTTGACATTGGCCGAAAAATTTGTTGGATAATTCACGAGCCAATGGGAGTAGGTTTCGGGATCGAGCTTCCGTGCGAAGTTTAGAAATTGCTGCAAATGTTTATGTATCTCGTTAATTGTTCTTAAAATATATATATAAATTATTTTATACTCACAATCGTCATAATTTTGATACAAAAATGATACAAACGGTGTACTAGCTGCACCTTCCTTAGGGCGGTATAAACTCGTACAGTATCCATCAATGCTACGATATTTTTGATTTTTAGGACACTTGTAATGATTGTTGTCGACACAAAAGTTTTCAAAAAATTCTTCGAGACACCATGGGGTGTTGCGAAGTAACGGATTAATATTTCGTGATCGTGGTGGTTTATTCCGGAATAATCGTTTAGCATACTTTTCACTTGTTTTAAAAACTATCGAAGAGTCATGATAGGTTTTAATGAGATCGTCTCTTAATGGTATGTTGTTAAGGAATATAAAAGCTGGTTCGTCTGGTGTAATAATGAAATTTTTACTAATTAATTCTTCTCGGAATGCCTCATCCTCGGTAACTTCTTTTATTGCATGCTTCAACACTTTATGCTGAATTGGGCATCTAGAAAGAATATTAGATTCGTATTTAATACATTGTTACATAACATTGATTACAAAATATTCAAAAAAACTTACGCCTCTTTTTTACTCAAGTGAACATGTTCAAATGATTCATCCGAACTGGATCCACCACCGTAAACAGAACAGATGGTGAACAGGAACACAAATAACACTATCTGCTGAACGCACTGCATGTTTAATGATTGTCTTGTTGGTCTATTTACCCCTTTATATACTATACGTACTATGGTAACCTCAAACCTGAATTTTTTGGCAAGTCTTATCACCGGGGTAATTAGAAAAATTGCTATAAATGTATTTATTTGCAAAAGTGGTTTATATCGTAATCATCAACATAAATTTAACTCGTACATTGCAAATTATATTATAAATTTAGCTATTTGAGGTAGTTTGCATTCTAGTGAAATATGAGAAATTTGAACTAGAAAATTTGATTAGAAATTGCAATTTATATTGTACTAGTTTTTATAGCCGATTACTTTAATGTCGAGCTTTGAACTATAATTTATTTTTATTAATTTAAATACGAGTATCTATTTTTAAGCCAAGCGTAACGAGATGAGGTTAAGGTTTTCTGGTTCGTTAATTTCGGGAGAAGGAGGGGTTATAGCATCATAGGCTATAGTTCCATTCAATCTGGTCATATTCAGAACATTAGTCAACATACATTTTATAATTTATTTATATTATTCCTTCAGATGGGCTTAAACGATGTACGTAGTAACCGTATAAAACAGTAGTATCTTTGATTATTACACGACCAGTTTCTCCTATTTTCTAGTTTCCATAGTAACATTTTTTTATACAATTTGATTTTAATAAAATATATAAGCATGCTGTTCGGGTAGGATTATCGTACGCAAGCAAGTAAGCGAGCAATTTTCATATAAATACTGTGTCCGAATCCTGTGATAAAAAATCGTGAATTAATTTTTTGACATTTGCTTGATATTTATTCCCTTAAATTCACGATTTTTTCTTATGCTGTCCGAAATATGTAATAAATCTCCCCACCCGATAAGTTTTTTCCCCACGTAATATATGTCAATTTTAGTTTTCATAACCTCAAAATATCTGTAAAAACTAATAAATTGCACAGAAAATTTAAAAAATGTAATATTAAAATAATGTATTGTTATTGGATTTTAATTTAAATTTAAATTAAAAGATTTAAATATTACGGACAATTTAGCTATCCGGATTGGGAAACAATCGATCCAACGCCAGATATTCATACGTTGTTTGGTGCATTTGATTTGAAATTCTTTCAAGGGAAACTACAGTGTGTCGCGATAGAATGGAGTAAACGCATCTACAACTGTGCGGGAATAGGTATGCAGTGCATTATACGATTAAGTGAACCACTTTTAAAATTGAGATCACGGAAAAATTTGATTGAATCGCTTTTGGTAGAATATTTTAGATTTCGTATATCCTTATATCAACTAACCTCCACAATTTGTGTTACAGCACGAAATGAAACACGCATATTTGTTTATTCGAGGAATCCACGAAGGAAATGGGGACATGGACCCAATTTTAAAAAAATGATGGAAGGAATTAATCGAGCAGCAGGAACGAACATTACAGTATACCACACATTTTATGATGAAGTTAATCTGTATAAAACTTATTGGTGGCGTTGCAATGGTATATGCCAGCACCGTAAACCATTTTTTGGTTACATTAAGCGCACATATAACCGAGCACCAGGTTCAAGCGATACGTGGTGGAAAACTCACCATGAATTGTGCTGCGGAACTTTTGAAAAAATTAGAGAACCTGAGAAGACTAACCCCAATAATCCAATTTCGTCTAGAGGAAGAGTTAAACGCAGAACTGCTATGCCAAAAGGTGAGATCAAAGCAAATAATGTTCCAGATATAAGGAAGTTCTTTCCAACAAATCAAGTCAGTCCATTGGAAAATCTTGGTAACCAACATACAAATCCAAGTAGTTCTCATCGACCAAGCGGTAACCTATCAAATGTAGTTGGATTTAAAGATTTACCGATCAGTGATGACGAATCTCCCTCACATTCCAATAACAAATCAATTGAACCATTGACTGCCCGAGGTAGATACCTTTCTGATATTCCACCCGCTAAACCGAATGAAAATGTTAATCATACAGTTCGTGATCTGTGGGCAAAACGGTACGGTAGTAATGGTTTGAAAAATGTTCCAGATTTAAAACGACCTCGATTGGTCGAAGAAAATAGTGAGGATGATTTAATCCTAATTGAAGAAAAACACCCAACTGTCGAATTATTGGACAGTGATGAAGAAGTCGAGAGACGCGGCACTATAAGAGCTCTCACTGACCAAACGATCCAAGAAGGACAAGAGGAGATATTAAACGACATAAAGAAAACTGCACATAATTTCGGCGCTGATGAAGACGATACCGTGATCTAATCGATAAAGAAGTTTTATTTATTTGGTGAGGACACACTTTTGAATAGATATCAAACTACGTCAACATCCCGATACACTGACTTGATATGCTTAACGGAAAATAATATAATTCATTGTCCACTATGCCAAGATCGTCTATCACGTAACGATTTAGCGATCCAGCTCGAGGGCTGTATGGGCATAAAAGTCGAGGTCAGACCAGTTAAATATAATGTACCACGAAAATCACCATTTTATAAAAATAAACCAGTTAAAATTGATGCTGTGATTGAGGATGATTCAAATGATGAGCTGCAAATTTGGGAACTGTTTGCCCTGTTTGTAATCAACTACAACAAGGTGATATCAATGGTCATTTAGGTCTTTGCTTAGTTGTATCATTTGAAGATTAGATGAATATTTTATTGCATTTTTATATTTTGTTGAATTAAATCATTCTTTTTTGTAATAAAAACTAGTAGTTTTTCTTTGTGTGTATTGTTTATCTACGGTTTAATATCTAATCTAAATGAAGACATTGGTATTCAATATGATTTTTGCACCCAAAATAGTATTTTTTTTGTTCAAAAAAAACGTGTATGTTTGGTTGGATTAATTCCAACAGAGCTTTATCGATTTTAACAAAATAACATAAATTTTAAATTGTGTTTATTTTATTCATTGGTTTTAAATAATTTCACTATAATATCTCCATATCGAGCTGTACCAGCTTTACCGCTTTAACTTCACCTGTTTCACTAATGATTTCGAAATTCTTAAGATCACCCACTGTATGGAATTTTTTATGATGCTCTGTTAATCTGAAAATTTAAAAAATTTAATATTAAAATAATGGATCCGATAATCCTTTTAATCTCACGTTATTATTATTATAAGTATTAATAATTTTAGATTAAATTATTATGTATATATAAATCACAAGTTGCACATGCGTACACAAATTATTCGATAGCTGTCAAAAATTATCATGGTAATAGACTCGAATAATTTGGGTGTGTTCGGTATTTTCAAGTAAATATCAAAAAATTAATTCACGATTCGGACACAGTCAAAGAAACAAAATATTTTTGATTCAATTTTGATCGGTAGTATATTCATTATCTTATTTTTTTTGCGGACTAATTACCAAAAAACAAAAATTTGAGAAAAATTAAATTTTAAATTGAAGTTTACATAGATCAAGTAGCCACATTAATCGACATTTAAATAACATTTGTATGTAGCCGTTCCTTTTTATGTCTATAAAGAGGATGAGAATTGTCAAATTCCATCTCCTAGTAGTTTTAATACTTCTCATTATATAGAAACTCACAACTAATGCTGTGTGCGTCAATCGACTAGACTAACTATGAGACTTATGTCTCATAGGCGCCAATTGAAAAGTCGATTTACAAGGTTACTTTTCGATGAATTTTCACCCTCATTGCGATTGTCGTGTCGATCGACAATCAACACCGCTTTGCTTTGTCGTATCGACTTTCATTTCGCATTGCCTAAGGAAATCGAATCGCCTACTAAATATTGCCACATTAAATTAAAATAAAACCGTGTTATTGTAAATTTTTCTGGCATATTAGGTATTGTGAATTTTATTTTTTGAAAATTTTTGTCAAAATGTCAAGAATTTGTGTTTACATTTTATTTTAGTAATATGCACAATAAAATACATTTTCGCGTTTAATATTTATTTAAATTATAAAATTAAATTACTTTTATTTATTAAATAGAAAACTACTATTTAGTTTATTAATAAAATTTATAGTTTTAGTTTTATATATTTTTGATGAACTTGGTGCCATATATTTATTTACATTTGCGTTAAAAAAATTTTTTATTTTTATTTTAGTGATATGCTATATGCAAATTTATTTATATTTTCGCGTTTAATTATTTAAATATAAAAATTTATTTTACTGGTTTCAGTTTCAACTTACATAATATATAATAAAATAAAATTTATATGAAACGTATATTTCTCATGTTGGAGGATCTAAACTGTTTAAATGTACAGTCAAAAATTTTCATCGGTTTCATACAATTTTTACTCATATGGCTCATGTCACCTTCTCTCGTGAACTAAAATGTCATTGACTTCGGTACAGATAATGACTTCCATACTAGTGCTATCTATTTAAATATTATGCTAACTAACTGGTCGTACTGTTGTTTAGTCGATTGAGGCACAAGGGTATTTCTCTCGCTGCGTTCTCGTCGCTTTGCTATCTATGAAGGGATAAAAGTACGATAAACTTAGGAGCCAGTTTCAGCAAACATGGCGCGAGGATATAGGAGCTATCTTAGCATAAAAATAATTATTGTTTTGTAGGCGGGACGCCAAGTTAATTTAAAAATCTATAATGGCGGAAAATAATAGAACTAAAGTGAGTGAGCTGTACTTAAGCTTAGTACATCTAAAAAGTAAATACATTTTTTAATAATTTCTCTTGGTTCCGATTCATTGTAATCCGCTTCATCGTTTTACATTTTCTTTTTTTCGTCCTCCTTACGTTTTCTTACATTTTTATGAACTTCAGGCAACGTATAGTAGTATTCAAATCACGCTGGAATTCCGACAGTTATCGCGCAGAAAGAATATGGCGAATACACAGTGATGCATTAAGTACAATAATTCATGTTTATTGTTTACATTTTTATGTTGTATTTGTTTTTAAATGGAAAAGGAACGTTTTTAATCACAAAATGTTTTTGTAATTTAATTTATAATCACTGACACTTTTGAAATTAATATTTAATTCGATAAATTAAGAATTAAATTGAAAACGGATTTTGCTTTTTATGTTGTTGTGGTTTTGTTCGATATGAATGTCATTTGGTCATTTATTTTCCTTAGTCCGTACCAAAATTAAATGTTGACATTGTTCCCAAAAGGCGTGCAATTTTTTTTTGATCTATTAATTTTCATTTGAAATATGATTGTAATAACATAAATACATAATCATTTTGAATGTTTTGTGTATTAAAGCTGAAATATGATTCTTTTTATTGGTTATATAATATTTTATTTAGGTTTACTACCTATGATAAATGCGCCCCATCAAAATTTTTATAATTTTTTTCTACATCACTGAAAGCGTACTTTGACGTATTACCGTCTTTTTATTTATAAATTCTCATTAAGGGAAATTGCGAACGCGTGGCGCTGCATGGTTATTCCTTTACGCGTAATTTAAAATAGATTACATTTATATGTAAACTATGGAATCTAAGTAATTTACGTCATCTATGTAAATTTAGCGTAGACTATGTAATCTAAACAGATTTTGTTTTTTTATCTTTTTTAACTATTAATTTTAAATTTTTTTAAACATTGTTTTACTTTTATTTGTATGCTCTTCTATTTCTTCTTTTCTACAAAGAATTTCGATTTTATTCATTCTGCAGTGTACATTGTGATTTCTTCCAAAGTAAGATTAACCTGTCAAACACACATCGGAAGAATAACAAATTGAAACAATTATATTTTCTAAAACGGCGATAGTAATTAAGTGACTAAGTGGTAATTAAATTTTAATTTTCATTTATATACAGTGTAATTTTAAATTTATTAAATATTTGAAGTTGAACATACGAGAAAATAAAAATGGGTCGAACTAAAAATTCGAATTTTGAAGAACTACAATTCGTACTGGTCAAAAGTGGTGATAACGTTTGTAAGAAAACTTTGACAAACACTGCAGCTTCGAGATTGAAAGCCCACTGGTAATTTCTAAACACGCACGTTATTTAATTTAGTTAATCAAATTAAATATTTTAGAGCAATTTGTAAAATAAAATCGCGGTCTTCGGAAACAACCCTAACAAGTAATCCAGGTATACCATCAAAAACGGATCCAACCAAAATATGTCAATGACTACGGTAAATCGTGAAAAAAACAACAGTGCATAGAACCAGTGATTTAGTTCTGGTTATAGATTACAGATTTGTCTTCAACAGAATCATGTTTTGTTATGACACATGAAGAAACACTAATCGAAGTTGTGCCTAATCCAACAATTGATGAATCTAGCACAGCATTACTTACAATTCAAGACAATCAAATTGCTTCATGTCCTGAATGCAGTTTGTCATCTGCCTCTCAACCTTCTTCATCAGCTTCTTCTATTCCATCTACGACATCGAGTTTTATTTCGGGAACTACCGAAGAAACGAAGGCAACATTTATCGACGTTCCTTGATAAGGTTAGCGATGTGGACAATTATCAGCATTTGTTTTCGGATGTAACATACCATATAATGTTATTGAATCGGATGATTTGAAAAATTTGATCAAAAGTTTGAGACCGGCCTATTCACCGAAATTACCAGAACGAAAGGCATTATTCACAACTATTTAGGAAACCGAATTCCAACGTTGTCTTAAATTATATTCTAATCGGTTCTATTAATAGATTGGTGGAAAAATACATCCAACAACAGCAAGCTAGTGTTGTCAGTGATCCATAATACCGGTAAATCAAAAGGATTTCTAGAAGCATGGGACTTAAGTTCGGAATCAGAAACATCAGAAAAATTAACAGACATCGTGAATAATTCGGTGGTTTTGTCAAAAAACCTTTATAATACCCATATTTATGCTGTTGTGTCAGATAATGCAGCTGCTATGCTAAAAATGGGTTGAGAATTGGATATTTGGCACAGTAATTGTAGCAACCATACTAGAAATCTCCTCGCTAAAGACGTAATGAATGCTGAACTCAACAAACAAGTTGTATCAGTATTGAAAAAATTCAAATATGCCAATTTCGAAAAGGCACTCGTGTATGTAGGGGATTCGCGAATCAAAACACCAATTGATACCAGATGGTGCATTTATAGGGACTCTTACGATTGTTTTATAAAAAATGTGCAGTTGTAGCGGTCCCATGAGTGCTTTTAAAAAAATTTAAAATGTTGCCTTATTAGTTTATTTATTTTAACTAACAAAACGAAAATTACATTTGGTTCTTTTTAAATTAAATTGCTCAACCAATTTTGCACAGGCCTGAAAATCTAAAAAAAAATTAATTAATTAAAAGTTTAAAAAAGTTTTTAGCCGAAACAACTAAACAATAAAATGAACATAACAAACGCAGTGACATCATGCGTAAATTATTTGAACCTCACTGAGAAAAAATGTACCTGAAAAACAAAGGATTCTACTTTAATTTAAAGAATTCTTGCCTATAGATTTTGCGCAAAACTTTTTTGATTTTAACTTAAACAATCCGAAAGGTTTAAATCAAAGTTTATTTTATCATTTGGAGTAAGCTATTGTGAAGTAAAAACAAAGGATTTTTTCTTTTCTCCTTAAGGTTATATGGCAATAAAAATAAAGCAATAAAGAATTTGATTTTATGGTTATCGTATTTTCATTTAAAACATTTTGAACCTTTGTGATCCTCCCAAAAATGTTTAGGCTTTAGCTCAAAGAATGAAAACTTTTGAAAATTATTTAATATTAGGCTTTGTTTTGAAAGACGGTAGTATTTGTTTCCAAACATAATTTCAAAAGGTGGTTTCAAAAATATTTAATAAAAGAAAATAGTTTTATTTTGAAATTCGTTTAATTACAAAATTTAAATACCGGGTGTTTCTTTTAAACTGAGACGATCAAATATCTCGAAAAATAGCCACTCTACGGAAAAAATGTCCATAATCAAAATTTAATCATACCGCGGGGAGAAATACATTAGTGCAAAAAAAAAAGTCCCCCCACCCCCGCTTTGTAGGTGGGGCGGGGGTAACTTTTAAACTAAGATAGGAAGCCATATTTTTTATTGCAGATACGGATTCTACGACTAAAAGTACGTATGATTTGAATGAAATATTTTGTTCGGTTCATGATAGATGGCGTTGTAATCGACGAAATTCAATTTTTTCAATTTTTCCTTCTTAGAACACACGCATTTGATTCTGCAATACGTTTGAAATAAAAAACATCACGTTTTCATTGGAAATACTCGAAATTCGTCATCAAAACAATTTATTCAGTTTTGTAAATCTAAAATAAGTGTTCAAAATGATGGCCTGCGACTTCAATGCACTTATTAATCCGCATTTCAAATGATTGTACACAACTGAGAAGTGTGTCTGGTTGAATTTCAGCACACGCATTTCTGATTCGCTCAATCATGTTCTCACGTGTTGTTGGTTTTTGTGTGTAAACTTTGTTTTTGAGGTAGCCCCACAAAAAAAAAATCTGGCGCAGTAAGATCTGGTGATCTGGCGGACCAATTTATCGGACCAGCTCTACCGATCCAGCGACCATTGAAATCTCGATCAAGTATTTCACGTGCCATCAACTAATAGTGTGCAGGACAACCATCATGTTGAAACCACATGTTCCGTCTCACTTCTAAGCTCAAATTTTCAAGTAATATTGGCAGTTCATTTTCCAAAATGTTTCGGTACATTTGACCATTCAAGTTGCCTTCAATAATGTGAGGGCCTATGAGTTTGTTGCCAAATATTCCACACCACACGTTGACAGTCCAAGGATGCTGATGTTCAACTTGACGAAGCCAGTGTGGATTTGTAACACTCCAATAATGCATGTTGTGTCGATTAACCGTTCCATGGTTTGTAAAAGACAATTCGTCGGTGAACATTAAGCAACGAAAAAAATTGGGGTTCTGTTGTATTTGTTCACGTGCCCATTGACAAAAAGTTACCCGATTTTGAAAATCAACGCCATGAAGATCTTGGTGTAAAGGCACATGATATGACTGATACTTGTGCCGTTTTAAAATTCTCCAAACACTGGTGAGGGGCAATCCGGAATCGCCAACTATTTCTTGTACTAATATGATGATTATGAGCCACTGCTGCCAATACAGCAATTTCATTATTTTCTCCAGTGACTGTTGCTCTACGGGTCCTCTTTTTCGGTTGAACATTTCCATCAGTAATAAATTGTTTGATAGTACGGCCAAATGAAGCACGTGAACGAATCCTATCCGGAAAACGTTGAGCATAAATAGCAACAGCATTTTCAAGGTTTCTGCCAGCTTCTCCATAAACCAGAACCATTACAATTTTCTCTGGCACAGTTAAACGCTCCATTCTAAAGCATTTTGTCGTTTATTTTGCAATTACGAAAAACATGAAGATAAGAAATAACACAAACGTTAAATGTGATTTACAAAACTGAATAAATTGTTTTGATGACGAATTTCGAGTATTTTCAATGAACACGTGATGTTTTTTATTTCAAACGTATTGCAGAATCGAATGCGTGTGTTCCAAGAAGGGGAAATTGAAAAAATTGAATTTCGTCGATTACAATGCCATCTATCATGAACCGAACAAAATATTTCATTCAAATCATACGTACTTTTAGTCGTAGAATCCGTATCTGCAATAAAAAATTTGGCTTCCTGTCTTAGTTTAAAAGTTACCCCCGCCCCACCTACAAAGCGGGGGTGGGGGACTATTTTTTGTGCACTAATGTATTTCCCCCGCGGTATGATTAAATTTTGATTATGGACATTTTTTCCGTAGAGTGGCTATTTTTCGAGATATTTGATCGTCTCAGTTTAAAAGAAACACCCGGTATATTAATGCATTTTTAAGTATAAGTTAAATTCGTTCCTCTTATAATTTTCCATAACAATTAATATTATATTATATCATTCTATTAGACATTGCGATTATAGAAATAGTACAACTTTTATAAAAACCAAGCTACTTATATGTAGGAAGGTAAACAATTTAAATTTATAAATACATAAAGGTATTTCCTTCTACGAGTATATACCAATTTAAATTGGTATATAAGTTACTGTCCTACATTATATTGGATAGAATCACTCCTCTTACGGAGGGTCTGGTTGGTGACTATCAAGGAGGATTTCGTCCGAATCGATCAGTCACTGATCAGGTCTTTTCGCTGCAGATGATTCTATCTAGATATTATGAGACTACCATCCAAGTACATCAGGTGTTCCTGGATTCCCGGTAGGCCTATGACTCGATCAATCGCAAGAGTTTGTAGTCTGCGCTGGAATATCCAGGTATGCCAACAAAAATGGTACGATTGTGTAGAATGACAGTGACACAGTGTTAATGCTGTGTTAAAGTTGAGAACAGGCTATCAAGAATTTTTGCAGTTAGCTCGGTTGTTCGGCAGGGAGATGCTCTGTCCCCGATACTCTTCAATCTTATGTTGGAGTACATCTTTCGTAAAAGTGAAAAATTTCACCGCAATTACGCAACATCTTATATCGCCAGTCCAATCAGGTGCTTGCATATGCAGATGACATATGCGTGATTGGACTGAATAGCAACTGAGTGAAGGAAATACTTGATCCGCTTGTAGAGTTTTCAGCTTCTGTTGAACTTCAGATAAATGAGTTCAAAACGAAATTAATGATGTCAGGTTATATAGGGACAATGGTACACCAAATTTTAGTAGTGGTCACTACATGTTTGAAAGAGTGAGGAGGTTCAAATATTTGGGCTCTCTTATCACTCACGATAACAGCAGTGTGGGTCAGGATATTAAAGTGCGCCTGGCAGCCGTAATTTGTATCATCTAAGGCCACTGCTAAAATCTTAACACTTATCAAGTGCCGTGAAGCTGAAGCTTTACAAAGCGTTGATCACGCCCGTTGTTATGTTTGAATGTGAAAATAGGGCGCTGACGGATGAGTGCGAGAGATGGCTCCTACAATTTCGAGATCAGAGATCTGATGAAGATCCCCGATATTGTGCATGAAATAAGATCTCAGCGAGTACGGTGGCTCGGTCACGTTCTGCGTGCTGATCCAGAACGAAGTGTGCAGCGATCTCTGAAAGGAGAGCCACCATATGGTAGGCACAGAGGTCGTTGCAGGCGACGATGGCTCCACGGTGTAGAGAATGACTTCTTCAGATTGTCTAGGAGTCTTCAGATTATCTTCTTCAGATTGTCTAGGACAGTATGAAGACCAAGCCCAGGATCGAAACCGTTGGAGTTACATTGTTGACGCTGTAAGGGGCCAGTAATGGCCTTTAAATACTGAATTATTATTATTATTAATTAACATTCCAAAGTCACTTAACAACTAACTTAAAAATATTCTATTTATCACGTTGACACCTGATACCGTCTGTTGCAACGTCTGCAGAAAGGCATATTATGCGCTTTATATTGCGCGTGGTTTCGATGGTATTTACCGCGCGCATTAAAAAATAGATATCACGTTGTGTGCTATTTCACTGTTGCATCACGTGCAAAGGATCTATACAACATAGGGATGTAGTACGTATGGCCGGTTGTGGAATGGACGGTTGTTCCTTATCGGGAACTTTTCCGATTTCTCTTGGATTACGGTATCTCTTCCAGATAACGTAGATTACTTCTGCTACAATGATGGTGACTTCAGTACCAGTGGTACCGTGGCTCTGGATATTGTTGGATAAGGCTTGCACCTGTAGTAAATTTATGTGTTCTCTATGTGTCAGCGTTCAATTGGTCATTGTTGATATGGACAACGAGGGCACGATGTTCTGGGTTACCACATCATGGTAAGGTAATATAATGGTTTTATGGTCCTCTTCGTAGACATACTTGTTGCTACTGTATGTGGTGCCTTGAATAATAATTTCGTAGTTCTCGAATTCAATTAGAGTTTGACCTTTAATGGATTTTATTTGTTAATGGCATGTAGATGTAAAGTCTAACTCTTTTATTGTAGCTATGTATAGTTTTCCGCTTATGAGTTCGGTAACTTCATCTTCCAGATCGTATAGTTGGTATGGTTACGTCGGGCTGGTTTTTGTGATATTATGCTCGGTATGCATGTGTGCGATATTGATTGTAGCGATTGTTTGGTGCAGTAGTATGTATTCTCCACTTTGTTCCATGGTTGCGATATAAATTGATAATTGTGTGTCATCAAGGATAATGTTGTATGAAAGGATTGGGGTAATCATTAGGTTTTTGGAAGGAATAGGTTTTATATTGTAGTAATTGAACATTGGTTTTAAAAAGGTCGGTATCTGTATACTAAGTACAATTTTGGACTGGTTGTAGTATCCTTGTAGAGTCAATAGGTCACAGATATTATTAGGATTCAGGATTTCTATATGGTCATGAGATAGTATGTCGTTAATAAAGTGTATTTCGTTATTGGTTAATAAAGGTATTGAAATTCGTCTGTGCTTGGCTGAACTGAGTGCATCTATGTGTTGAAACTGAGCATTGCCGATAATTTCAACCCATCCGCTGGTTGCATTCTTCCCTTAATTAGATCTTCTCGTACAAACGTTCCAGCTGCTCCTGTATCCAGGGTTATAACATAATTTTTCCCGTCAAGATACCTTTAACTGTTAAACCGTCTCCGCCTCGTCCCAATCTCGTTACAGGGATGGAGTAACAGGTGACTCTCCAACTGCTTTTTCATGCTCCTGATCCTCCTTCTGTTCCACAATTTCCTCATCATCCGATCCTCGATGTACCAGAGATCGCGATCCTGTCCGTCTCCATCTTATTTCCCGATAGTCTCGTGATATGTGACCCGTTTTGTCACATGCACAACATCGTACTTTCCTAATAAATTGGTTTACTAAGCCTCTTCGTTGGCCAAAACTTGATGTTTGCTGCATAGGAGATGAGAACGAATGATTTATTTCTAGTTATAGATTTCAGATTTGTCTTCAACAGAATCATGTTTGTCATGGCACATGAAGAAACACTAATCGAAGTTGTGCCTAATCCAACAAATGATGAATCTAGCACAGCATTAATTACAATTCAAGACAATCAAATATTTCCTCCATATATGTACTGTACTTGCTTCATGTCCTGAATCCAGTTTGTCATCTGCCTCTCCACTTTCTTCATCGGCCTCTACTATTCTATTGTGATTGAGTTTAACATTAGGCATACTCGTCACAACACATTTTTGATGAACAATCTATTGTTCTATTGGCTATTGACTGTAAATAATTGATGTGGGCACTGAAAAAACAAAATTCGCGATTCCCAAAATAATTAACGTTCTCAAAGTTCATAAACCAAAGATACAGTTGTATTAATGCTTTATTGCAAAATTAATTTGGATTAAATTATTTAAAAACTTGTTATTACTTGCACATCATATTGAAATTTAATAAATTATTTCGTTAGTAAACAATTTTCGCAACTGGTACTGATCCACAATCGACTACTCTGTTTAAAGCGCTTTGGGTTAAGAAAGCATTCTTTAAAACTTTGGTAATATCTCCATTGTCACACAAAATTCGCGAGAAAGAAGCTTTACGAATTTCAGCAATTTGAGCATCATTAAAAGAACAGTGCTGTTTCGGATTGTCATAGAAAAATGAATCACCGTGACGATATCGATAGAACTGCTCGTTTACAATGCACGATCCAACAGGGCCAAATTGAAATTCCTTTGGTCGTTTTTCCAACTGTGCGCCAATATACAGGTCAATGTCGTGAACAGAGTCATAAACCTCCCGCAATTTTTTGATGTTCTGAAAATGGTATTTGTTGTTTACTTTTAATATTCCAAATCTTTCCGTATCCTATATATTCATAAATATGTAATTATGCATGTACTCACCTCGTCCGAGATTAAGCATTTTAAATCGTTGAATGATTTCACATTTATGTTGAGGCATAGTTCAACGTATTTATAATATGGTTGGATACCATGATCGCGACCTCGTTTGATATCAAATGAAATTAGGTCTATACCAACGCCAGCGGGGTTTTTAAATAATTGGTTTATAATCTGTAATCGAATTTAAAATTAAGAAAAAGGCAAACATGCTTATAGGAAGAAAATTCAACTCTCACCTGATTATGACATCCATTGTAATTTGGTTTCTGGTAGAACAGTGATCGTGTCAATTTTGAATATGAATTTCGAAGAAAAACGAATGGATCGGCATCAGTGATGAAGGTTTCTTGCACTATGTTACCATTTTGGTCGAATAACTGAACAGTTTCTGATACAAATTTATGATGCTGCCGAAGTATTGCATGTCCAAATTCATTGGAGGTGGCACATGTTACTTTAGTATTTTTATTGTTTGTGATTCGTAAATGTTTATATTGTTCAGGAATAAAGATTTTGATCCATTCAAACGTAATATACTGATATTGTGCAATATTCCATCGTCGCGCCTCTTGAAATAGAATTTCATCATCCCAGTTTGGAAATTTACTTTTCAAACTGCGTGCAATTCTATTGTGTTCGCGTATGAATAGAACACCATATATTGCAAGAACTGGGGTAGGCGCACCACGAAAATCACTCAAGATAAAATTACCATTGGAGTCTTCGGGGAATAGATTGGCAGCATTTGTTTTCAGCAAACCGTCTACAAACGATCTCACGCTATCCGCAACCTCTTTGACGTTCCCATAAATTTGTGATAAATCCATAGCACTTGTTGCAAGATTCAGTTGTTTCCGTGACGAGAGCACACAATCATTGTCATAACCATTTTGTGTTCGCAAAAAATTCATACATGTGATACCTTTGGGCCCGTAAAATTTATCGTCTGTTGGAATTTTAATCGGAGCACAACTCTCGTGCAATAATTTTTTAGGTAATATAGTACTGTAGTCTTTCTTGCAACAGGACACGGATGGATTGCTGCGTGGATACGCTAATGATACAGTGTCCAGAGCTAGAACCGCTCCGAATTGGGCACCACCAACACTTGGTCCATCCAAAAATGTATCGTTGTTATAGCATCGGTCAAAGAACGTTGTTGTTAATTCACGAGGCAATGGTAGTGGATTATGAGAGTGCACTGCATTGCGAAGTTTAGAAATTGCTGTGAATTTATATAAATAAATATGTCGCATTAATTTTGCAGGTATTTAATACGTTCGGATTTATACTCACAATCATCATAATTTTGATATATAAATGATACAAACGGTGTACTAGCTGCACCTTCCTTTGGTCGGTATAAACTTGTGCAGTATCCATCAATGCTACGGTATTTTTGATTTTTTCGACATTGGTAATGATTGTTATCGATACAAAACTGGTCAAAGAACTCTTTGAGACACCACGAATTTTTCCGAAGTAGCGGATTAATATTCTGTGATTGTGGTGGTTTATTCCGGAACAACCGTTTAGCATACCTTTCACTTATCTCAAAAACCACCGAAGAATCGTAATAGATTTTGTTGAGATCGTCTCTTAATGGTACATTGTTAAGGAATGCAAAAGCCGGTTCGTCTGGTAAAATAATGATATTTTTACTAATCAAATCATCCCGAAATGCATCATCCTCAGCAACTTCTCTTACCGCCGATTTCAACTGTTTCTGCAGAATATGGCATCTATTAATACGAAAAAATTTAGTAAGTTTATTCATTGTGATATAGAATAGCCAATAAACTTACGTCTCTCTTTTACTGGATCCACCACCGTAAACAGAACAGATGGTGAATAGGAATACAACGAACACTGTCTTGTGAAGGCACTGCATGTTTATAATGACCGTTTCTTTGGTGTATTTCTCCCCTTATATACTATATGTTTATTGTACGGTAACCTAAATTTGTTGCCGAATCTTATCATCGGTGTAATTAGAAAACAGGCCTAATGGTTATAAAATACATAAGTCATTGTGGTTTAATCGCAATCAACATAAATTCAACTCTTAATTGTTTATATCGTAATCATTACATAAATATAACATCATAATTTTGAGGTAGTTTGTTTCAAAGTGAATTATGTGATATTTGAACTAGCAAGTAAAAAGTACTTGTAACCGGTAATTATTTTATTTTCGAGCTCCAAAATTTTTGATCACAAAATTAAACCAATTTTTGATTACAACAAAATATTAATTTAGTTTTAATAGTTTATAGAAGATAATTTAACAAGTATATAAAAAATTGTCCCTACATCATGAAACTATACCACCTTACTATTTACATCAAATAACGCAAGAAGTTCACTGGAGCTAATACCATCATTTCTATGAATAAAATTGTAACTCCGCACTGTGCGATCCAGCTTTCGCTAAAAAGTTTTCGGTGAAAAGTCAGCAACCTCATTTCCTTCAACGGCCCAATGAGCAGGCACCCACATGACTCTTACTCTCCAATTAATGACGCGTTTGCACTCTTTGACCAGTTTAGATGTAGTCAAATGATTTTTAAGCGTATTGAGTACGGCTTTACAATCCGTGCAAATAATAATATCTTGGCTAAATCACTAAACTTAAACTCCTCAATTGCATTATGGGTAAGTGCATTTAATTCAGGTTGAAAAACCGTGCAGTGTTTACCCAGACTACCCAAGAATCTGCGCCCATACTTGGGACAAAATAGCCCAAACCCTAAACTGACATCTGAACGAGAGTCATCCGCAAAAAAAACTATCGACTCGCACAATTGTCTATATAGAAATCCTGAGAGAGCCACAGTTCTCTCGAGGGGAAAATGACGGAGAATGAATTGGTGAAGTTAAATTCGGGCAATAGTCTGTCATTCAACATTTTAACCTCCGGAATATGTGACTTAAAGTTATTAAGAATCTGTCTATGCCCTGTACAAGTCCCGAAGGCATTCCATTTCCACGCCAGACCAAGAACGTAAGACTGCAATTCGGGCAAGCATAGAATAGACTTCATAGCAAGAAAGAGAGTAGACGATATAGCCCCGGTTATAGCCCTACAGGCTGTTATCTGCAGTCCATCCAGCCTTGCTACAGAAGACGTCAGTTTAACAACTGGCCAGCATACAACTGTTGCATACGACAGTAAAGGTAAAACCAGTGATTTGTAGATGAATAATATCTAATTTGCATTGCCAAAAGATAGCAATGGCCTTTTGTAGCTTATAATCAAGGTGAGATTCCCAGGAGAGTTTACTATCCAGAATAACGCCTAGGTGTTTGACGTGTAATTGACGTCTCTACGTCTGGAAAACACAACCAGATCAGTTTTCGAGGGATTGACGTGCAACTTTTTTTCAAGACACCAAACTTCCACTATATTACGGACGTTCTGCATCAGATCAGATAAGACGTTCAAGTATTTACCAGAAACTGTCAAAACGAGATCATCTGCGTAGCTTTGCACGATGAATCCATAGATCGCTGCAATTTAACACGTAATTCTCCTTGCGGGCAGCCTTTGCCTACTTTGACAGACACTGAACCATCTAAATTAGTCTTAATTATACGGGACTTGAGCATTAAATCGATGAATCGAAGAATGGTTTGATTAATATTAAAATTGGTACACGCACTCGTAATCGAAGAAAACGAAGTGCTATCAAAAGCTCCCGCAATGTCCAGAAAGCTACCTACTAGAAACTTTTTGTAATTAAGTGATCTTTCAATTCTCGTTATGAGTTCATGTAGAGCAGTTTTCAAGTCTTGCCAGCTCTGTAAGCATGTTGCATGATACTGAGTGGGCAGGTAGTTAAATAGTTATCCCTAATAAATCTGTCGATGATCCTCTCTAAAGTTTTAAGAAAAGTAGAAGTCAGACTAATGGGCCTATAATCCGACTTGCCAGTTTTAGGAATGAAAACTACTTACTCCTGCTCCAGGATCGTGGTACAGTACAAAAGCAATGCACGCCTGGAACAGATTGAGCAGGTGAGTGCGGATGGGTAAAAAACCATGTTGCAATTCAGCAGGGAAAACGCCGTCAGGACCACTCGATTTGAACGGTGCAAACGGGAAAACACTCCATCGTAGAACATCAGTAGTAATCAGTCTACTGGCTATGTTCCAATCCTGCGTACCAACAGAAATGTCAGGAGGGTCGGAGGCAACCACACCCGAATCAACAGTGTCACATCCAGGAAAGTGGACAGACAACAGTAGCTCACCAAGCCTATCAAGTTACAAGTGTCATTCTCCAGAGTTTTGTTAAGTCTAGCGAGAACAGATATAAGCTATCAATTTCCTCACAGAAGTTTTTCAACGCAGCAATCTGCGCGTATCTTAGGGTTTTGTTATAGGGTTTTTGAGCTACCTAAAATCGATTCCAATCAGAAATCAGATTCGTATTTTTGGTTTTATTTTAATTTTACGCACACTCTTCTTTAACTTTTTAAGTTCAGAACACCAGAAGGGTTTGTTCAAAATTAGTACAGTTGCCGGCAAATCGAGATCTGTGATAGATCTAATCAGATTAGGCAAATCTAGTAGTGAAACGAGCTCAGAGGAAAATGAATCCCAATTTGTAAGTTTCCCATTACGATATGGTTTAACTGGTGGTCATAGAGCACAAACTAATATCAATCACTTCTTTGCGCACCGAGTTGATAAAAGTTGGCTCACAACCAACATTGAGAATGTCTAACTCAGAGGAGTAAATATAATTGAACAGTGAGGATCCTCTATTGTTGGTATTCGAACTATCCCAAATGATATGATGAGATTCACCAGTCTGAAGCAGGGGGCAAGGTGGAACCATAGGGTAAATAGGCTGATGCAATGATAAGTTTGAAACTTGAGTCAGCATACACGAGAGTGATTGGCACTGCCGCAAGATCAGCCGTGCTGCACTCATTAATAAGAGCGGTATCAATATCATTAGAAATATAAACGCACGCTGTGGTTTTAAGGACGGTGGACTTTAGAAAAATCCGGCCGAGCAAATTGATTAATTGCGAACGTCCCAATTGATTAATTGCTTTAATCGAAAGAATCTATATCCTTTTATATGGATAAAGCGTTTGTTTAACACTTTTACGGAAGCATCGCAATAGCACGACATTACGACAAAAAACTAACTAAAAACATACTATATACCGATTTGTCTACCTGTATAAATAATAAATAGAAACATTTGATCCAGCAAAATATGTTATACATAATTAAAATAGCATGTCAACAAATCTTTAATATCTAGAAATTGATTAATAGCTTCGACAAATTATGTTTGTATACAATTATACAGAAATGAGTTCGTGATGAAAATGTTATAGTATTTTATTTTAATTAAGTTCAAGGTAAAATGCTATTGATGTTGCATGTTGAATTGGAGCTTGGTCAATTCTAGTTATGTGTATATAGTAATACTATAGTATACCATGAGTTACAATTATTTTGAATCCGATATAGAGTTACATAACTAATGAATGTGTAATAAACAATATATGTAGTTATAGTTTAATTAATTAACTAATTTTAGTCGGTATATTAGCGACCAGCCAATATTGGTCTTCCCTCATAAGTGTAGCCTAAATATTTTGAGAGGGAGACTTTCAAGTTTAAATGCTGTCATATACGTCGTTTGTACACCAGTTATAACTTTCACTAACCGCATTATCCAATAAAACTGTCTTTATAGGAAAACGAAAACGAATCTTAAGCATTTTTATAACACTTGAAAAGTGATAGAATTCTCTAAATTTAATTTTAAATTTTAGCTAGTTTGTTAAAGTTTTCGAATTTAATTGATTTAATCACTTCGAGGGTTCAACTTATAAATATTTACTTTTTGATCGAATTGTATGTTTATTCTGACTGGCAAATACTAGTACATGCGTAACACGCAAAATTCCACATTTATCTATAAATCACTGACATATACTAATAATTTGCGTTAGTGACGTAAATACATAAAATTGTAACAAACTTTTGACGATAAAATTTTTGTGTCTGTGTTTCGCATTTTCGCAAATAATCAAAAAATTTAAGTGTATTCTATTCTGCCTGCATTTAGGCTTAAAACAAAATTCTTCTTCAAATTATTTTTGCCAGTCAGAATTGATTAGCAGATATTACCGATATACAAATCTCTATAATATGTTTAGCGTTTTGCACCGGCGATAGCATATAATAGTACATATCTATATATACATTTACAATGCGCTTATTTTGGCTGGAAACTGGAGAGATTCAATACAATAAAATATAAATTGGGTAGCTGTGTGTATGTATTTCTGAACGAAAATTACTATACGCATGTGCGTACGAAAAATCTTTGTGCGTTTTTTAAAGCCGCGTCCAGACGATTGCTCAATTTTAAAAGGAATGACATTGGTTGTATAGTGTAATAACAAATAATATTATAAATTATTTAAAGCCTTAATTAAATTAATAAGTCTGTTTTGAAATTATGTAAGGAGGATGAAAACAAACCGGCCCATTGAAATTCAACCTGGCCAACAATTGGGTATCAATAAAAAAGATGACAACTTTAAATTCAGTCAGTCCGTCCAAATATTTTCGACGAGTCATGAGCAGGGATGGGGATATTACTTTCTACGTCGACATGTCGACAACTCATAAACAACGTGTTGACAACGTAAATACCGTAGGCAACGTAGACTCTTCGTAGAAAACGACGATAGTGTAAATGATTGATTTAGTGAACTAGTTCTAAACTACAGTAGCCAGATTTCTTCCTTTTGTTTATAATATATTTCAATGCATTTTAACCTGTTTTTAAAATAGGTTAAATTAGAATAGTTGACATTTTTTCACAACTAGATAATATTAGAACTAAACCAGTCAAATTAATTCATTTGAATTTTGTCCTAAATCCTATCCCATTTTTTACATGAGTTAGTGAGAATATCATGTTTTGTAAATTTAATAATTTAACCAATTATGTGACTTTTTCCTGACAAGCTATTTCTTTTGGCACTGGTCTACCAAATAAATAAATTTCGAAATTTTCTAGAGGAAACCCTCGAAAGCTAACACTATAATGACGTATTTTGTAAAAAGTTGGGGATTAGGGGGTTAAGGACAACCAATGTTAGTATGATCTCATATATGTAAGTCAAATATATGATTTTTTCGGAATTGTTAGGAAAATCCTAGGAAGCTAACAGCATAATGAATTAGATACCAAGACGTCATTAAATCTAAGCTACCCGAAAAATATTTTTGTTTTGGAAAAAGTAGAGTATTAGTTGGTTTAGGACAACAAGTTTGGTATGACATGATATATGTCGATTCAATATTTCTGGATTTTCTTGGGATAATTCTAGGAAGCACCATAATACCGAATATTCGAAGATGTCATTGGGTCTAAGCTATTTGAAAAATATTTTAATTTTGGAAAAACACGGGATTGGGAAGTTTAGAAGACCACGTTTGATATGGCCCCATATATTTCGATTATCTTCTATTTTTGTAAAAACTGAAATTTTCGGATAACTATGATACAATGACCCCGCAGTATGTATGTCACTATGGTGTTAGTTTCATAGGATTTTCTGAAGAAAATTCGAAAAAGTATATAAGATGTATATGCGACGTTATTATATGCGGTCATATCAAAAGTATGGTTGTCCTAAACGTCCTACTCCCCTATGTTTTCCAGTATCGAACAACACGTTAAAAATAAAAATTGGGCAGATTTTACTCCAGTACTCAATGCCACATTCAGACATTCTGCTTTTACACTGACTTATATAAAGAAAAAATTGTTGTTGCCATTAAGACAGGTTCATGACAAATTTGACATAAGTGTCAAATTATTATTTGTCATGATTAACTGAATCGCTGTCACTAACAGCTTCGCATCCTCTCACATTTAAATAACGAAACTTACATCATGTTCTAGCAATAACATTAATGCCAGCACCCGTTATTTTATCGCATTTGGTGACCGATAAATTACTTAAAGTAGCATCTAAGTTAGTTAATTCATAAAGTCCAAAATCCATTATATCCGAACAATCGCAAATACACAGAGCAACACAAAAGTTTGGCAAGTGTTTTAGGCCAATAACTGTGATTTGAATGCATCGCCTAAATTAAACGGAAACACATCACTTTTAATCCAATATCAGTAACCGCGGTGTAATCGGTTAAATCTAGATATTGAAGCAGGAGTCTTCTATTTATGATTTCAACATGCCAAAATATCGTAGATTGTTGACGTTGAGTTAATATATTATATTATAAAACGAAGAGATCCAAGGGCAGATGCTTGAGGAAGTCCTGATATAGGTGAAAGACTTGAAAGACTATAAACCATTAAATAGTAAGAATTGCATTCTGTTCAGAGACATAACAACGGACCCCATTAACATTTTTCATTGAAAACCAAAATAATCTAGTTTTTTCAATAATTAAAGTTTTTAAGAGATTTTGGCCCTTTAGTGAGTCAACGACCTGGCTCCAACGATTTCGATCTTGAGCATGGTATTCAGATAATTTGAAGAAAATCGTTATCTACATTGAGGAGCAAACCGTGTCCCTATAACCAAAAATCATGCATTTCGGTTGGAAATCTTTGATCTGGAGTCGATCGAATAATATTAGTTATTCTGTGTACTTGATCTAATGTTGAGTGTTGGTTGCGAAAACCGAACTGATGATTTGGAATCAGGGTTTTCTCTCAATTATCGGATTTAGCCTTTTTACCAATAACTTCTCAAAGAGTTTAGACATAACTGGTAACAACGGTATTGGCCTGAATAAGATCCAGTTTTGTGTGGTGGTTTCCCAGGTTTAGGAATCATAATTACTTCTTCAATTTTCCACAGGCTGGGTACATATTTCAATCGAAAGGCAGTATTTATAATATTGGTGAGCTTTAATAAAGCTTTGCTTGGTAGTTCTTGTAAAGTTTCTGCTGTGATAAGGTCATAACCCGGCGCTTTTTTCGGATACATATTTGTTTTTATTCCATACATGACCTCTTTTGGTGTTGTTCGTAGGATTTTTTCACTTTCCTGTACAACCTCTCCAGTTATTATTTCGGCTTCCAATGATTGGTCATCTTGTGGTTCAAATATTTTTTCCAGGTATTCAGCAAAACTTCGTACTTTATCTTCGTTATTTCTGGCCCATTTTTTATCATCTATTCTGATTGGAGGAATCTGCATTATTGGTCTTTTGATTCTTCTGGTTGCTCTCCAGAGAGAATAATCAGTACTAGTATCATTAGATAATTTTCTGAGGTAGTTACTGATAGATTCGTCTTTCAGATCTTTGATTTCCCTTTTAAGTAGCTGAGCCACATTGTTTAGCTTAGTTTTATCTTGAGGGGTTCTAGTTTGTTGCCATATTCTCCTTGCTCTTTTTTTCTGCTGAGAGCTCTCTAATTTCTGTAGGGTAGTTGTTTCCCTTAATTTTCTTTTTAACTTCAGGGGTGTTTTCCCAAGCTGACTGCTGTATGTTACATATGAACTTATGAACTTCTTTTTCTAATTGCTCCTCTTTTCTAATTGCTAAAGACTTACTAAACTGGGATAGCTTTCTTTTTGAATGATCCTTTCACTTAATGTCAAAAGTATTGGGGAGTGATCAGAGCTTAAGTCAAGACTTTCATCTATATGTACAAATATAATTTACAGATAAATTCTTCACTATAAAGAAATCAATTAGATCTGGGTGGTCATTCTGTGGTGCTATCTCGCACGTTTATTTCACAATTGGAGACTTTTTTTGGCGATATTATAGTAAGGGGAAAAGTCTACAAATCCAACCCTGCGAAATGAATTTTATGGGGAAGTTGGATGAATTTTGTGGTATTTTGTCGTTTATTTATAACCTCAAATCAAGAGATATGAATATTTTTTATCGAGTGCTATTCATGGTAGTGAAATCACTATGAAAATAATTTTTTTAATAAAACTTAATTTTATTTTTTAATTTTTTAATTAAATATTCCAAAATTTTAAAATAAAATTAAGTTTTATTAAAAAAATATAAATAAATTCTTTCTTTTCTGTGAAAAATTTATTTTTATTAATTTTATTTCTCGATATACATAAAACCAAATTATGGCTGATTGGTTTTATTAATCAAATTGGTACTCGTATTTAAATGATTTTGTTGTGTATTTTATGTACATATACAATATACATTAAATACATTTGCCAATTTTGAATTTTATCTTATTTAAAACTATTTTTTCGCCATTATTGGTTTCATATAAGTGCGGTAATTTTATTTTATATATAAATATAAATATATATAAGTATATATATATATATATATATATATATATATATATATATATATATATATATATATATATATATATATATATATATATATATTTATAAACATATCTATCTATATATACATATATATATATATATATATATATATATATATATATATATATATATATATATATATAAAACTATATAAATAGATTACTTTTGTTATAATTTTCAGAGAAAAAAAATTACGTTTCCATATAAATCCAATAGTACAAAGCCACAATGGCGTGTATCCATATATATCCAATAGTACACAGTCACACAACCTCTCCATTGCTTTTTTTACCAAAATGGGATTGAACTATTTTTCTTGTTTGTTTTTGCCACTAGTAAAAGTAGGACGGAAGGATATTGTGGTCTTTTTCATTCAAATCAATAAGCGACGTGACGTTATTCATCCACAATTCATCCACGTAAGCTACGACAATTTATAATTTCCCCACTTTGTAATCGCCTAATATGAGATAGCACCACAGAATGACCACCCTGGTATTTTATATGGATCAGTTGACCAGTAGGTCGGTTTACCATTTGATAATGCTTCACAACCGTATTTTCTGATAGCATTGAGGAGTTCTTTCCCTTTAGTTGTTGTTAGTCTAGAACCCCAGTGGATTTTTTTGCATTAAAATCTTCTCCAATTACAAATCTTTTCCCTAATTTACTGAAAAATTCAAGATAATCTTTTTCTTTTAGAGAGTATTTCGGTGGGCAGTAAATTCCAATAACACTAATAGAGTTATTTGTGGTTTTGATATTAACAACTTTTGCTTGTATTTGTTCTGTCTTATATTTTAACTCCTCGAAGTGATTAATACTATTTCTAATTATAATAGCACTACCTCCCTTAGTAGTATTTCCCGGGTGAATAGTGTGACATGTTCTATAATTTCTCAATTTGATAATTGATTGTCTAGTGAAGTGAGTTTTAGAAATGAGACAGACATCGATTTTCTCTGCGTCCAGAACCATTTGCCATTCCTGTGGGTGTTGCTGGAGTCCATTGGCATTCCAGCATAAAATTCTTAATTCATTAGACATGGTTTTGTTTAGGGATGGCTCCCTTAGTGCTATATTCTAGTTTCTGTAAGTTTGCTGAGCGTAAGTTTTTTTGCCCACTCCTGCCTGAGAGGCTATCAACTCTTTACGCCTTAACAATCCTTTAAGTAATTCAGGTCTGTTTACTCTAACAGTTTGCTTCTTTATTACATTTGTAGTTTTTCCATTCATGTTTTTATTTTTCATATTTTGCAATTCAATAGCAACACTACATCCTCTGTAGTTAGCTGGATGGTTTTCTCCACAATGTACGCATCTTAGGCTGTACATCTGATGTACTTGATTTGATGTATTTTTCAATATCGTTATCTGCTCTGAATGTCTGCATATACATATTCAGAGGCTCCTTACTGCTCCGTTTTAGCTCAATTGATGCTCCAGTTGCATTAAAACCTTTTCCTTGCAGGTCCTCAATTATTTTTTCTGGTTTATATGTAGAGAATTAAAACTTACAGATAGAATAACGATACATGTAGGAACTGAAAGGGACCGATAATATAAATCAAATCAATCCTTTTCTCATTTCTAAAGGGAATCCCCATTATTTTAACGTCAATTGAAGTTTATTAACACTAAATCTAATTTATAGTTGTTGATACAATTAATTAATAAAAGTGCAGGTTATGGATCGAAAACGAAATGCTATGTCGGTAGAAACAAAATTAAAAATTTTGCAAACGGTAGATCAAAAACAATACACCTTCCCACAAATTTCATCTGTCTTATAACGAATAAAGTTCATTATAACCGAATATTTCATTAAAACGAACAGCCGGCTATAGTGAACAAAAAATTCGGCCCCTTGAGCGTTCGCTATAAGCGAATTCTACTGTAATTCTTTTATCGAACACCGTTATTAATTTAATTTTTTTGTTTATTTTTATTTGCAGGTAATTTATGAAAATTATTTAAAAAATTGGAAAGTTGCTGAATACAGGTAAGAATTTAGCTAATACACCTGCAACGGTTTAAATAGCATAATAGGGAATTTTGCACACATTTAAGTAACCCCAGACTTTAATCACAAACAAATATGTAATCTACGTCTATAACTAGCAGTACAAATATGACACATTTACTACAAAATTTTTGCACGCGTCCCAATAAAATATTGTTTACTTATTTTGTTCAAAGACAACTAATTATTATGCAGGGGCGGTTAATTTCTTAAAGAGATTCAGTTTGGGGCCCTATTGGCCATCATTTTGCCAACTCTTATTTTTTTCTAATCGTGGAAGCCACCAAAACTTTGTTTTATATAGGTAGGTGATGAATCGATTTTTATAAATATCTATCGTATTGCTCCTGAGCATCCCTGGACCTATCCAATAGCTGCAGGGAGCAGTTGAACTTTTGAAAATATAAATGAATTCAACTGTAAAGATTGAACTGTATTTATAGTGTCTCATCGAATACTTAGTTATAATCAAGGTTGAATTTGAATTAAATAATCTAACTATACTCAATATCGATCGTAATCAGTACAATTGAGATTTTAAACAAAAACAATTCTTAAAATTTCAAACTAAGATAAATTTAAGTTTTAATATTGAGACTGTATATGATATAAATATATTTACGAATTATGTGGCCAAGGTTAACCCTATTACTTTAAGACAGTGTTTTTTTTTACATTTTTTATGTTTCGTGAATCTTTTCTTATCTGTTTCTCGTCTTAATAAGATTTACTAAGAAATGACAAATAATTTTTGTTCTTTATTTTAGCTTAAGTGGCAAAGTTCAAATTCTGGAATTTAATCTTAAACGTTTTTTTTTTGGATGAAATTGTCTTCTCATGTTTATGGTTTTATATACATAGATGTGTATGTATATTGATATGTACACATACATCAATTAAAATTGTGTACGTGCACACAGGTATATGACACACCGAGTTTTTTTTATGTAATCCGTATTATGTAACAAATACAATCTGAAGGCAAACATTTCTAATTTGTTTTCTTTTACACACAAGATAACCTGAAGCTGATGAAAACAGAAAATTAATTTCCCTCATTTGCATATAAAGAACAAAAATTACAATCAAGAAATGAAAATAAATATATCTATATACGTCTATATAGTAGAAACATATTGGCCACCAGCGAATCAATCGTCTATCTCGTACCACCAAAATCAGCAAGATATATTTGGTAGCAGTTGGGTTTGCGATTAAAATTTCTGTTATTTCTTAACAGCTAACCCTCCTGTGGATAATCTTAATTTGTTTTTTTTCTTCTTGCCGGTTTTTTTTACGATGACGGTTTAGTTACTGTTTTTGTTATATTTGTATTATGTTTGTTTAAATTCGAATTTATTGATCACTTTTATGTATCACGCTGCTATAAAAATGTTATTAGATTTGGATTGTTGTTGTGTTTCGTTATATATATGGGGATAGCTGGTGAAATGATCAAAATTAGATCATAATTAATTTATTATACATGTGTACATCGATGAATATAAAACTTTCAATTTTCAAAGAATTTCGACCAATATAATGTAACGTAACGCTCACTTTATTTGTATGTCGTTATATACGGTACTTGTTACCAGCTATGTACATATGTTAAATTTGTTTGCCAATAACCATGAATCATCACTCAATTCTAAATTGTCAATTTATTTGAAACACTAATATAATTATATTATAATTTACTTAATTATAATTATAGCACCAATTATGTTTGATGAATTCTCATGAGATTTGTCAAATTGTTTATAAGACGCATGACAATAATTTCGTTTTCGTAATGAGATAAACATTAATATTGATGACTGTTCCAATTTAAAAAATTCAAGATCAAAATATGAAATTTATGTCAAGGTAGATTTTAAAAAGATTATTTGAAAATGTTATTATTGTTTATGGACAATAATATTTAATTCAGGCGGTTATTTTTGAGTTATTTAACATTTGTTTCCGTGCGGACGTGCGGGTATGAGAATATTTTTTTTAAAATTAAATAACTAAATACCAACTATGTGTTACATTTATTTTGGTAATCTGCGCACTGCATAGCTCCATGGTCTAGACCATAGAGGGTCATAGATGTTTTCAAATTAATCACCGATCGAGAGATGAAAACTCCTTTTTGTATTCTGCCTCTGTTGAAATTCGAATCCGTACCTCCCGAATCAAACATCAAATGTTGAAAAATTTAACTCGCTATTCTTGAACGATGTTCCGCCAAAATTCCAGTACTTGATTGAATTAATTTTTGAGGTAGTAAAAAATTCTGTGTGCAATGCCCAATATTGATTTACTGATCAAAAGAAGTTTTATCTTTATTTTTTTAATTTCATAATTTGCAGGTAGTAGGTAGTTTATTCCGAAACAGTGTTTATAATTTTTCTAATTTAATTTGTACTAAGAACTTTGGAACAGCATTAGATAGAATCTGAAATAACCCAATAACTGATTTTGTTGGCCAGTTAAGTACAACTTGTATTTGATGAGACTATACATTTTTCTAGTTCTAGATTACACTAAATTTATTTATTTCCGAATAATTACACTAAACACTAATTTAATTAATTCACTTATTTAACTAAATTATTTAACTTCACAATAATTATTTTATTACACTTTAACAACACTATATTAAACTTTAATAGCACTTTATTACACTTTGATTACTCTTTTAAATTTCACTTTTTCCTATTTATTACTATAAGCAGTCTCACGGTTAAAACACAATTAACTAACTCCTAAATGTTTATCTCGTATTCATACCAAATATTCTAACCTTCTAGAAATGTCCACAATATTCGAGAGTGTCTACACTAGTCTAGACACACCTACTTTATAACATTTTTACATTTACGGTAGTGTCTCTACTCAAATAGAGATGTCGCCACGATCGTAACAGTATCATAAATTATTTGATTGATACTAGTGTTATCTATGAATGACTATAGGTAAACTTATCAACCATTTAGTACAATCGGCGTAACTTACATCAAACTAAACTAAAATAAATGTCAAATTTGCTTCCTTTGATGTTTATGCATCACTTAACAGAGAAAAAATGAAAATTTATCAAAAAGTAATCTCGTAAATTGCCTTTGCATTTGGCGCCTATCAGGCATTACCAGAAGCTTAAATTTTTTAAATTATTTAGTTAGTTTAGGCGATTGAGGCAAACAACGTAAGGACCGTTTGTTTGAAGTGAAGAGCACAACTGTTCGGATATTTGAATTATTCTTCATTTAATTGACCTACTGAAGAAAAGCGACACATTTGATTCACTTCAGATAAATGTCAAAAATTTGTTATAATTTTTTATTTAACAATTTCTATTACAAATTTTATTTATAATCTCAAGCACGAAATGGAAACAAACGCCAAATAATATTTACACGAGCCAAACATCTCTTCAGGTAATTCAATAGCTCAGTTTTTAACTGAAGTAAGCAGTTACGAATCGAACGGTCTCTTCACTTCAATTACTTCACATATGCATAGCTACTACTTCAGTTAATTCATCTGAATCGAACACACTTCTAATCTAAAGTGAAACCATAGAGAAAACAGTATATAGATTTCTCTTATTTTTATTTGCACTGCGTTGAGCGAGAAACAATATTTTCAATGTCATCGTTGTGTTGCCTGCCGGGAAACATTTAATATTATGTTTTGGTGTAGCTATTACGCCAAGGAGAACTATTGATATCTGCGAACTTCAATTTTTCGTATCACCTCTCGCTTTTAGAGATGCTTTTAGTTGGCGATGACAACGTTCCACTCCGTTAGATTGCGGGTGATAAGAGAACAGCCTAGATTGGAAACGGCTTCCTAATTGAGCGGTAGTAATGTTTACTGGTATCCAAAATCTTGATATATCGTTTTCCACTAAAGTTTTTGCTATATAGTTGCGGCGGTAATATCACTCATAAGGTTACCTTCTGGCCATCTAGTGAAACGATCTACGGCAGTTAAAATGTATGCATATCAATTTGATAGTCCAAATGAATGTTTTCAAAACTACCAAAAGGCTGTTTAAATTGACCTAATTCCTATATTTCGTGTGTTTTGAATTTTACAGCTTTGGACGAAAGACAGAACTGTGTTCAGATGTTAACGTCTTTTGTTCATGTTAGGCCAAAAGTAACGATCCGTTTTTAAGTTTCTAGTTAGGAGACGAGTGGAACCAGAAAGTAATTTCTGAAGTTCTTCGTTCGGCTTCAGTAATTCCGAAATAGATTTAAAATCTCGTGTTTTTTCGATAGAGGCAGTTTTGTTATCGCTTGTGCGTGACAGATTGTCCGTGACAACATTATCTTTGATTATATAATATATTGAATGTCTGTTGAAAACTGCGAAATAAAGTCCAAATTGCGAGCTAGTCGTGAAATTCTTTAAATTTAATTTTGGAGCTTATAGTTAGGTGTAAATCGTTATGGTTAAATCGCTAAGTATATAGCATGTAATTAAACCATCAAATGCTGAATATTTCGTTTCGGATTGTTGTAACTTTTTGGTGAAATACGCTAGAGGGTACTTAGACGGGTCCGACGTGTTCAATGCATCAATAGTAATAGTGAACTCTGCGTCATCTAAAGGATAACCCAGATGGTTTCACGAACAAGCGCACTTTTATTATAAGCAACGGCTTCCATAAATTAACCATGCCAATAAATTGTGGAATTGTTGAATTATGGGTAATTTTGTTGCTTATATAGAAAGATAAGAGCATTAACACCAAAAACGTATTTTGAAGCTTGGATATTGATATCAAAGTAGGCAAGCCTTTTAAACAGTAGTTGCAGTTGCGATTTGTGCTCTTCTTCGAATTCCGAAGCTATAAGAATATCATCGATGTATCCAAACACGAAGTTCAGTCCTCTAACTACGTCGTTCATGAAGCTTAGAAATATCTATGAGCAACGTTGCGTACACCAAAAAGCGTAAATTCGAATAAGCCAAACGAATAAGCCAAACGAATTATAATTGCTCTCTTATCTTCTGTAGCAACAGGTATTAAATGATATGTCTTGACCAGTTCAATTTTAGAGAATATAGGTAACGGTCAGGAACGATGACGATGTTTAAACTCCTTTAATCACCACAAGGTCTTCAATCAAGTTGTACCTTTTCCCTAACCATATATGCAAAGGACTAGGCACTGGAGAACACGATGGTTGGCATTTTCCGAATTCCACCATGTATTACAGCTCTTTGAGATAACCCTGAGTATAGATTAGTTTCGTATCAATTGGGCATTCAACACTATTTTTTAAATTAATCGTTGAAAGAATAAAACATCTACTGACTATAATGTAGTTTAGTCGATTTCTACTAAACTTGAACCTAAAAAACCGACTCTTCAGTTCACAACTGCAAATTGCTTGGTAAATCATAATTTTTTAATAATTTTTTACTATTAACCTATTTTAACGACGCTTTGTAGACAATGCAGATTAAAAATAATTTGTTTTTTAAAAGTGTAGACTAAAATGCATTGAAGGGGCGTTTCTATAAAATTTTCGCGCCCCGCGTATCGCTTGGATCCTAAAGATATTTGGTCACCGTAATTTAGAATTAAATTATAAAATCACTCTAGGAATTATCTAGATTATCGGCGAGTTGTCGACACGTCGACGTAGAAAATAATACATGACGCGTAAATGCCCATCCTTGGATGGAAATAAATATTAAACATAAACCGTTTTTTTGTGGATTTCTTTCTATTTTATAGTCCCGCATTTAAAGTTAAATTATAATAGTTGCATATCTAATTGCACCTCTATAAATGTATTCCAAGTTCGAAATATTTATGGGCCACTTCAACGTGTTCTACGGACCGCTGGTAATACTCCTACTTCAAGGTATAAAAAGTGATCAATTTGATCAACTGAAGCATCGTCATCAATCCAAACAAAAAAATTGCCAAGTTTTATTTAAAATTTAATATAAGTGAACTATGGAACTCGGTCCGTCTATACCAGGCGCCGCAGTACCAAAGGCCTATTACAACTTTCTTTAGACCGCATCATAATATCACTATATACGGTTTTCCCATATAACAAATTTACAAATAATTGTCACAGTTTATACTCAGATAAAACAACAGCAACAGTTTTCGGATATGCCATATTAAATTTCAGCACAGGTAGTTCCGGTGAACATTCACATATATTTTTATGGCACACTGTATAATTTATCCGTATGTACGTTACTTACATATATGTACATACATATATGTATCACATTCATATATGCGGAAAATCGGAAAATGTTGAGCAAATTTTTTGATTCCCCCATTGTCTTCGTATTAAAAATTCATTTAATTCAAAAGTTTTCATTTTTATTCGATTACCTACGTGTAAATTTAACTTTTATGAATTTTCCATTTTATTCTCACAATTTTTTTGTCGGTACATTCGGTATCAGTTCACGTTGTTGTTGACTTGAATTTTTTTCATTTTATATTTTGGAAACTGTTTGTTGTTTTTTGGGATGATATTGTTGTTCGGATTACAGTTTTCAGTTTTGTGAAAAGCACCAAATATGTTTTTGTACAATATGTAGATGAATAAGCAAAAATTGTTATTTATGCAAATTTAAATTGCCCAGTTTTATGTGCGCACATGATAAGGAGTTTGATTTTTTAGATTTGTGAGTTGTTATTTATATAAATATTTCCACAATTCTAAATATATTATCTGTGGTAACAAGAAGGTCAATATTCCCCACGATATAACCTTACATCCATTGTGTATATTTGTACGTAATATAATTTAAAACGAAATACTTTGCAGGTGGATCAACAATATGGAAACGTATAATTGACAATTGGAACACGACAAATATTCGTGTGTAGGCTTTTAACTACCTTGAAACTATAAATATAAATTTCAATTGAAGAATATATTTGTAAACTTCTTACAACAATAAATGTATGTACTCTTAATGGGTTTGTATTGTATGTATAGTTATATATAGAGTTACAGGTATACAGCAAAGTGAAAATCAAATAAACAAACAAATTCGAATTACATATAACGTGTTATCTTTATTTGGAATTAAATTGTACTCGACTCGTCGTACGTACATCATACATAACCATTTCCGTATGCAAGACATAAGTGTTATTATATTATTATGTATATAAGGTATTGATGACAGCGCATTTCATTAAGTTTACTTTCTATCTAGATACGACTATACATACATACTCGTATATCTATTTCATCACAATAGTGTGTAATTGTTCGTTTAAATATATTTTTAAATATGCAAATTATGATTGATATGTGTTGTTGACATAAAATGCAAATACAAAATTTAGATAATGAAGACTATTATTTGTCAATATGCCTTATTGTTAAATGAAGTGAATGGCGAACAAAAGTGTTAAATTCCCCATAAAATGGACAATAAGATGTTTAAGTGAATCGTATCATATTGATTTATGACTCAATTTGTTAGTATATCGTATAGCGTTGTTATTATAGCAAAAAACGCACTTACCGTTCGAATCGATTTAAGAATAGAATAGAATTACCATATCCCAGTACAGTATATAAAGGGTGTTTTTTTATAGAGTTACACAAGTTTAAATCATAATAAAATTAAGAAATACCAATGTTCACAAACTTTTCGCAGCATTTGCGGCCCTATTTCGCCAATAACTCTTCGAATGTTGATTTTCATTTGTTGTTCCATTCCAAATCTAATGGGGTTAAATCACACGGTCTTGATGACCAATTAATAGAACCATTACGCGAAATTATTCTTTCATCAAAAGTATCTTTGAGTAAATGAATTGTATATAGCGCGCGTTGTGTGGCATGAGGCTCCATATCCTGTTGGAACTTGGAACCACATGTCAGCAAGATTAATGCCATGCTAATCGAGCTACGAAAAAATTTCTTATCATGTCCCTATACCGCTCACCATTGACAGTAACATTCTGATCATCATCGTTCCTGAAGACATATGGATCAATGACTCAATGCCACCCCATAAAGCACACCAAACAATAATTTTCTGTGAATGTAATGGTGTTTCGACAAAAGCTAGTGGATTATCCTCACTCCAAATGCGACAATTCTGCTTATTTACTTACCCATTCAAAAATGGGCATCATCGGAGAACAAAATTTTGAATGGAAATTCAACATCGATATCAATTTGTGCTTCAGCCGAATTGGCGAATTTACACAAATAAATTACTTTAAAATTCAATTATTCAATTTGAAAAGACAGATACAGTTACTGCTTTTTATTTTACATTTTTATGAAACTGTGCAAATTCTGAAATTTGATGTAAGCTCGAATTGTGAATCCTGAAATATAAACATCATAAAATACAACTAATAAGTAGTTCCCGCAGGAGTTTCGATTAAAAATTTCGTGGGCAAAATATAACTATGAGGATGGTGTTTTGAAATGGTGTAACTTATGGTCTAACTTAATTTTAACTTAAAGTTCTATTGTGATTCACAAGCATTCATAACGACATGAGATTGGTGATGATACTTCAAGAAAACGTTACAAAACTAGGTATTTAACCTGTGATGAACAATTGTTTTGTCGTTTTTTATTTTAAAACCGAGTCTCTGATATTGAGACGCAATTATCATGATATCGAGATTGTCACTGATATCGTCCTGTTGTATAGGCCTTAAAATTCAATGTCTCGATACAGGCTTGTGAGAATTTGCACAGTAAACGAAATTGAAATTTAATTTTAAGCGCAGATAAAAGGTTCTTACAAATGTTACTGTCGTATAAATAATGTACAGTTGATGTGCTGGTAGGTGATTATGTATAGTACCAATATTTTTCATGATTCATCTCTATGTGGGAATACTATTTTCACTGGTCAATGGTGGATCGGTTAGAACGAAAGCCACACTTGTATAGAGATGAAAGTGATCAGTTTCTTCTAGCTTCAAGAATTCTAGCTTTTTGAAATACAATTAGAGCTTTTGTTCATTTTATACACTTGAAACACTTCAGCTGAATAAACAAAATAAATCCCAATATAACAAGTACGCGGAAGTATATCGAGCGTTATGTTTCGTTTGAAATTTGAGTAATTAACATCATAAAAGTCATTTGGCTTAGGATCAAAATGCTATAGAAACTGTAGCAGTTTTTAATGAAAGACGGAGAGAAACGTTTCTAATTTGTACGTTTTATTTTTAGTGTTAATATTTCGTGAAAACGGATCCGGCTAAATCGAAAAAAACACAAACGGAAATTATACATAATTATGTGGTGAAGCCTAATAGTTCGGAGCGTGAGGTTATTTAAAACTTTACTGGTGGGCCGTTTGCACAAATTTCATCCTTATAAAATGCAACTTTATCATGATGCAGATTTAGTGGATCTTAATTCACAATTAATTGTTCACATACTACAATTTATTCGTAATTAGTAAATGTAAATTCAAATATAAATTCGAATTTTCAAAGTTGTTTATTCAGCAGTAATACTGCACTCCGCCTTAATGTCCATCGGGACAAAGACACCAACATGTCGTTACATACATGTCGTTAGATAATCTCTTTCGACCAATCATGACATCAGGTTACATTTTTTGATTTATACAATTCGAGAAGTTATTTTCAACAACAATAGAGTCGAGTCACAAGAAAATTAACATCATTCAATCAATTTTTGCACACATCGTCCATAGTTTTGACAATAATCAAAACTATCTATGCTAGAGAGATCAAAATCTGCATTATTTTACTGTACGGGACTTTTTTATTGGCCGAAGAGAGAAAATGTCTGAAAAGGTATACTGTGAGTGAGATTATTATATTGGACCATTATTTATGGTAAACTAAAGGATGAAATCTATTTGGAAATACTTGAAGAACATATCTATCCTTATACTAGTTCAGACTTTCGAAAATCAATTAAATGAAGAAAGAAATATGGAATTAAGTGAAGTGCATTTACATCAAGGTGGAGCACTTCCACACTACTCCTTAAGTGGCCGACTGGTCTATTCCCAAATGTAATTTCTGTGTATGGAGACAAATTCAAATTACGGAAGACCCGATATTCCGTATTCATAGAGAATATTTTGAAAATATACTGGCAGTAAATAAAATCATTTGTTTACAATCAGTTGAAGTATATAATGTATCAAAACATAAAGGTTAGAAAAACTATTCCATTTGTAGGTAAAAACCTAATTCTGTTTTTAAAAAATGGCCTTGAAAATGACTACTAAAAATGAACTGCTTCATTTTACAATTGAACTAGGCTCAAGTAGGCTGGCATATTGTAACTATTTTGTGTCTCTTTTCTCATTAATAAAATTGTACGTTAGTTCGTTTATTCAATTATGCATTTTCTATTGCGATTTGCGAATCTCAAGCCGCTCTCATGCAAATGAGTCTAAAGCTTATATGAGATGAGAATCAACATTGTCCATCTCGTTATAAACATTTCGCAGTCGTACCAATTTATAGAGCAAATAGAGCAATAGAGCAAACAAAAAAAAAAAGGAAAATGGTACGACTGCGAAATGTTTATAACGAGATGGACAAAATTTAACTCCGTCATGTTAACTTCGTCTCGAGACAATCTCATATAAGCTTTAGACTCAATTGCGTGCGGTTGCAGAGAGCGGCTTCAGCTATAATAAATTTGCGCTCTATACGTTTTCCTTATTTCGTTATGGTGCTATGACACTGGCTAATTTTGAAGTGCGATAAACTGCTGTAAACCAATTCTAGCAAGAAAGAGAAACGAACAGAAGACAACACTATTATAATGGACGCCACGTGCGTTTGCATCACAAAACGTAAACATGAACAAAATAAAAATTATGATGTGCCGAACTATTTAAAGAGTATTGATTTTAAATTTAATTTTAGGTTTTATTTTTAAAATGTCGCTATTTAAAAAGTCGAAATATCAAATAAAAAATGCGTATGTCAAAAAAAAACAATCATAAGACCAACTATCGAAAAAAAAAATTGATGATATGTCATGAATCAATGTATAGAAATAAAATCGAGTAGGCCATGATCACAATAGAAATTACGGAATTCCATACGAACTAGCATATAATTTTTTCTGAAACAAAGGAGACACAGACATAACAAACAACATCCCAGTCATGGCCTTCTTATGTGAACGTCATATTTTTAAATATTATTAAATTAAATTATTTTTGCCTGTGATTTTGTTTTTAAATATTTTTGAAAAGCGTTTGTTTTAGAAATTTGAAAACAAATAAATATCGTTGAAAAATACTGCCCACGATGTAATTTAAACTAAAATTCGGAGGTGTCGGACAGGAACTAAATTGAAATTCGCTTATAACCTAACAGGAGCGTTGAATATTTGAACTTGAAATGCTCCTAAGGCTAAGGGCTAACTGTCGGGTAAATCAATTACTTAGGTAAAAGTCGATTCTTAGTATTTTTGTTTTATTGATATACGTGGTTTTGTTTATTTTCAGCTTACTTAATCCGTAGATCACTAAAAAATTAACAATCTAAACGTTAAACATTTAGTTATGTGTACTCGATTTACCCTATTTTTTGATAGGGTAAATGAATTTACTGAAAATTAAAAAATAGACATAGTAAAAATAGAACTTTAGAAATAGACTTTTACCCGTGAATTGGTCCGCAGCCTAAATTGAATATTAGTAATTGTGTCAACATTTTATTTTAAGTCACAAATCTTTCGCTTAGATATATATTTGTATTTAAACCGCAATAATATAATATAGGACAAAATATAAACGCAAAATACTAAAGTATTATGTAAACAAATTTCGCATCATTTAGTGAAAATAATAAGGGGGATTTTATTTCGATATAGTATTTCGCTATATAATTTTATTAATGTAATTAAGGGATGAAATAAATTATTAGACCGACGAACTGGCGCTAAAAATACATATACTATTTATTATGCCCGGTTGCACGATATATTTAACTAATAGTTCTCCAGTTAAAGGCTGCGGTTAAGAATTCAGCCGTATATCTACTGCAAGTTGGTCGAAAATTTAGATTTGCAGTCAATGCAGTGCAGTCTAGCGTATTAAAATAAAGTAAATAATTCAAGCCGTGTAGCTTACACATCCATATGCGTACCAACAATCTAGTCAAGATGAATAAAATGGAGTGAGTATTGTAGTAAATTAAAAAAAATTATATTATTATCGTTTTGTTGTTAATTTTTAGTTGGTCAAATATTCAATCTACATTTTGCGCAAGCCGGATGCCAGTCAATTTTTTTGTGCAGCACAGACTACATGGCGCTGAATTTTTCACCGCACCTAAAGTTAACTGGCCAATTTTTTTGAGTTAAATATTTAACCGACCGTTTTTTTATTTTTGATTGTATCGATAGAAAAGATTTATATTTCGATATAAAAGTGAAGTGAAAAACAATTTTAGAATTTAATCGGCAGGTAATCTCTAGTTAAATATTTTCGTGCAACCGGGCATTAGTTGTTAGACACTTATGCCCGGTTTCACGAAACCATTTGTTAACCGCGGCTGTTAAGCTAACACACGGTTAACTTTTCCATATAAAATTGCATTTTTGACACCATTTCTGGCATTGGAATTTGATTATAATTTACCGTTGGCACAGTAAATAGCGTTCTTGCTATATTATTCGAGGGCCTCGGGTTCGATTCCCGGTGGTGACCAAAAATTACGGTTGGGTGTTTTTAATGTATAAGTATATGTGTTTGTCCGGGTATTGCACCGTGGGCCCATTAGTGGCATTGAGTGCTGGAAGTAATTCGCCCAATCTTTTTTTTTTTTTTTTTGTACATGGAAATATTTAACCGACGTATAAATAGTTAGTCGCCCAATTTTGACCAAATAAATATTTCTACGTCGGTTAAATATTTCCATATGAAACAAGAATTGTAATCAGATTGCATTGCCAGAAATGGTGTCAAAAATGCAATTTTATATGGAAAAGTTAACCGTTGGTTAACTCAACAGCCGGTTAACCAATGTTTTCGTGAAACCGGGCATTAGCGTTACAAATTATAAAATTATAGATTAGTTAATTTACGTCACATTTAGATATCTATATATTTGGAGTTTAACTTTATCGCGCATTTTTGAGTATCAAGCTATTTTTTTTTGATACTATTGACGATTGTAAAAGTAGGATAAGCTCCTCTCACGGAAAATATAATTATTTAAAAGAACAATTGTCAATTTATTTATTTATTTTATTTACGATGGCGCTACATTACCATCATATATACCATCTAGTAATTTGTCTATCTTTCTTATGTTCAATTTGCAGGGATATAACCCATTAGCTAGTCTCTAAAAATTTGGCCACCCTATTGTGGTCTTCCAGTGGTTTCTTTCTTTGGAGCCTTCGTACTCCATTTGTGATACTCAGCATACCACGTAACTCAACATTTTGATGTTAACCAATCCATTGTATGTGTTTCTTTGCATGAATTGTTATCTCTTCGCTGACTTTTTCCATCCGGAGGTCCCTATGTAGGTTATCGTTTCTTATGTACCAAGGAGCGTTCTCTATTCCACGTAACACTTTATTTTGAAAAACTTGTATTATTTTAATATTGGTTTTCCTAGTACAGCCCCAAAGCTGAATACCATAAGCCCATATAGGTTTTAAAACTTGTTGGTATAGTAGCAACTTATTAAATACTGACAGCTCTGAATATATTTCTATATTTAAGGTGTAGTTCCTCCTTTTTCTTTTTAATGTGCTCTTTCCATTTTAACTCAGCATCCAGAGTCATGCCAAGATACTTGGCTGTGTTAGCATAAGGAACTTATGTTTGAAATTTAGTTCTATTGGTATCCAGTTAAATATTTGATTGGTAAAGTTAACGTGCGTTGATTTTTCTTCATTTAGCTTAATGCGCCATTTTTTGGTTCAGTTACTTAGTTGGCTCGTAGCCCGTTGCAGTTTTCTGGTTGCTTCGTCTACTTTATAACCAGTAGCTAAAATTGCAGTATCGTCCGCGAATGTTGCTATTGTTGTTCCGCTTGTGTTTGGTAAATAGCTTCTGTAAAGTAAATACAAGACTGGCCTCAGCACGCTATTTTGGGGAACCCCTACAGATACACTCTTTAGGTCGGAAAATACTTCTTCACATCTAACGCGAAAATATCTGTTATCAATGTATGATTTTAATATCTGAAAGTATTCTTTTGGCAAATCTCGATGCTGTTTATATTCCAATCCAGGATGTCATACTTTATCGAAGGCGTGTGCTACATCCAGAAATATTGTTGAGCATATTTTCTTATTTTCAAGTACATCTTCAATAATACTTGTAATCCTGTGAATTTGCTCTATGATGGAGTAGTTTTCTCTAAATCCGAACTGATGTGGTGGCATTCGCTTTCTTTCAAGTATTATAGATTTCATCCTTTTGTATAACAGTTTCTCAAAAATTTTCGAAAGTACTGGAAGCAGATAAATTGGCCTATATGACTTTTTATGATTAGATGGTTTGTTCGGCTTTGGTATCATAATTATTTCTGCTACTTTCCTTTGCAGAGGTACAGATTTCAGTTGAAATGAAGCGTTGAAGCAGGAAGTGCCTTCACTATTTCAGCTGTAATTAAATCATAGGAGATTTTTTCGTATTTATGTTATGGTTAATTTTATCTTTCAACTTTCGTATAGTTACAGGTGGTATTTTCCTACAATCCTCCTTTTGCACTGGTATTATATTTTCATCTGCGGATTGTCTAGCATATGGTTGGAACGTTTCTTCAAGATGAGATGCGAGCAGTGCGGTATTTGATAATTTGTTCTTTTTAATGCATATCTAGCTTTCCATAGAGAATACTCAGTTTCTTTATCGTCTGTAAGACTACGAAGATAACGGGTGACCGATTAATGTTTTACTTCTCTAAGTCTTTGCTTAAGCTTATTGCAGAGGTAATTAAAAACTATTTTGCTTTGTGGTGCTCGGTTTCTCTGCCATGTTTTCCTTGCTATCCGTTTTTCATTAACCAACTCCCTAATCTCGACTGGATAAATTAAATTATTACGCTCCTTGTTTTGGATTACAGGGGTTTCTTGTATTGATTAATTGATTAATAGTTCCACTTCATTTTCTAATTGAACCGGATGCTTGATTGGTACAAGAAGATCAGTGTTGTCTTCAACCAATTTCCTAAATAATTCCCAATTGACTTTCAAGACTTTCACTATTTTCTGTTGCACAGCCATTCGGCTCAAATCCATATCTATGTGGACCTGTAACAATGCAGGGCACTCGTCTATCCTATGCAACAGGGGTATTCCGGAAGCTACCGACTACGCTATTCCCTTGACTGGGAATGAGAGAGGACTGGTTGAACGAAACGGTTATGGACAATGAGGCGCTAAGCTTCTTCACGGATGGCTCAAAAAGGGATAGCGGGGTTGGCTGCGGGGTATTCTGTGAGGCACTAGGGGTTAACCTCTCTTTTCGTCTTCCCGACTTTTGCAGCGTTTTTCAAGCTGAACTGATCGCGATAATGGAAGTCATGGACTGGTTGAAGTATAATGTAATATCTACGAGGGATATTCGCATTTTTACGGACAGCATGGCTGCTATTAAAACGCTACAATCATACTCCCTGACGTCGAAAGTAGCCCAGAACTGTCTGGCATCTTTAAATGAGATGGCTGATCAGTTCAACATCCGCTTGACGTGGGTGCCAGGGCATTTCAATATCGCAGGGAATGTAAAGGCAGATGAGTTGGCCCGCAAGGATACAGCACGCCTAATAACCCAAAGCAGGCGGGATATAAAGATTCCGCTTGCTTCATGTAAACTGTTGCTTCTGGAAGAAGCTATAAAAGAAACGAACGTCAGATGGTCTAACGCCAGTTCGTGTGTAATAACCAGGCAGATCTGGCCTGGTCTTGACCGGTCTAGATCAGACCAACTGATATCGCTTCGACGACACCATATTGGTATGGTCGTGGGAGCTATAACGGGACATTGTCTCATTGGGATACATGCGCGCAGACTGGGTGTCCCAGCCCACGATTTCTGCCGCAGCTGTGGTGATGAGGAGGAGGAGGAAAATGTGCTCCATCTGCTCTGCACCTGTCCTGGTCTAGCGTACAGCAGAACAAAATTTATGGGGACTTCCCCTTTGAACGACCTCACGGATCTTAGTAAGATCGGGATCCGGGACTTTAAACGCTTCTTGGTAAGCTCACGATGGTTCAGCGAGTGAAGAGGAGAAAACTCGAATGTGGTACAGCTACGGACCAATTTTGTGTCTATGCTAGTCCTTTAGGACGGCCACCCTTACCTAACCTAACCTAATGTAGAAATTAATTAGATCCGCAGTTTTCCTTGTATCAGTAGGCCAGTACGTTGGGTTTCCATCTGTTGAAGACCTTTTTTTTTTTTTTTTTAAAAGGACTTGGCATAGACACTTTTACGGTCCATAGCCTTACCTTACATTCACACAACATTCATTCAATTCATTCATTCATCCCATTCACACAAGTACAGTATACCACCTGCGCATTGCATAGCTCCATGTCACCCTGTACAGTGACATGGAAGATGGGTCGGCCCATGAGTTCTACATTCCAACAGAGGGATGTTTTCAATTTCATCACCGATCGTAATCGGGAGATGAAAAATCCCTTTTGCATCCCGCCTCTGTTGGGATTCGAACCCGGTACCTCCCGTTTCAAACGTCGCAGCTTTAACCACTGCGCTATTTGCTCGGTTGAAGACCTTAATGTTGGCGTAAAATGCTCGGCAGTGCAATCCTCGATGCGATATCGACAGAAACGGAGTTTTACTCATTGATCGGCAATCCTAGATATTTGAACTCTCCAACTTTTTCTTACTGTATGCCTCCAGAAATAAATTCCCCACGTGGCTGCCTTCTGGCAATCACTATGTATTTGTTCTTCGCTTCATTGATCTGAAGGAAAATTATGTTGAAGTAGTGTTTTTAAATTAATTTGAAATTTAACTAAAGTTTCTAGAATCGTGTACGTATATAATAAATAAATTCTAGAATCGTAATGTGATATCCGCAACAGGCATTTTAAAAGTATTCTGTAATTATACGAAGCATTCATGGAATACATTTATTGCACAGTGTCATTGGATGCGTGCTTTGAATTCTAATTACTGTCTCATTGCTTGTATTTATTTGTAATTTACATTAATTGACTTTATAAATAAAATGACGTATATATATATATATATATATATATATATATATATATATATATATATACTATATGTATACAGAATATATATATATATATATATATATATATATATATATATATATATATATATATATATATATATATATATATATATTCTGTATACATATATACATACAAAAATCTAAGTACATTCAATGTTATTGTTTTTTAAAAACTATGTATAAAACGTGACTTTGAATTCAAATTAAATAATTCATTAATCAGCGGCAATAAATAATATTATAAAAATAAAATATAAACGATTACCTTATTTGAAGTGCCGACGTAGGTATATTCTGGCTGAGAGATTTTTATCGATTTCTCACCATCGCACACAACACAATAAACGAACGTGTGCATTTCGAATATGAGCTATCGATTTTATATTGTACATATTGAAAGGCCAACGTGCGGCAAAACATCATTAATATGTATATAATCGTAATAAATAAAGTTGTTGCTTTTACAGTAAATATAGTATGTATATATAGTTTTGGCTTTATCCATACCATGATATATATCAAGCCTATTATTTAAACGATATAGGATAGTTGATGATATATCGTATATATGGTGGCTTTTTTGTACATAATATGTCTCCATATCATCATGATTATATTTTGAGTGTGTGTGTATATATACATTTGTATGTACTAAATGTATACCCCCAAATAATCATAAAAAATAAACGAGAGCAAAACCACAACAAAGTTGTTAAGAAGATGATAATATATAAAACAGTCTCAGCAAGATATCAAATATCATGAGCATCAACATTTTATGTTGTTACTGTTGATGTGGTTTAGTCATTCATTCATTTTTTTTGTTAACTAATCAACGTTGATGTAGATGATATAGATGATGATGCTTTTGATACTTTTCTTCTCAGTACCCCAAAACTGTTTAATTTAATGAGATTTCGTTTTTCTTTGCTGTTGCTTTGTTTATTAGGATGGATATTGCTATGGTATATATGTAATAGGTATATTATACATGCCGTATGTGGAAGTTCTTTATTTGATTGAAACTAATTGAGTGTTATGATAGAATGACATAATTATGTTGTTTGATCTTTTCATGGATATTTTATACAGGTTTATCGAAATTTATGTATATATACCGCTATGAGGAAGAAATAAATCAGACGAATTTGATGTTTGAATTTGACTTTTTTATTTCCGAACGGAATGGCATAAAATTGATGTCAAATACCCATATGTTGTCCGACCAAGATTTAAAACTTCATCTTTTATTTGGTAAATGGTACATAGATACAAGTTTTCAATTAATGGTGGTAAAAAGTATTATTTATGTAAACATCTGAACTAATATTGGTCTTATATCGGTGCAAAGAAGTTACACTACTAAGGGATTTCTGAAAATCCAATTAAACTTAATAAATATTAGTTCAAAAGCCTAAGAGAACACCTAAAATACCAACTAAATAATTAGTATCAGATTCTGATAACCAGTGTAATTCTAAACCTATAATTTAACTGAAAAAACTATTATATGAATGTTTAGCATTTCCAAAATTTGACTTGTGTTAGATACTGGATTCAGTGTAACTAAATTAATAAAATTATTTCATTGTTTCAAAATTAGCTTTAATTACTCAGTCTCTCTCGCGCACCAACTGGGGCATGATATCCATATCATTTGATATTGTTTGTGTCTCAAGTTATACATTGAAAATCTAATTAATAAAACTCTAATAAGAATTCAAATGTTTATAACGCTAATTTTTCTGGAGATCCGTATTCATCGATACTATAAATTCTCCATAATTTATTCTATACCACAGTCAAAAGAAAGGGAAATTTATATCAAACTACCTTCCGAAAAGGATGAACTAACCAGATTTCAAGGCTGATGAAAACACCATTATTATAGCTACCATATCGCATACAATGACTAACACTTTCATAGCAACATGTGTGGGGCATGTAATAAATACACATACAATCTGATCATAAGCCCAAAATACACTACTGACAATCAGAAAGGCACATATCTATCAAGCCTGTTTGTATCTAATCGACACCCGGGCAACGGTAACCGATAGTTTCTTGAATAAAGCGATAGATTACTAAGAAATATATTTTTTCTTTCCGCCCAGATCCAGCCGAAAAAACTCGCTAAAGAATTTTTTTAAATCTCGAATAGAAGAGTTTAGATATAGATTGCTGGTGATTCGACAAATCATTCAAATCGTCAAGATGATCTAAAAGAATTCAACAATGTAGTGCCAACAGCCCACTACTGAAGCCCGTCTGGCGTAGATTAGTATTCGAACATTCGATAGAGATTACATGGAATGGCATGGTTTTTTCAACATTTACAGCTCCACGATTCACAATAGACAATTTGACGTTCGCTCAAATATTTCAATGTCTGAGAGGACTGTTAAATGGGAGAACCGACGCAAGCTATAATGAAGCGCTCCAGAAGCCGATTCAAAGATACAATTGGAAACCCTATTCAGTTAGCGCTTTCATTAGAATGCTGCGCTCAAATGCCGAAAAACGCAATCCTTGACTAATGTTTATTGCATTGTACAAATTGGACAATGAAACCAAATCTCGTTAGGCGGAAGAAATGTCACGTTTCTTTAAAAGCGCATAGCCATGATGGAACCCATAAAGGGCTAATCGAAGAAAATTGTTACATGGTCGACCATCAGTTGAAACAACAGCTGGAATCCAGATCCATTCTGGTAATTTTTATACTGGGTAGAAAAGATTTCATGGAGCCAAACTGAGAAATTTCCTTTTACCAAAATCAATATCAATGTGATCTTCATGAAACATTAAAATCAGCCTCTAGGATAATATGTCTAGAGATGGATTGTATATATTATATGGTAATAACTATTACTGGAAAATGGATTTAATTCAAGTTCCATGTAGGAAGACTGGTCATTTTTCTTTTCAAAAATCACATGTATAACTAATTTTTGGCAAAACACTTCAAACCATGGCTGATTTTATACTAATTTTCTAATTTTTCGCGAATATATAGTAGAAGTTTTGAAAATTTAAACTTTCCCAAGATCACCACGAGCCCGTGGTTATGTTCGACCATATTTCCACATAACTGCGACTTCTCTCCCGAATGACGATTTCGATATTCGGTTTTGAGGCCTTCGATTGATTGTGGGTTATTCTCATAAACCACAAAAAATAATCTTATACTGTTAGATCACACGTTTTTCATCCCCTCTTCGCGAAATTATTCGTCCATCAATATGGTTTTACCATTGACAGTAACAGTGTTACCAGCTTCATTTTCGAAATAATGCGAACCAATGATTCCTCCGGCCCCATAGAGCGGTCACACGAGAATGTAATGGTTGCCCAACAAATGCTCTTGCATTTTTTGAAACCCAAATGCGACCATTTTGTTTGATTACGTAGCCGCAGACAAATGAAAATGAGCTACATCAGAAAAAATATTTTTGTTTTGTAAAAACCATAACAAGGCGTTCAATGATCCAATTTGCAAATTGTCTACGTTAAGAACGATCTTGTGGGTTTAATTCTTCTACCAATTGAACCTTATAAGGATGTGAAGATAAACCTTTGCGTAAAATTCGCCATGTGGGTAAGTTTAATTGTTGAGAACGTCGAGAAATTGATAAACGTGGGTTGTCTGCAACTGTTTCTCTCACTGTAGCAACATGTTCGGGTGAAGGATCTGAACGAGCACATGTGTATGTTTGCTATTGAGCCAGATTATTCAAATTTTTGCACTAATTTTTTAATATCAACCTCAGATGGGCGGTTTTGTTTACCAAAAATATCGTGAATTTTACGATATGTTGTTTTTACAGATGCACCGTTTTTATAATGGATATAGTTTATTTATTTGTATATGGATTTTAAAAAACAATTCCGAAATAATATAAATAGAACTGCGTTGCATTTTTGAATTGGATCGTATAGTTTGCTTACTGCAATGAGACTTTCAATGAGTAATTTGACATATAAATTCGGATTATACTACGGCAACTAAGTTATTTTTGTTTATAAATGGTTGTATCGTGTGAAATTTGAAGTTTAAAGTACAAAGCCCTTTACGCTGTTGGCGTGAAATGCACAACAACAATATTTCATTCTATACTACGCACTGACATCTGTTGTTAATATAGAAAACGTCCATTTCACTGGGAGTGTGTTCATTAGCTTGACATTGTAGCAATATTGTTAACAATCACAGTAATAGAGCGTTCATAAACTGACGGAAAATAAAGACGACCATCTTCTGCAACACGATTTAATTCATGAGCTAAACGATGCAAATGTTGCATTTTTAGATAAAATTTTGTTAGGTCTCTAGCAGATTTTAAAACATACGCAGCTGCATTCGTCATGAAGAAAATGATTTCTTCGGCCCCATCGTAGCGCAGGGTTGACAAATCATGCAATAATTTTTTCCATGCCAATAAATATGGTGTCGACGCTTCAGAATGATACTGAAATTTCAGATATTGTCCCAACATTCAAATCGGTAATCGCTCACTGTGACGTCGACAGTGGCGGACATATTGCGGACAAATATAAGTATCTACTGATATTTGTCCGCAATATTTGATTTTATATTTTGATGTCCCAAATGTGGCAATCTCGTAATAGTTTTTGAGAATTATTAATTCAATTGGTATGTGCTGGATTATATACTTTTTAAGAACGTTTTGCTGCACAATATCGCCCAGGCATATTGACTGCAACCATTGCTTGACGTAAATCTAAGAAAAATTCGTTTTTTCTGGAAACGCATTCCCTTCATTATCTTCATTGAAAAGACAGTAATTTCCTTTTGCAATTTATATCTTTATTGTATGCTCGGCAATAAATATTTTCCTAAATATTTTAGGTACCAAGCTCCATGGAAAATGCTAGCACAAAATGCCACATAAACAAATAATTTTAATTAGGTTATGTTCCTACGCTGCTAAAATTTTAACTTAATACTTTTCTATATACATTTAATAAAAATGAATTCTTTGTCTTTTTCATTCCAATGGAATTTTATTTCAGTAAATTTTTCCTGTGGAATTTTCGCTTCATTGATAATTTATGTATATCGATAACTTGATTCGAATTTCTACCGAATGAACTTTGAACAATATGATTAGAGTTTAATAATTTTAAAAATCTTATAAAGCATAATAACAGAAATTTAAATAAAGTTCGAGCTTTAATTAGTGAAAATCATTTTAGTATAAATTCGACATGGGCTTATAAGAGTGTTGGTTGAACAGGGTTCAGTTTAATAAGAATTTGGAAACTATTGGCAAACAAACTGCACACAATTTTGAATTATATCTCTTATGGTTGAAACAACTGTGAGGTTAGCAATGTTAACTGATTCAAAGAAAATTGATCAGATAAAATTTAATTTAAATTTAAATTCTAACCTCCAATAATCAAAACCCGTTTCAATTAAAATTTCCGCATTTAAAAAAAATATTTTCATAATATTTTACATAAAATTTAATAATCTAAAATAAATAATTACGGAATAAACATTTAATTTAATAAAACATAAAACAAAGCATATATGTATGTATGTGGTTTTCATGTTCTGTTTACATTAAAAACATATAATTATTGTAATATGATTTTAAATTACAATTCTAATGAATATTCATTTACAATATAATAATGTATAAGCTAAACATATTTATGCTCTATTATTATTATATAATATGTGTATTATACTTTTATGTACAGACAGCAGATACATACATGCATTCATAATATATGTATATTTGTATGTACATATACATAAATACCACATACCATACGGACAGTTTTGTCTTTTCGATCTTTTTATTTTGTGTTGTTGGTTGTTTTTTTATTTCTTGTTTAGTATAGAGCTTTTATTATAAATATGAGAATCATATGCTGTAGAACGGGGTGAAACACAAAGAGGTTTGGGGTAGTTTTGAAATAAATGTTGTGTATATGTATTGCTTTGCTACGTTTCGAGTTTATATAGTTTTGTTAATATATTTACATGTATAGGAATATATATAAATGATAATAGTTTGGGTTGATGAAGGTATGTAGCTGGTTTATACATAAAAGTTAAGGTGTATGTATACTATTGTTATAATAATTAGATATTATTATTAACATTAGTAACTGATATAGAAGAGTTACTATACTATTATTAGCTGTCATTCATCATTATCGCTCTACAGAGGGAATTACTTTCTCGAAAGGTTTCATCTCATTACAATTGTTTTCCTGCAACATAAAATTTATGTATTACTTTAATACTTTTAAAAGCTTGCAGATAAAATAGAAATTCTACAGAACTAATTGTAATGCTATATAGTATCAGTCTTTAAACAAAGCAATGCTTATTTTCTATAGAAGTATAGGGCAGCGGTTCAATTGGCCACGATATACCAGCCCTAATGTGAACCTCATCTGCTCGTGGTGCTCCTTGGTAGGAAATTAACGTGGATCTGGCGATCGAGAAACGACGGGAGGGCCAACCACCGGGAAACTAGTAAATGATGTTCTCCGGACGCACTTTCACTTCGTATTGTAACACTTCGTATTGTAATCAATAACAGCTTGTAATGTAGCATACAATGGATACAACGAAAAAGGTACAAAATACCCCAGTTGGTATACCTGCTGAATACTGGGAAATCCTTCCTCTATGGAGGCTGGCCTAATGGATTTTGGGGTGGGTAATTAATTGTATATTCCGTTTGGACGAAGTTCCAAGGTGCTAAGATCACCAACATCTTCAACTATAGTGAGGTTTTCCAGCATGAGAAGGAAAATTTTGTTCATCTAAGTAATGAAGTTATGATGCTTAAGAAATAAAATGAACACCTCAAAAAGGCTTTGCAAGCCGAGGCACCGAATAAGCCGCAGACTGTAAATCATGACGAACACCATCAGTTTTTTACTGACGAAAGTAAAATTTCAAATGAAAGCTCGAGCAATCAATACAAAAAGACAACAACAGGTAAAACCACTTGTCAAACCTAAAGAGCACCACAGCCAATTAATATTATTGGGATGACCGAATATACCAAGGTGCAATCGATAATGAAGACGATTACAAATAAGGATTATAGAGTCATTTCATTAAATAATAATGTATGGAAAATCAATACACAAGACTCTGAAATACAGAAGAGTTCGAATTGTACACATATGAAGATAAAAAAATCGCCTAATTAAGGTTATGGCAAGAGGCCTTTACTCAATCAGCTCAAAGGAGAGATATATTGGAGGACCTTCAACGAAAACTGCAAATAGAAGATGAGGCAAATATTATCAAACAAGAGAAAATAGAAAATGAACAAGGGGTTCAAATAAATAAATAACAGGTGGAAAGGTGGAAAACATCTACAATATAAAGGCTATTCTTAACATGAGAGTTTAAATAGAGCCACTTCAACCGCAGAAATGTTGCGGACAGGAACCAAGATACATAATATGTTCTGGGGAACATACCATGATAGCATGTCCTATCAGTAAAAATGTCCCTCTAAAATTTATCAACTGCAAATTACGACGTGACGTAGCGAAGGGACTTCAGAAATTAAGAAGCAATACCACACAATCTTAGAATATCGTTAGGAAGGAAACATCCTGAAAATCAAGTGATTTTAAAGAGCAGTAATGCAAATCAAGTTCTGGAAAAGATAATGAGAAGCATAGAAACTCTAAATATACGGCTAGCTATGCAAGAAAGTAGTTTATAGAAACCTTAAATAAGCGAATAAATAATCAAGAAACAATGGATGAAATTGCATCATTTAAATATACTGGACAGAAAACACTAAGAATTGCCACCTAGAATGCAAATGGTCTACTGGGGATCAAAACTTACAACTCCTAAAGATAAAGAGTTGTTTGAAGCAGGACGATTATCCGGAGTGAGTTCCATTCCGGGAGTACACCAACATACTGGCCTGTAGGCACAAATAAAATACCAGATTTTATTTTCACATTACTAAAGGAATATTCGTAAATTAAATATCCATAAAAAATAGCGACGGACTATCGTCTCATCACTCACCTGTCATCATGGCTCTCAGCTCAACCATGTTAATAAAGAAAATCGGTCTAAGTTAACAAATAATAAAACTAACTGTGAACAATTCAGGAAGCTAATTGAAGATAACACCAATTTACAAGTTCCAACTAAAACGTCGCTATAGCTAGAATACAAACTAGATAGACCTTATCAATAATATTCAATGCGCATCGTGGGACAATTCTCCCATTAGCCAAACGGAAATGAACAAGAATAGAACCTATCCATTGGAAGTCAGAGAATTAATTAAAGAAAAACGGAAAGCACAAAAAACCTGGCAGAGGAATCGAGCTCCACAATGCAAGAGAATAGTTAAGCATCTATGCAATAAATTAAAATTAATTAACAATCATCTAACTAGCCTTATAATGGCCAAAATGACACCGGTTACTCGCTTTGGGAAGCGACAAAACGTTTAAAACGACCAAAACTGCAAGTACCTCTAATCCAACATGACGATGGATGCTATAAAAAATAACCTAAGTGGAAACAAATCGCTCCAGGATAAGACTTAATTACAGGACAAACAATTAAGGCGTTACCTAAAACCGATCTCGTAGGTCCCAATATCAAAAACATTCGAAAAACTACTACTTCAATATAATTGAAAAGCACTTGATAACAAAAAGATATGCTCTATAGTATCTTCTTGGACGTAGCCCAATCATTTGACAAGGTATGATATCAAAGACTAGGAGTTTCACAAGATCTTAAAATCTTACATTACTGATCGCCACTTTCGAATAAAATACGATAAAGAATACTTTGAATTAAAAAAATACCAGCAGGAATATCACAAGGTAGCGTTCTGGGACTAATTCTGTATCTTCTATACCCCGGAGTCCAGCTACTACAGAAGAAACCAATATGGCAACATTTGCGGATGATGCTGCAATCTTAGCAATTGATGACAACATAAATGAAGCAACAGCCAAACTGCAGAGGGCCACTAACACAGTGAGGAACTAAACGAGAACATGGCGAATTAATCTCAACCAGACGAAATCAATATATGTAATTTATACCAATCGAAGAGTTAACTGGGTTCTTCTTAACACACAACAAATTCAATATGCAAATACGGCGAAATGGAAAGAGCATGTTAAACAGAAAAAATAAGAATTAAATATCAAATATAGAAAAATGTACTGTCTCATAGGACGGGACTCTGAGTTAACCCTATACATAATAAACTGCTCTTATATCGGCAAATATTAAAACCTATAGACCTATGGCATTCAGCTTTGGGGTCCATAGGTTAGGTTAGGTAAGCAGCATAGTAAATGTTCCATGATACTTAAGAAATGACAATCTTGATAGGCACCTAAACATGGAATACGTCAGTGAAGAAATAAAGAATCATGCGAAGAAACACGTTGGCCAATCCAAACCCAGTAAGACGGCTTTAAAGGAAGAAGCCGCTAAAACTGGGAACATAAGACCCAACGTTGTTCTAGAGATACATTGTTAAAAAGTTTTGTGTATGCCAGTGTTGTTATAGGCTTACAAAGTTTTCTGACCACATTTTATTTATGTGTTTGGTAAGTCTCGGAATCTGATTTTCTGGCAACAACTTAAGTACATAATTCATTTATTTATTCGTGGCCCAAAGTAAACTGAAATATTTATAATTATGCTGGTTAAGTTCTATGGCGGATATGGTGTTGGGTAAGTTACCTCCATTTTCTGTATAGAATTTGGAAAGCTCATGTTCAGAAATTCTATAGCTTTATTTTTGTGCTCCAAATTTTGTGCTCTTCGTTGTTTTGTGGTACATACTTAATTAAGTGTGGTACATACCCAAGTACATATTTAAAAGTACTTGCGGTGGTCTCATATTTCTATTTGGACTGCGTATGAGCGAGAAAAAATATTTTCAATATCAGCGTTGTGTGGTTGATATTCCATAGTTTATATAATGTATAGAATAGAATGCACCAACACAACGTTAACATAGGAAAAATCAGAAGTTTGTTGTCCTCCTCTCTTGTTGTACAAATCAGAAATCTAGTATGATTGTCAATGGCTATACTATTGGTTACATGAAATGTAACATAAGCAGTATGAAATGAATAATGGAATTAAAATTTGGCTCTAATGTGTGTTGGCGACTGGTAATTTGGCGCCAATTATTGATATTGACTATTTTTAGTTGTACCGTGAGCGCTGGCGTACAATCTTTCAAAGTATCCCGACGTATGGCCCAAAGAATCTGGAATTAAACAGAACCTACTCAAACTAATTTTTTTCGGTTGGTTAGCAAACACCAATGTACACGTGCGTTTCCTATAAAGAAAATTATTTCGAAAGTGACAAAATTTTTACACATAGCTGCTGTAATTATTTGATTGCATACAAAATGCTGTCATAATTATTACAGTAAAAATAAATATCTCCGAAATCGGAAACGACCGATGAAGCTGAGTTTTCATAGCTTTGTATGTTTACTTCTATTGGTCGTTTCCACACGAGTCGCATTCATGATATCATGAACAATTAAAAAACGTTTCCACACGATTGTTGCATTTTATCCGAAAACTGGTATTTTGTTTATATATGTGTGAAATATTTCATTTTCGTATTATATTTTGACTTGACTTGAATTTTTGTTTTGTTTCTTTGTTTGTGTTAGTAATACAAATCGAAAATCAAATAATTTTGTTGGCAACGAGATGCAACAGAAAATCCCCAGGTAAGAGACGAAGAAATGCAACAGCGTGAGCGCAACTCGTGTGGAAACGACTATTGTTTTTGGTTAGTTCTGCCTAAATTTTCTGTTTGATTTTTTCAAATTTTGAATTTCAGTTTGGTTTTAATATTCTTTCAAATTATTTGTTCACCTCCTGTGGGTTGTTATTGTTTCTATAGTTGAATTATAGAACGAAAGTAGTTTTGTTAAATTTAATGTTGATCTCTATTGGAAATTCAAATGACTTTCTCATCGTTGTTCTAATATTTTGGATTTCCATTTCCCTTTTCTTCCTCTGACATTCTTTAAAGTTGTTTCTATGATTCGCCTCAAAATAATATTTTTTTAAGTGTCCATAATTTAAACAGATCTTATAGAACAGCACCTGTTTTAACCGAATCTGGTTTAAAGTTGGCTCTAAATGTGAGTTTTACTGTTTCAGTTTTTTGTAAGTTGTTATTAACATTATTATAACGCAATAATCTTTCAACTTCAGCAATAGGTATAGTACATAGTCTTTGCATAGTTCGATTAAAGTAGGAAATTTTAAACTGGGCGATTACTTTAGGCTGTTTTCCAAGCGAATACTTATTTAAATAAGTTAGTTGGCAAGGTATTCTTGCACAAAAATTGAAATTGACTGTCAAAATTTGTCAAATATTTTTGGTGTGTTTCTTTGGTGTTTATATTCAATTTGACGCATGTGTTTGAATATAATAAAACTGACGTAAACTAAATTTTTTCAGTTTTCTGAAATTTATTTTATTATTGTAAATTTTAAGTAAGTTAGTGAAATCAATTAGAACGGCTTGAATTATTTATTTAAGATGTCGTCAAATAAATCAATAAGTTTGAAATAAGTATTCGTTTGGAAAACAATACTAAAAAATAACAAATAATTACACTGTTAAATTTTGTTATTTTTCCAATTGGAATTTTATTTATATACGAAAAAGAGAATTTAGGCTGTTTCGAAAATTGTATGTCACCTATTTTGATCCATGGGAATTAAGTTATAATGGGATGTGACATTTTCAAAGAATTAAAAGTTTCGTGATTTTGAACGAGTTTTAATATTTATTATTGGCAATCCTAGAGATGCGTCCACGCGTACTCAAACAAACTTCTCAATATTTTAGACCAATTGGGATTTTTAGGGTCAAGCTGATTTCATCCTGATAAACTTTACTATTTTTTTTACTATTTAACTTTACTATTTTTGAAGTTATGTGAGTTTGACTGATTTTTAAAATTCCGTACTGCCAGTCCCAAAGATGTTTACGAAAAAAATTAAAACCTGACTACTAATTTTTACAGCATTTAGATTCCTGTGGCACTTGCATTTCATAGGTGAGGAAACACTTTTTATATTTAAATAAAAGTCACCCTGACCACAAAAATTCTAGGTGGCCTAAACTATTGCAAAATGTGCATAAGTATTCGTAAACTTCTCTAGAATCGACAGGAAGAAATATTAAAAACCGTTCAAAATCATGAAACTTATAAATTCTGTGAAAATGTTACATCTCATAATAATTTAATTCCCACGCACAAAAAGATTTCAGTTGGCATATACGATCCGAAGATGTATTAGAGACTATGTTGGGGCCGCACGAAATTTACAAAACTCCTCAAATTCTAATTTTTACATAAATCAAATTCCAATTAGATAAATATCAAAATTGTAATTTGTTGTTATTTTTGGCAGTACGAATTTTTTTATCATCCTCAGTAGTTCCAGCAATGAGTTACTCTTTTGTTTTACAATTTGTCCGGAATTCCTGATATAAAACATTTCGAATTTCAAAAAGAAATTTAAGGGCTAGGAACTAAACACTAAAAATATTCCGAAAGAGAATTTCAATATTGAAATCATAAAAAGTTTCAACATCAAACTAGGTTAATTGAGGCTAACAATTTTCTATTTTTCCGTTATTATAGAAAAACCCAAATAAATTTGCAATTTAGAGAATATAATTTTTCAGCACATAGGTTATGGACATTTCATTTTTTAAACTACTTTTTTTTTGGGGCTTCCCTGAAAAAATTGAGACATACATACTTATGAATAAAATGAGACAAACTTATTGTGATAAGTTTTCGAAACACTATTGACTATATTTTTTATTGAAAAAAAATTGAACTCAAATTTTTTAACTTAAAACGACATAAAAGACAGTGTGCTGCTTGAAAGACTCATTCATTTTTCAGTAATCATTATGCAACTGCCGGATAAGGAATAATTGCAGATAAAATCTTTCGACTTTACTACTTCTTACAACGTTCATATAGAGAAAATTAAAATTATAAACCAAACGTTCATTGACTTATGGTCCAGCCTTTTCGTTTATTCTAAATTTTTTTAAATTAACTAGTTTTTGAAGGTTGTTTGTATGAATTTATTCCAGGAGAAGGAGGGGTGGGGGTATAACATAACAATCTAGTTATTTAACACATGACTTATGCTTATCGAAAATAATTTTAATTCTAAGTTTGAGAATCAATTTTCTGTCGAACCAGTTATTTTGTATAGGACATTTCAGCAACTCCACTTAATTCTGATGTAGAATCAAAGTTCTAAAGTTCAACACTTCTAAGATCATCAATCTCACACCCAAAAATTGTTTCTAACTAAAATTACAAATATATTGAAGCATACCATCAAAAAACCCACCTAAATCCCTTTTTAAATATATACAAATATCGTAATATTACTGTTGATCGAATACGATAAACGTCAATTACCATATACAGTCGTATTTATGCTAAACAATCAAGCACAATAATCCATAATTTGCATACAAGTTATAATTCCAAAAATTTCTTTACATACGCGTTCTGACCAATCCAACACTTTAAATATACCTTAATACAATACCAACAATCTGTAGTGGGTTAGCATCACTATACGTAAATACCGCGCTGTGGGCCGCGTTTATTGACGAGACAACGCAATAGTATAAAATTCTCAACGATTCAATGGTTTTGCGCGAGAATTATTTATTACCATAGTTAAAGTGGATTAACTATATGATTTGGTTTTTTAGAAACATTTTTGGTCCCAAACAGTACACCCACACCACATCACACTGATTCGATTAATTAATGCCAAAATTTTGTCTTGATTCCGCTTCTTATGTGTGTTTACCTTTTAAATCGAAAAGAAGACAAAAAAAAAATGTTGTTTTTGCAAGAAATTTATCATCTGGCTGAGTTATTGTTATACAAAGGTGATGTCATTAACAATGGATCGAAAAGTAAGTGTATGTATAGTGTTTTAGTTTTATATTTCAACTCGTATATGCAAAACAATAGGAACGAATTTGATTGATTGACAGGTTTTTTTTTTACGTATATAAACAGTTTGGTGAACTTTTATTACTGTTTTGCTGCTTGTTTTGACAGACGGTTACAAAGAACATATCTATATTATAACATTAAGCAGTAATCAATCATTCTATATGTACATATATAAGGATTTATTGAATTGACCCCTATATTATGTGCGATTTATCGGTATATTACATGCTTGAATATTACGGAATTAGGATAAAAGGTCATTGGGTATAACGAAGTGTTAACAAGCATTTAAATTAATCAAATCAGCTACCGTTCAATTTATTAATTACGTACGCGGTATATAAAATCTAACACCACAAAAAAAAACTATTTATGTTATACACCTTTTGATCCACATCAAAAAATACAGAAACAAAATGATTCATTCACCTGGTGATTATTATCTCCACTATATACCTTTTACCGCACAAAGTAATTAATTTTCATAACATTTCCATATCATTAAGTAACATCTTATAAGGTTAATTCCATACCAATTTATGTCTGTTAATAGGTTTTTTTTCGGTTTCGATTTTATAGTATTTTGATGTGTTAGAATGAGACAAAAAATAACAACAGACAAGCAAAAAATAAAAAAAACTGCCTGAAGAGTTTCAGTCTAGAGCTGTAAGACGAAAATCGAAGACAGCAAAGAAGATAATATGTACAATAAAAACAAAAAATTGATTTGTTAACATCAAAAGTAGCAACAACTCTAAACCATGTTCTTAGATGATCTTTTTTGTTGTTGTTTCACAAAAATCGTGTATACATCTCTTATATTGGTATATATACCATATAGAGGTATCCAATTGTGCCCGCGCCGATTCTTAACAAAGAAAACTTGATGAAATAAATTGAATGAGTCGAAGGATCGATATACAACATACATACATACCTATATATAGGTGAATATGTAGCATGTATAGTGAAAAGCGTTAAAACATATGTTTTGAACGTGTGTGGTTTTTGTTTATGTTTCACCGACTGATTTTTTATAATGATAGGTTGAAGTTATATCACAGATGTGCATGTAAAAGCGATTTAAGTGTAAAATTAAAGACATTAACGATTATATTAATTTAATGGTAACTAGAGCCTGGGGCTGTGACACTAGAATCCGGCTTAGTATCGAAACATATCAAGACGATAATATAGATGGTGAATTAAGAAACCGAATTTGATCAACAACTTTTAAGGATGTGAGTAAATAATTTATAAAATTATTTATGTTCAATTTGTATTTTTTATTTAATTAACAATTATTGAATATGCGAATTTAAATAAAGTATGAATCGGATAATATTTAAAAAAACACGTGGTTTGCTGTCAATGTACAAACCAAGCGCAACAAAATTCAGTGATAAAAAAAATCAATATAGAAAAATGATTTTGACTGGTGTACATGTAATACAACCTGAGGTGCCGATAAAATAACCCAAATACGTTTTCTGTTATACCGGGTGAACGGAAACTGATAAAATTTTATATATTTTTAAGGCACTTGGACCACATCATTTGAAATTTATTGGGATCGTAAATAACACAATTTATTTAATTGAAATATTAATAATTTTCAAAATAGCCTCCATGGGCATCAATAGCGTACTTGTAGCGTCTTCACAATTAATTCTTCATCCACTACAATTTATTGTTAACATTCCGTGCCATCATTAAATAAATTTATATTCAAATTTATATTTCGAATTTTCAAATTTATTTATTCACCTTAACGGACCTTAACGTCCACCGCCGAGACACAACCACTACTCACTTCAAGTAAATCGAGTTGATATTTGTATATCAATATATTATAAAAAATTTTAAGCAACCTTTCATTTTAGCTGCTGTGAATCGTCTGGTCACTGTCGCCGATTTTCTTAGCAAATTCAGGCTTCCTGTCGATCTAAAATGATAAAGGCTGGTCGATTCAAAAAACGCCTCAGTGGTTTTTTTAAACAGACCAATACCGATCCACTACACAATCGACAGTGAATACGTCACTCTGCTTAAGAGATTTCCATCCTTAACAGCAGAGCCGAGTTATAAATTACCGGGTCGACATAACAGCAGAGCCGATTTATAAATAACTGAAAAATGACCACGATTGGAGACCATGTGGAGACCATTAGCGATTGAACATGGTCACGATACCGGATGACTACCCGATATCCTACATACAAAATTTCTCCATGAACTTGTATGGATACAAAATTTTCTCCAAACTTGATATCACCGATATCATAACATTCCTGTCGCACCTGAAAACGTTTATAAGATGACAATCACCACACCATTTGGCCTCTTCGAATACACCCGAATGCCATTTGAATTACGAAATGATGCACACACGTTTCATGAACAAAGTACTTCGAGGTCTCGACTTCGTTTTCGTCTACATAGACGACATTTTTGTGGCATCACAATCTGAGGAACAACACAAACTCCATCTGAAACAACTCTTTCAAAAGTTAACCGAGTTTGATAATCATATCAATAGTGCAAATCGCGTAGTTTCGCAACCATTTATACGCAATTGTTTTGCTGAGCCACAAGGTAATACCTAATGGTATTCTGTTATCTAAAGAACGGATTAATGCTATATCAGGGAATTCCCAGCTCCTATACATCAATTAATTTAAATTCACACCAAATCACAACTACGGTATAATATTACGTATAAGCCCAAAACAGCTAAGTATTTATCTTGGCCTGACGAATGTCAAGAAGTGTTCACGTCACTCAATTTTGGACCAAACTGGTCACACTCATTCGCCACAAATACATTTTATGTTATACCGGTTGAGAATAAAATAAGCATTTGGACCAAATCATTTGAAATTTATTGGGCTTGCAATAACACATTTATTTAATTGATTTAATAATTTGCAAAATAGCCTCCATGGCCATCAATACATAACAATAAACGTTTACTAAAATTATCAGCAGCGGTTCCAAGCATTTCTACAGGCGCATTGTATGGCGCAGGTTATAGCCTTAATTTAAATTCAGTAATTTCTCACGAATCCATTGAAGAATGAATAACGCTTTAGTGAGCCGGAGTTGAATCTTATTGAAAGGTTTAATCATTATTTCTCAAAAGCTCGTTGACCCTTTTATTGAAGAATGTGAGCTGTAATTTTCTCACAGCGATAAGCTGGATTTACCAGCTACGCTTTCCAAACCGTAACAAATTTAGTTTTTTGGCTTTTGGCATCAATTCGAACTTCACCACGAGGTGCTTTTAACATGATTTTGACGATTAAAAGTAGAATTATTCAATTATAAATAGCTTCTCATCGGAAAAAAAATTAACTCTGGATTCCTTGTCACCGAACCACTTCAATAACGTATCATTTCCACCATGTGAGTTTCACTTTAAGTGTAAGAGCATAGCCTTTGGAAGCTTGCATGATTTTTCGAATAGTTTTTCGATTTACTTGCAGCCTACTGACTGTCGTTTAATCCGACATTTGAAGATGTTCCGGATATGTGGAGGGTTCACACAGCATGGGCGACGTTTTCCAGGACGGTCCGAAGTATTACCTAACTCCCGATACCGCTTGATCGCTTTATTGTTAAACGAGGATCGAGAATAGTGGGCCGACCAGTTTTAACTATGATAACTCAAAACATAAAATGAATTTTTTGACGTAAAACGTCTTAAAAATTCAGACTTTCGCGTTACCTTTGTTTGCTCACAGTGCTGGCTCCCACTATGGCTGGAATATTGGAGGATTCATTGTTTGAAAGGTAAAGAGTATTAGTACAAGTTTAAAAAATAATCATCGAATAATCTTGCACATTTCTAAAATGACGAGATGTCGCCATGAATAAGATTAAAATGTTCATATCAGTATACATAGGGGTTCATCTGGGCGCTTCCGGTTTCAGATGTCCGCATTATCTACCTTCATCCACTTTATCTATCTTCTGTTCCTCTCCTGTCACAATGATATTATTAAACGATACTTTATTTGATAGGTAAGTATTATATGCTTACATTCTAAAATAGTTCCACTTTCGATTTCTAAAGCAAATGATAATTAATTTAGGAACTAGTAATCACACTTTGGACCCACAAAAAATATCGTCAACACTAACTTATCGATGTTACGTTTTAAGTCTACATTATTTGCTGTTCTGTAGCTTGAACCCTCGGTCTTTTTAATTAAAAAACAAAATATTCCCAAATGCATTCCAAAAGAAAAGGGAAAATTTAAAAACAAACTTAACATAGTCACCCGGTACTACTTGTTTATTTAAAAACAAAATTAAAAGCATCCTACGTACGCCTACTACATACGAACAAGAAAAATAAATATTTTCTTGTAAGTTAGACGAAAATATTTTGATTTTTGTTTATCACTAAAATTTACGTTTGGTTCTTATTTTGATTTGCGGATTAAATTAAATCGTTCAGTTGTTTATCGCACTCAGTGGTACATTGATTAGAATATTGTCTTTACAAATATGGGTTCGACTACACTGGTAGAAGTTCTTATATAAATTTAATAATAATAGAATCCCGTATCGATATCGTACATTGTGCAGCCGATACCTCTATCGAGATGCAGTTCGTGCCTATAGAATTTAATTTTATTATTTTATTTCAAATATGTTACTTTTTTTATCACTGGCAATACGGATCCAATTACAATGATATGATTATATACTAATATTTACTATTTAGTACCTGACAACAAACAATGAGGATAATACCAAAAAGGTTCTCCTTTACTAGGACATTTAACATAAAATTTCCAAATTCTTGGATTCCATTCCCTTCGAATGCTTTGCAGCCATTTATTTATTCGCAGCATAGTATCTACTCTGGGGAATTGGAACCCACTTTTATAGATAAGTACTTTGTGTATTAAATGGGAGTTCAACTCTAGATTAGTTAGGGAATTGAAATTTGCATTTATCATACTTCATGATAGGAAACTCCAAATGGGTCATATGTATGATACTGCGAAATTGCTGCACTGAATATATCTTCTTGTTTTATAGTTATAAAATTGTTTGAATATGGGATTTTAAAATTCAATTGTAAAGACGAGCGCAGTCGGTTTGACGAGAGTTCCATGAATTGTTTGAATAATCTGCCCACTACCTACATTTGGTCTGTCAATAGTTTGCTCTTTTGGCTTGGCAGCAATAGTGAAGAACAAATCTCTGTAGAGAAGTTTGCAATTTATTTAAAAAGGATTCTTTCTAGAATTTCAGAAATTAGATTACTAATCATATTGCACAATTTAAAAATTTCTCATTCCCAAAACTTTCTCGCGCCAATTACCGATTTAGTAAAATTTCATAGCCATTACTGTATGAAAAATAAATCAATTACAAAATTATTAAACGCCTAGAATTTCTACTATACAAATACAACGAATTTAATTTATATAACATTTAGGCGCTTTGTTTGTAAACCGTGTGAAATTTACTACTATAGGCAGCAATTACCACTGTAGTTTATATCGTAAACTAAAAACAATTTAATACGAGTAATAAAAAAAACAAATCAAATTGAATTAATGAATTATGATTGCACCGGTAATTGGAGTTAATAATAATAATAATATACGAAGAAGACGTATAGAACGGAAAAAGCAAGAAAAAATACTTTAATTTTATAAATTAAACATAATATTTGTAAAATGATTTACGAGTGCATTGTTGGTTTGATTAATTATATTGATGATGATTGGGTTTCACATGATTATTTTACATTAATTTTTTTATAAATACAAAATGTTCAATCACGAAAGTAAAAGTAATTGCTGGTTTTTTGGCATGTACAGTAATGTAATCATATAATTTATGCATGCGATTTCTAAACAATACGGTAATTAAGCGCGAAATAAATGTCTAATTTAGTTGTTATACATTTTGAAGTTTTGTATGTATGGGGCCTCTAACGAAATTAAATTCTCAAGGCATTTAATATTGCCATTGTTTCGATATAAAATGATAAGCCAAATTTTAATTTCTCACAATAATATAAGTCAAGGTCGATTGAAATAATTTATAATACATTTTCTTTTTATTATTTCTTGTTACAGGTGTACATATATTGCGTGGGTCTATGCGTAAACGTGTTTAATGCTGAAAAATTAATAGAGAATAGGACAAAATAAATTTTGGAAAAACATGACAAACGATATTACGAATACATCAATCGACGCTACAAATCATAATGTAGTGGCTGTAAAAAAATTTGAAGGATTATTATTGGAGCCGGCTAGTAAAGATATTGTAAGTACTTTATATTGTATTATAGTTTTAGATCTTTTTGTAAATGCACTTGGTATTATGGTATAGTTATATATACAGCAGCCGATAAATATTTGTTGTCAGAAATTCAAATAATTAAGACGATATTGTTAAATGAAGCTGCATGAAGCACTGATCGATGTGGAGAATTTACTTGCAGAGTGATAGATTATATACCGAAGTTTAAAATTAAGTTCGAATATTGAATTTTAAGAAAATTTAACTTCCAGTAATTTGATTTTGGAAGAAACATCAATTGAAGTAAAACTGAAAAAGCTCAGAAGTACTTGTATGTGACAAAACTACTCATTTTCCAATTTTCTGTGAATATCCCGCGCAAAGTTCATCTTCTCAATTACCACAGCTTCATTTTGAACTATGGTTGTGAAGAACTTACAAAAATTTGAATTATATTGTTGATGTAGCAATGTGTTGATGAAATCAAATATCCTTTTGAAACTAATCCGCTATCACTGAAACGGTGGTTAAGTGATGACGATTAAAATACTAATTAGTTTAAATTCACTCTCCTGTTGTTCGTCCTTAAAATTTGTATATATGCTTTTATCTTTTGTCAATCCGTTCATATTCCAAAAAATTTGAACATTTATATTTACATTGACATATACAAAATGATTTTTCCGTTTTAACAAAATTATGATATTTGCAATGTTCTAGATCAACTCGAGGCTAGAACGAGTACTCAACCATTTAAATTAATAAATTTTTCTAAAAAAAAACCTTAACCAACAGAAATTGTAACCTTGCGGTTACTCCGCTGACTGCATAAATAAAAATAATTAATAAATAAATGTAGGTATACGTTTATGAAGTGTTTGATCGAATTTAAATATAAGTCCGAAAAATCAACTTGCTTTTAAGATTTTATGAAGAGCTTATTGTGCTTTTTAATTAATGAATTAATTGAACTACTTAAGAAATGTAATTTTTATGTGTAATGCTTTAATATAATATCAACAGCTTGAAATGTATATCAAGTATATTCAATGAACTATGTGTGTGTGTATACGTATGGTTTGAATGTGTTACCATTATACATTGTAACAAAAGCAAAAAAGTAAAAAGCGTTTACTGTACATTTTGAAAAGCTTTTTTTTGTACATATTTTGCTTTTCTTCCATTCTGTTTCGCTCGTTTTTTTTCAATTAGTTACTAGTTTTATGTTCTGTATTTATATATATATGTGTGTTCAACATAACTAGTTAAACAATTTTATAAGAAATTTCGTTCCCCAAGTTTTACAAAGAAAATGTATGGTATACGGGAAAAATAAAATCAAAAGCACTCAACTCAAAAGTAAACGATGAAAAAGAAAAAAACAGACGAGAGTATACAGAGTAATTTTGGTCGCTTCTGGAATATGTATGTACGTGTACTTTTAAAGCAGCTATATGGTTCTTTCATGATGAATAGAATTTTTATTTATGATTTAACACTTCAAACGATAAAAATTATGTGTATACCCTTTTGTCGACAGTTATATTCTGAAGAAAGTATATAAAGAATATAACTCTATCACTCAGTGTGTATATGCACGTGTGTGTATGTCTGTATATCTGAATAGAGTCATTAAAAATTGAAGTGGCTTTTCCTACTATGCCTTGCGTGCATTAAGCATAGAATTTTTGTTTTGTTTGAATTTTATGAAAAGGAAAAATTTACATAAATTATAATTGAAATTATTTAATATCCCCGGTGCACCCTCAGATGATTATATAAATGCCCAGAGAATATATAAAACAAAATTAATGAGACTATATATGTATGTACATATGTATGAACAGTTAAAACGAAACGGTGGCGTACATAACGAAATAACGAAGGTAATATATACACAAAATTCTCTTATCTCGTCATCTATCCATGAAAATTGATTTTGCGAAACAGCAGCAAAACCGAAGACAAAATACAGAAAACGGATTTTTTTGATATCAAAAGCTTCTTTCCTGTTATCATCTATATGATTATATCCGAACGTTGTCATCGTCATTTTTTGTTTGTACGCTTTTATGTTGTATTTCTACTATACTTGAAATCGATTTGTTATTAAGAAATGTATTATTTCGTCTCTTGTAAAGCTCAAAATTCTTTCAACTAAGTAAGAAAAAGCTTCAAGATTTTGTTTTGTTTTGTTCCGTATGAAAACATGAAGAAAAGCAGGTTGATTTGAAATTTGTACGATATAATAACAACAATATTTGTATGTACATACTCGTATAAATAATTTGTTGAAATTTATACTACATTTTTCATTTCATTTTCCTTTTTTTTTTTAAACTATGTACCGCACAGCATATAAAACCAACAAGATTTATGAGCTTACAATAAGTAAATAAAATAAAAAAATAAAATAAATGTAACGAAATAAAATTGCTTGTGATATTTATATACAGATTAACATTGTGGCTGGCATTGATGCTTTCCGTGGGAGTGTGGGAGACAAATTTAAAATAACTATTTTACTAGTGTGGAATTCAACTGAAACTGTTAATTAAAGTAGGAGTCTAGTTAAAAAAGGAATTTCTCATAAAAACCTTAGGTACGGCAAACTACCACAAAATCATTTATTTGCATTCATATAGCTAGTAAAATTGAAGATATTTTTAAGAGCTTCGAAACTTCCTTTTAAAACTACCAAATGTTTGGCACACTAGTTTATTTATTTTTGTCGAAACATAACATTTTGACATTGCAGGATTTAAAATGTAAAATATGCTTGTTTAGAGTAAAGTGGAACAAGTGATCAATTTTGATGAGCTTTTGCACATCATGATGATAGTTGCATGGTCACCGTAGTTTGTTTGAGGACATCCATATGCAGATATTTTTTACCTCTAAAATTTTTATTGATTACCTTTATTTTAACATTTTGAAGTACGGATGATGCATTGAAGTAATCGAACAATGTATTATAGAAAACTCACATCTGATTTCCAATGTTAAGTTGTATAGGTTGCGGTAATTGCTTCACATTTTAATAATATGGCAATCTATGAACGTACTTCCAAACTGTCACATATAATAGACTATCGATAATTTGAATCATTTTACTAATGAAATCGATAAGAATTACATAATACCAGTTCAGGCATAGGTTGCGCGTGCCCCTCTTTCTAAAGTTGTAATAAATTCTTTCTGGTGTGTATTAACCTGAATAATGTTATCGCCTCAAAAATTATCTTGTGATTAGTATTGTTGGTAGCAAGTGGTACTGATGGTTCCGTTACTTCACATATCTCGATCACTTTTTATTACACAAATCTGGTTGAATTAAAATCGAGCATACAAAGTGTCAATAAACAATTATTCGGTCTTACAACAGATATTGAAAGGCAGAATATCTACCAATTCAGCATTTTATATATAGTTAATAGTTGGAAAATTGTGTATTTGATTGAGTCACAGCATATGCAACTTACCGAGTTACTTACGAGTTTAATATATATATGAAAAATCAAAATCAAACCTATAACTAACTCTTACAAAAATATTTGATCTGTTTACATCATAGAAACAGTTAAAATATTGGTATGTTGCAGTAATCTTCTTTCATGTTTGATGGCAAATCCCTGGATCACTTCATCAATCCATTTAACATTTAGGCCATCGTGTAATCCCCCGTTGATTACGTAGCCTTAAGCATTCGTTATTGCACGTAGAAATTTGTTTTGACAACGATGAATGATTAAAAGATTTGATTATTTAGTACAGCTTTTTGTCTAACGTGGTGTTTCCAGTTCAATCTTGAATCGAGATGCAATCCGAGATAATTAGCAGATTCAGCTGTGAAATTTGTACCCCATTGATAAATGTATGGAAGTTATTTTTGTGTCGCAACGCATATGTTACATGAACTGACTGCAACTCGTTTAGAATTAATTTCCATTCCCTTGTCCCATTGTCTGATTTTATCGAGTGCCTGTTGTAAGTATTCAACTGCTTGATTCTGCGATTCGCTTGATGCCAATACTACAGTATCATCAGCAAAAGTTCCGATGAAGGTTGTTTCCATTGTCGGTATATCGGAAGTGTAAAGAAGATATAGGAAAGGCTCTAGTACGCTGATGCGACTCAGATGACAGTAATTTTGTGACATTGATTTACTTATCTTGTAAATAAGACCCTGATACAACACTCTATCGGAGAGCCTAGGATACATCTAGAAATACGGCAGTAATTCTCCATTTGTATTCCTTATAGGTGGATTATACACTTGGATTATTGGCCTCTTATATCTTTTAGTACCTTTCCAAAGAGAATAGGTTTTGTCAACTTCAGGACCCAGTCCTTTCAGATAATTTTCAGTACAAGCCTCTTTTTGTTCTTTAATTAATTGGTTAACTTTATTACTTACTCGATTAAATTCTGTTTTGTCTACAATATTTCTGGTTCTATACCATATGTGTCGTTTCTTATACGTCTTTCTTTTATCTGCAGTTCTCGGATCTCCAGGGGGTAGTTGATCTCTTGTATAACTATCTCAACTAACTATCTCTAATACGGGTGTTGCCTCTTTAGCTGCTTCACACAAAGAGTTAATAAATATCCTGTATTTCAAGTTCTTGTTTAGTTTTTAGACAAACCTTTAACTCAATTAGATTGTTCAGTTTCTCTCTAAAAAATTCCCAATCCGTGAATTAAGGTTAAGTTTCCTTTTCTTTTTAATGACTAATGTACTCAGAGTTATTAAGGCCGGTAAGATATTCAATACCTTCGGCTTCAATGTAATTCGAGGCAATCCCTTTCGATATATAAAAGTCAATCAAATGTTGTTGATGTTTGTAGGCCAATAAGTTGGCTTACGGGAAGCGTGATATTCACAACCTGACATTTCTACTGCACTTAGTAGTTCTTTTCCTTTTCCTGGTGTTATGAGTCGTGATCCCCACGCAGTGTGTTTCCAAGTTTATTAAAAATATTCCATATTGATTTCTGCAATATTATATCTCGATCGGCAGTAGATCGCCCCTAAACTTAGTTCAGCACTACCATGGTTCATCGTTATTATGGTAGCTTGCATAAATGGCTCTTTAATTTCCTCTTGTTGGAAATGTAGGATGTTTTGTTTGATTAAGATTGCTGTCCCTCCTCGGGCACGACTACTGGGATGCAATGTTCAATAGGCTTTATATCCCATAATTTTGATAAAGTCTTTCTATGTATAGAGATAACGATTTATTTTAAAATTTAGTTTAAAAATGGAATTAAAATTAACATTTTGACCATGCGTTCGACTTTATTTTAGTATTAACTTTATTTTAGAACTTTGCCAAAAACATAAGTCTAATTCGATTTATATTTTTAGATCGAATTTAACTTGAATTGCATTCTCAAAACTTTAAATAGCATACAAATTATTAATGAACAATTTGAAAAAGATTAGATAAAATTGAATCCTTAAAAATACAATTTAATTCGAAAAATATCAGTGTCTAACTTATTACTACTTAGACAACACTGGTATTTAAATAGGTTCGTTAATCTATTCCATTTTACAAAAACAGAAACTTGCGTTTTGATTTAAGATTAAGAGGCTAAGCTTTGTTATACCTGACCCCCTTCAGTTCCAGAATGGTGTAATTGATAGGGTACTAACTAACATACTAAACTAACATTTTATTCTAATTGTATCATTAAATCAAAACTTTAGTCAATTTACTAAAACCAAGCTTAAATAAGTAAGACTAATAATCAATCAAATTGAGCCTAGGTCACTCTTACACCGCATGTTTAAATCGAAATTGAAATTTTAGTAAAAGATAAAATCAATGGCCTCTATCAAAAATCTGAAACTGGAGTTTTATTGAAGTTTCGAATGCAGTTTATTTAAACTTGATTTTAAACACGGTTTAAGCATCAACTGTCCTCAAGGCTGCCACTCGACCACCCATTTAGTGCATAACGGAGTACATAAATAGAACTAGAAAACCACTTTAAAACGAATTACAGAATACCCCTTATATACATTTTAGTTTATTCAACGTTTTGTTAACTATGCAACCGCACAAATGTAACCAAATTATCCACAAAGACCAATATTTTAAAAATCTTATCTCATAGTTTTATGCAAATTTTTTTACATAACCGTTACCAATCCACAAAAACACCACGATTCAGTGAAAAGGCACTTTTCATTTTTATTTTACAAATTGACAGTTAATTTTTCCAAAGCACAAAACAAATACGTATACGTACGGTATATAACGATTATTGTAACAATAATTTTTCTTCTTTTATTTTTTTGTGTAAATACGCGAGTGTATATCCAAAAGGAGATGTTTATCTCTCCCAAGACGTGGAATAAATTAAAATATTAACAATTTTTTTTCTATTGCTTGTAGTTGGTTAGTTTAAAAAAATAAATAAAATTAACACAAAAACTAGAAACAGCGAAGCTGTTGTTGTGAAATTTATATATATATATATATATATATATATATATATATATATATATATATATATGTATATACATATACATAGTTATGTATATGTTTCCGGCCAAAATCTCATAGAGATAGCGCTAAAGCACTTTATGTATTCTGTATGTGTGTATATGTGTACTTGTTGCTTGCTTTGGCAAGAATGATAAATGATCAACAACACCTGATAAAAAACCAAAATTTCATGCTTATTGAGGCATAAGACATGAATTCCAAATCAAATAGGTTATCTCAATACACATCCATATGGATGTCGTTTTAGTGACCGTGGTTTTTTCTTTTTATAAATTTACAAGCCGCTTACAAGTATTTCCTTTCAACTTTCAATTTTTTTTCTATCGCATTTTTGTGGTTCACTTCAAAACTACAATTGTTATGTCCAATACATATAGCGCGAAGTATGTTTATAGCAAAATATGCTTTCACATTCTATATTTGGAATTCTAAAATTATTAAGGTTTCTTATGTACAAAATATCTTATTGGTATTTGATGATATAAGTGTTGAAGGTAGTTCAATGAACGACCATGCGATACATTGAACAATTTATAAAAAAAAAAATGAAACAATTGCGTAACATAATTCGTAAAGGTTTATAGCTCATCTGTAATTATATACCTCTTAATTAACACCACATTGCTTCGATAGCCGCAACTTATAACTTTAAAATACTTTCTAATTATTTAATTCTTGTTACACGAACAACATAAAGGTGTAAATGAATTGAAAGCACATACAGGTATACACATAAAATATGTAGCATATACTCGTACTCAAGAAGATCCAAAGTATATGAATCGAATATTACAAATTGTGTTACAATGTGTGAGTGAGTGTGGTGCTAATTGGCGATGTTCTTGAATGCACGATGTACATATAACCTCAACAAATTGTGTACATGTTGCATGTGACACAATATTATGTCTATATATATGTACATATATGCGTATACGTTCGTCCGCTTCGGATGGTTGGCCTTTTGTAATTGTGAAAAAAATAAAATTTCTAAATATTGTACATTTTACAATTGAATAGATTTGAAGTGATAACACACCTATATGATGTACCATATATGGTTGATTAATTGTGTACATTTGATTGATTGTGCGCGCCACATGAAAACATTAGCAACATTTAAGTTGTTTTAAATAATTGAAGAATCACAAATTATTTTTGTGTTATTTTCATTGATGCAAAGCTGCCCATATATATATATATATATATATATATATATATATATATATATATATATATAAAGGGTGATTTTTTTGAGGTTAGGATTTTCATGCATTAGTATTTGACAGATCCCGCGGGATTTCAGACAAGGTGTCAAAGAGAAATATGCTCAGTATGCTTTAACATTTCATAATGAATAGACTTACTAACGAATTTATAAGTCGAATTTTCAGTGAATGGGCCCTAGAAAAGTTGGCAGAAAATCCGCTTTTTTATCGACAAATTTTGTTCAGCGATGAGGCTCATTTCTGGTTGAATGGCTACGTAAATAAGCAAAATTGCCGCATTTGGAGTGAAGAGCAACCAGAAGCCGTTCAAGAACTGCCCATGCATCCCGAAAAATGCACTGTTTGGTGTGGTTTGTACGCTGGTGGAATCATTGGACCGTATTTTTTCAAAGATGCTGTTGGACGCAACGTTACGGTGAATGGCGATCGCTATCGTTCGATGCTAACAAACTTTTTGTTGCCAAAAATGGAAGAACTGAACTTAGTTGACATGTGGTTTCAACAAGATGGCGCTACATGCCACACAGCTCGCGATTCTATGGCCATTTTGAGGGAAAACTTCGGAGAACAATTCATCTCAAGAAATGGCCCGGTAAGTTGGCCACCAAGATCATGCGATTTGACGCCTTTAGACTATTTTTTGTGGGGCTACGTCAAGTCTAAAGTCTACAGAAATAAGCCAGCAACTATTCCAGTTTTGGAAGACAACGTTTCCGAAGAAATTCGGGCTATTCCGGCCGAAATGCTCGAAAAAGTTGCCCAAAATTGGACTTTCCGAATGGACCACCTAAGACGCAGCCGTGGTCAACATTTAAATGAAATTATCTTCAAAAAGTAAATGTCATGGACCAATCTAACGTTTCAAATAAAGAACCGATGAGATTTTGCAAATTTTATGCGTTTTTTTTTAAAAAAAAGTTCTCAAGCTCTTAAAAAATCACCCTTTATATATATATATATATATATATATATATATATATATATATATATATATATATATACATATATATATATATATATATATATATATATATATATGTATATATATATATATATATATATATATATATATATATATATATATATATATATATATATATATATGTAACTTGAAGCTATATTGACAGGTACATGATGTGCTGAATACAATAAAATGCAGATATTATATCGATAGGCTTGTCATATTATAGTGCGGTTGAGCAATATATTTGATTTAAGTTTGCAAAAATGTATCCATTTAAACATTCTCATTCTCTTTCGGTTAGCACGTTTCTAGCGTAATCGATCTTACGTAATAAAAGTATTCCATGCTATTTTCACAGATTTTAGCAAAATACCAACCCACGTATCCTGAACCACAAGATAGCAAAAATAATTTCGTAACAAATTTGAACACGAAAACTACGTGTTTAATGCTTTGTGTACCTTAAGCCATGTCTAAAAAGGATCAAAATTAATTCGAAACGAAATTCTTTTTAGTTTAGACATTTTGTACGAAAAGTCCCAAGTTCAATTGTTGGAAAAACTTCAAATAAAATCAATGTAATGTATTTGGTTTAATAACGTCATGGCATAAGTAACCATAATAACTAGTGAAAGAAAAGAACGATCAATCCGATAAATAAAACAACACAAACAAAAATTTAAATCAACAATTCAAACTTGGAAAGAGATTGGATACAGATCACAGATGAGTACTTTATGAAACATGGACTATTAAGAAATTACAAAAAAAAATTTTTTGTTAAGTGACGAATATCGTATTTTTCAATAAGATTTCCACCTGCAGAATTAAACATTTTCACGACACGATTTTTCGGTCGAATTTAGTTTATTTTTTTTTCTTGTAAATGTAAAATTTAAGCTGGTGCAAGGATGTAAAGGATAAAAGTAAAAACGCAATTTTTTAAATTGCTTCAGATATGAAATACAAAAATTGGTTTCAAACATTCAAAGGTTATTAAAAGATAGACAAATCAGCGCAAATATTTTTAAAATTAAAATTAATTTTGAGACACATTTGAATTTTTATCTACGCATATAAACTATTAATGCAATAGTAGGCCAGATAAAAAATGTTTGTCAAATGAAACAATCGAATTAGTGTTCGTGTATTAACCATTTTCAGTATTAAATCAGTTTGCATTTGAATTGGATTTATTTTTATTTGCTGTAAAATTAATTTAATGTTATTGCATTTCAATAATGCGACAACTGGATGCTAATTTACGGGAAATGTTATTAAAACTCCGGCGATACCGTTTGTGTTAATGCTAAACGCTTTCCACATCGTGCTGTTTTTGCAGCCATTTAAACATCATTCAGTTGGCATTTTGGCAACAATTCTAAACGAATTTGGAAATTTGGATAAACGGTGTGGTATAACAATTCAAGAAAGCTCCTTCAGATTGGTGATGTGTTGGGAAATGCAGCAAGTATATGTATAAAAAAGTAAAAATAAAACCATATACAAACCAAGGTTAGTGCACCATTTATGAGAACTAAATAGTTGAAATCGATTTAGTAGCCGGTAATATACGATGAACGAGACCTAACCAACGATTTTACTCAATATTTTAAAGAGAAACGAGTCCCCTTTTCACAATATTGGAGTCGTGAAAAAAGGGGCATTAACATTTAAATGATTCATTTCCAAATCGATGTATTGGTACTGATGAACCAGGACCCTCGGGTCCCACTTTACCGGACAGGAAGCTGGAAACAATTCTATAATATAAATTTTAATATTTAACAGTAACAGTAGTAATAAACATTGTTTTGAGAAAAACTGCATAATTCTTTAACCTCTTGATTAATTTTAAAATAGTTTGCGCTAGTTTGTCTACCTTTTAATTACATTTAATTTCAATAATTAAATAAGCAATTTGAAAGATTACACGTTTGCCGATATCGTTTATATCATTGAGTTAGTTAATAAATTTCGCATTTCAGGAAAAAGTGAAAACAAATCGTTTACGTTACATACGAGTATTAAATTTATATATCTCAACGACAGCCAATCTTTAGAATTCTACAGATCATACTGTTACATTCAACATTTTATTTTTATTCTATTATTTTTTCAGCGGTTTTTTTGTTTTCTTATCTCGAATATTAAGACATTAAATGAAATTAGTGCCTTGAAGCTGCACCAGCCAAATCAGCCCGCCACAATGAAACCTAGCCGATAATTTATTACAATTTATCACACCAGACCGCCACCATATTTCAGATAAAACTGGATATTGTTTACACTATACGGTACATATATACCTTGTATGGTAGTTAAACTAGCAAACTTGATAAGGTGTTTATATGCCGTATAGTGTAAACAATATCCAGTTATATTTAAAATATGTTGGCGGTCTGGTGTTGATTTTGACACAAAATAATAACTGTTTATTTTTCGGCGTCTTACCAGTGAACTCTAATTAATTTGTAATAAATTTTGGTCCAAGTTATATCTTGATATAACAATTACATCAAAAGTTACAAAGTGGCGGTGTAGGTTCAATTTGATGTTACTACACCCACGCTTTTCTCGCGAACGGCAAGTGTAATAAAATTGGGACCTGGTGTAATAAATTATAATAAATTTGTAATAAATTCTGGCCCATCTTGATATCATAATTACATCAAAAGTTACAAAGTGGCGGTGTAGGTTCAATTTGAAGTTACATCGCCCATGGTTTTCTCGCGAACGACAAGTGTAATAAAATCGGGACCTGGAGTAATAAATTGTAATAAAATTGTAATAAATTATAGGCTACGTTTCGTTGTGACGGGCAGATTTTGCGAAATAGATGTTTTTCATATTAAACTAAAGATGTCTCTGTTTCATCTCTACACAGTTTTCACCGGGTTTTTGTAAACTTGTATGATAAATATTGTTACGATTGGGGTAAATTATATTAAATATGCGTGAGGGTAGTCCTTATTTTCGAAAGTGCCGATGTCTCATGGGACACCCCTAGAAACCTGAGGAAAATTATACCATATAAAATTAGGTCAATCAAAGATGGTGCCGACTTGAGCGCAAAGTTTGAAAAAATACCTTTTTTTCAAAGTTTTACCTTCAATCGAACAGAAATATGAATTGAACAATTTTCCAGTTCAAATTGGATTTATATTTAATAATACATAATGTTTCTTTTATAAAATAATATAAATTAATTTTTGTGTTGAAAATCGAAAAAATTTCGGATATATTTCTATAACCCATTAAAGATGTTTTGATATATGTGTTGAAAACATCAATGTGTAGCTCTTTACGTCTTGTAGTTATTTTCATTATTAGTTAATTTTTATTATAATCTCGTATATAAGCTTAATATCACGTTGATTTAAAAAATTTGAGAAATTTTGAACTGATTAAAAAAATCGCGTGTGGTGTAACAAGAGCTGCTAGTTGTTTCGTAATGTATTTTCAGCAATTTTCAAATCGGCATGTCTCTACATTCCTCATCATAGTCGTTTTCATTGAAAAATGGGAATGCGATTCTTTCGTCTGACAAATATGTACCACAAATGAATACATATTTTATTTAGTACAACCATTTCGTTAGTTTTCTAGTAATAAATTATCTGTAAAGAGTTCAAATCCAGCTTTGGTACTTTAGCGGCTTTAGTGCATTGAAACCACAGTTTCACATAAGGTCATACGGCAAAAATGAATATGTCCAGAAAATTCTACTATTTTTCTGCTGCTCCCTTAAATTCCTCACGATAAATAAGATAAATAATCTCTATGCATAAACTGCTTTGGAGATTCAGAAAGCGATGTTGCACATAGGCCCCAGCAGACCGAAATGGATATTTTCATTTGGTATCGTGCCCAAAAAATTAAGAGTGATTTATAATAATTCTTTGTTATCTTGTGTTATGTGTTATGTCTTGAACATCTTCCTTTGCCAATAAACTCGTAAAAAAATTTGATGGTTTTTAATCGTCCGTGCCATCTATGGCTTTGATATTATTCTTATTCAATGTATTTAAAGCATTATCTACAAATAATGGAACATTTATCCAGGTGTACTGCCCATTTTTGATTCAAATGGTGTGTGCTGAACTTTGTTCCAGTTTTTACACTAGAATAATAGTTCTCGTCGATTAAGCATTGGACTGCCGTTCCCAAATCAATTGATCTTAATATTTTGGGAACAATCAATAATTCTCTGCATCTATGAGTTGTATTATTTCTCATATAGGTGCGGAGAACATTGGTTGTTCCCATAATATCAGGATCAACTAGTTTGGAAATGGTAGAGGATACTTCCCAAAGCTTGTCAAATTCCAATGAACTTCGCCTGTTATAAACTTGAAAATCGATTAACTATTGCTGCTATATTTCTACTCTATTTGTTTCACGAAGACGTTTCGTGTTTCTTTTTTCTTTTCTTTTCTAATCTCTATTTCATATGGGGCTCAAGACTCTCCCAGCTCTTTCGCAGTTAGCTTATTTGTGTCCATGCCATAGGCCGTTGGCAGCCAAATCGAGGACGCAATGCCACAAGTTTGATTTGTTGATTCAATTCGACCACTCTAAACGCTAGGCTATTCAAGAATAGTGAATAGAGTTTGAAGTTTAGATTTTGGTATAAATACGAGATGAAATATTGTGGTTTACCAGTGATAGAGTTGGTTGTGGGAAAAAATGCAAAGGCGATAGGGGTGTTATTATAGTGTAATCAAGTGTTTAATGTGAATTAAAGTAAATAAGTGAATTAGTGTTTTACGCTCGCGCATTTAATTTTTACAAATTATTTATGGATTTTACCAAATTTGCGGAAGAGCTGGCGTGTATAAACTGGAAAGTTTTATTCTCCAGTTTGTCAATTGTTGCGTAACTGTATTTTTCTACAATTCTTTATTTTCTTTGGTACACGAGAACTCTAGCAAAATCGTTGTAAAAAAGATAAGGTTCCTAATTGGTATTCAAACTATCTCGTATTTCTGATTAAATGCAAAGAAAGTACCTTGACACGTTTCAGGATTCTATAAATATACACTTGAGGACATCTATTTATTGCAAGCAGATATTAACTGCATTCATAAATGATCCATTATTCTCAACTACCTCTTAATGTTAAGAATCCCTTCTATTTCGAATACAGCAATAGAATCGAAAGTGTTCAGAGAACGTTAACAAGTTACTTAAGTTATAGTTTATTCCATCGACCAGATTTACGAATTATGAGATTCGATGTGACAAATTTAACATCTCACCTAAAAATAGAAAAGTCCTACTGGATGAGCTTCTCGTGTTTATAATTTGACAAGCTTCAATTTCTATGAACCAGCTTATAGAACTCGGCATATAATATAATTTATATAGTTGTTTCAACCATTCTTGTCTAAAACGAACCTAGGTCAATTATTACGTTTATAATTGATTGCAATCCAGCCACACCATGTATTTTTCAGGACTGGACCTATATTCAACATATCTTTGCCGGTATTTCGGAAGATGTGTAATTCACTTTTCTATACTAATAAATGATGTTTATAAATAATTTCATCGTAATAATTATTGACTCATAGGATCTGCATCTTCACGTCGGTCGGTGGTAGTTTCGTTTGTAACTTTTTTAAATTTTTCATTTATATTGTTCTTTTCCGTGTAATATTTCTTTAATTGAGGAATCATGTAATTGGGTTAATCCTGTATGCTGCCCAGTTCTTCAGAAATAAAACAAATAATAATTAACCGTTTGTTGCCTAAATTCACAGAACTATTAACATTTAGTTTTTGAATTAAATTTATCTTTAAAGAACTATTAAAAAAGTTCCATAACAAGTCAGTTGAATAGTTTTTTGATTGAGTTTGAGACTAAAAATTTAAAATAAATTCTTATTTTTGTTTATACAATGAGTATTTGAAGTTAAGCAAAAATTTAATAAAATTGGAAATTTATTTTGAAATAACATTGATGAAAAATTTGATTGACAAAACATGTTTTGTTCAAACTTTTTAAATAGTTTTTTACGGAAAATTTAACTAAAATTATAATTAACAGTACACATTTGACTTGGATTTGAATTGAATATATTTCTAATTTGAATTAAATGTGGGAACTCAGACTCGATTCGTAAAATTTAAATAAATTAATATTAAATAGATTTTGCACAACAATTTTATTTTGTACCCGAGGTTAAGACAAATTAAAAGATTGATTAGATATGAAAATTTAGTTAGTTAAGAATATAGAATGTGTCAAAATTACACTTCACTCAATTTAGAATATAAATGTTATAAAGCCTAAATTGAGTGAAGTGTATTTTTGACACATGTCAGTTATTGAAAATAATTTGAGTTGGTGCAATTCGAATTTATTTCAAATTCGAAAATTGATCAATATTCCGATGACCAAAATTTCAATGTTGAATGTTTTGTTTGAAATGTACATCCTTAAAAACCTGTAGCTTATAACAACGAGAACAAATTAAGAATGTAAATCAAATCAAATTATAAAATCCTTGATCACACCATAGGAGACAAAATTTTTCCCGTATGTATCCGTAACAATTTATTCCTCTATACACATAATGTGCGGCATTACATCATTCACATGTCGGCACTTTTTGTTTATATACCAACCAAATACCAAACACTCAAAACAACTTAATTATAATATTTAATAACCATTTCAAATCATTGTAACGTTTAATTTATTAAATTAATTAATTTTCACGGTTAAATTTAAATAAATATAAAATCTAAACCATTCACACATAAATTCAACTACAATTGGGTGTGGTATCTCTAGTGTAGACTATAAGGTTAAAGGTTCGATCAGGTGAAGTTATATATATATATATATATATATATATATATATATATATATATATATATATATATATATATATATATATATATATATATTCATACTTTTTTTTTAAATGTGCTTCAAAATTATATCTCTCGTAAGTAGCTGCGGTTGATTCATTTTCATTCTGTTGAATTATAGTATCTCTTGTAACTATATTTCATAATTAAATGTTAAACTGTAGCAATTAAATTGTTACAAGGTTTGTTTAATTCTGTTTTCATGTCGTTTTCTTAAGAAACAACAACAACTAATAATAATAGGTATATACTAGCATTATTAATCGGAAAAGTGAAATTTTTGTAATTTCCATATTCGCGATTGTACTTGTTGTATACATGCGAACAGCAGGAGTTCATTAACTTTGAAAGATTTTAGTGGGTAACAAACATCTTCGTAAGCACCACTATACAAAAGAACGACTTTCAAAGAACTATAGTTGTAAACATTGCTTGGTGAGAATTACAAATTAGCGATTCAAGAGATCTGTTTTAAAGGATCTTGTGCTCCTAGAAATTTTTTTTTTAACTATTATGGTTTCTCAAGTTGTGTTTAAGGTTTAAAATCATATTTAGCAAAAATATTCAACAAGAGTCGGCAAAATATATTTTTGTCTATCTAATTCCCATCAAGCTCAACTTATCGATCAATAAGAACCACATGATTTCTAAACTTCAAACATCAGTGAGTGAGTTTTAAACTTGAACTTGTAAACTTGTGGACCAAATAAATATTCCATTTCATTGTCATTTGGTAGTATCATAGTGTTCTGTTTTGTCTATGGTAATATGTTCTGGACAGGTAGTGTAATAAATGTTCTTTCGGAAATCTTTCGTGGAGCGTAGTTCAGTGTCGCGTATAGCTATACGTTTTCCAGACAAAAGCACATGTTATATCAATTTACATTTTATGTCAAGTACATTCAAGTACAGAATAAAAATATGGAAATTAAATCATGTTGAAAAAATATTAGGGCGTTGTTTTATTTCATAGTAACTAATGCTTACCTTGTAAACAAAATTATATTATATTATTTTATTTATTTGTCTCGAAAATGAAAAAGTCCTGAAATGTCATCATTTTCAAGCCACTATATTATTTATATGTTTTGGTTATTTTTAACGTCTATGTTACTATGAAATAAAAATAACGCCCTAATTTTTATCTTGATTCATTTTTAATTAAATATACTTTATTCATATATATCTCGCCATATGACATAATCTTTATTCGTTATTTAGCCCAATCTTAAATGTTATTCAAAGTAGTTCTAAATGTTGATTATATGAGTGTATCCTGTTGAAAAAGGCTGCTGATTTATCACGCCTTCTAAGCTCCCCTTACTCTTGCCATGCGGTGTAGTGAGTGGTATAGTTACAATATTCTCACACCATTGTAAGCAGTGATTTAGTTTTCACTAAAGTCGGTGTGATTTTTGTCGACGATCATTTTAAAACAAAATTAAACAGGTATTCATAACTTGCTTTACAAATGGTTTTCGAGCCTATTAAAATATAGCGGCAGATGAAAGTATTTCAATTTTTTATAATTTGACAGTTGCAAAGCGTATTAAAAATACCTTATTTAACAACATTTCTTTAAAAATCAGAATCAAAATCAACGAGGTAGATCTAGATATATTCATTTATTCTACAAAAATATAATTACTTCCACTTCATGCCAAACTATATAAAATTTAATTAAACCAAAACTCCAGTTCTAAATCATTTAATATTGTAAATTAAATATGCCTGTCATGCAAATGACGAATGAATCATATAATATAGCCATGAAGTTTCTAATTAAATTGCGGTACAAAATGTGGCATCATATATAATCTAGATATTTTTCCAATTGCATGTGCATCCTGGATTAAAAGTTCTTGGTGTTCTATATATGAATATGCGTATATCGATTAAAATCTTAAAATGCAAATAATAATTGTACTTAATAACGTGATATGCACTTAATTGACACTCTTGCAAGCTAAATCCTGCTAGTCAAAGTGTTAATTTTCCATTTCAATTTTTTGTTCCTCGCCGATTGCATGACCATTTGAAATTATAATACATATTCGTTTAAGGTGCAGATATTTTATTATTTTATTGTTATTCTAATTTTGTTGTTGTTGTCGTTGTTTATATTTATTAGATGTCGTGATATTACAAAATAATTGTAATAATAACAATATTGATTTAAATAAAAATCAGTAAATACACAACAATAATAAGTAATTGAATTAAAATATATGCAAGTAACAAGAGCTGTGTGTACACAATTCTTAATAATTTTGTAAATCGACAACTTACCTTCTACAACTATAATGGGATCTGTTCATATGGGGCGATATTATTACAAACAATTATTTTGTCGGACTCGATGTGTGGTGCACGCGCGGCGATTTTGTGGTTTGTGTAATTGAAATATAATTATTTATTTTGGTGTCTCGCAACAATTTTCGTACAATAAAAGTACTGAATTGCATGCCCTGCCAACCATTAAGATCTCGATCTTTTATAATTAAGCATACATTTTATTTAATTTTTTAATTCTTCTTCAGTTACTGAAGAAAATGCAAAACAAAAACAATTTTTTTTAAGACAAAAAGAATTTAAAACTTTATGACTTGGAACAAACATAGTGATTTCTTACTAATTGCAAATTTAGCGGTAAAATGGAAATGAAAGTTTACAATATGCCTTAACGGTTATATAAGTGACTTATTAACATGGTTACTGATGAATTAAAGTTTATTGGTCTCGATTTTGTTTCAAATTTTTGAGATAAACCTGCATTACTTTATATTGATGATATTTGACTTGCTATAGAATGTGTAAAAGTAGGAATACAAACTAAAAAAAATTAAATTCTTGTTCTTATATTTGTACATATACATGCGAGTATGTGTATAGATAATTCCAAAATCGAATACATATAAATTCCAATAAACGTATTTTATGAAACCTTTGATTAGATGTAATTTATAAAACGTCAATTTATTCCCATTATGCAAGATTTAAAAATAAAATGTGATATCCCTTTAGGGTGCCAACACATTTTAACAAATGAGACATGCACTTTTTTATTCGTGTAAATCGCAATTTCCAGTTTTCTTGTATATATTATATAGATCTAATGAGGATTTGTGAAATAACACCGAGTGATTTATCCTCCAAGTGATCACGTTTCTTGAATTGTAAAATATGTATATAGGTATATATATTCTGTATGTACGAGTATGTTGGTTTAACAATTTTAATTGATGAAAGTATTTTGTTGTGTATATAAAAGATTTCGTGGCTAAGTAAAATAAACAGTGTGCGTGGGAGTAGAATTTTATAATATTGGATTCAACTTTCAATTTTATTTACATAGAGCTTATTTCTTTGTTGATTATTCTCTGACGGAAGGGCAGAAGTAGTTCTAGAAAAAGTGGGGCGATAGAAATTTATTGAATTAGAAGCACAATCTATACATATGGCAAGAATTATCCTTTCACCTAACACAGTTTTCAAAATTTTTGGAGGATTATATTGTTTGATTAGACTCATTAATTTTATTTCTCTTACTACTAATTTACGAAAACCTTCAGCAATAATTCTAAAGATTGCTAGTGGTTTTTGATTACATTTTTGGATAACTTAGATCTAGACCTATTGCTTTTCTTATATGTTCATAGGGACTCAATTCTAATGAGTTTTTTATTTGCCTCAAAATAACTATCATGATTTTGAACCATTTTTAAAAATTTATGGATCCTGAGATGTCAGTGTTTTATTCACAAATTGACCAATGTGATCAAGATTAAATTATGTTGGACTATACTATATGTTTTACCGAATTTAATATTACACGTGATTTAACGATTTTGTTATGAAAAAACCTAGAGAAGTACACAGAGTTCACATTTTCGAGTTTGGTTGCCTGAGATCAGTTGTTATTTTTTTTTATCAAGGTTATTCAATTCTAATGAATTTTAATGTTTTTTGAAGAACTTAAATCTTAACTAGTGAAAATACAAACTTTCATCTCTAGGACACATCAGAATTAAATTTAATTGACCACAAAGGTTTCTCTGAATTATCCGAAAATGAATACGAGAACCTGAGGACATTTCTAAGTTCGACGGTACAAAATTTTGAAAATCATAATGGCCAAGAAAATTTGAAATCTGTAAAACAAAATAGAATTGTCCATCAAAATAGAGTCCCTTTTCTAAGATGAGGTTGAGACCCTATGGGAATCTCTCGGAGGAGTGGTACAAAATTTTAAAAATTGTTCATAATTTACGAAATTTCTAAATTCTATAAAACCTATAGTAGAGGTCATCAGAATTGGGCATCCTTCACTACATAAATAGGAGTTGGTCTACTATGACTAAGCTATCCTAAGAAGATTATGAGAACCTGTGAACTTAATCTAGGATCAGTGAAATAAACTTTATTAAATAATCCAAAATCATGATCTAAATTCTGCGAAATATAGTTGTGTCCATCAGAATTATGCCCCCTTTACAACAAGGTAAATAAATTGTCTAAGCATCGTAAAATGTATACAAGTACCAGTTTAGATTTCTTAAGGTTTGAATTTCGTAATGTTGTGAAAAATGAAAAATTCATTACAATTGAATCCCCATATGAACAGGAGATTTGTATCTCCTTTCTGACGAGTTTTTCATATCAACATTGGCAACATTAATTCAAACAATGACCGCTCCAATATCCACAACTTCAACATTTGTAACATCTACAATTCAAGACAGTAAAGTGTCTAAAATAGTACCCGATTATGCACATCAAAATAAACAGTATCGACATCCTCAATTTCGGCAGTTACAAATTCATCGACACCACGGTCGTTGTCAACATCAATTTCATCACAATCAACAACAGCAAAATAAGACTAAGACTATAACACTGTTGTAAAACCCAGAATGTGGATATTTGTCAGCAGTATGGACAAATCAGTTACTGATATGTAATTTAAGGGATTTGTTAGACGGAATTTTATGTACAATCCAAGATTTTAATGCTATTAGAATCACACCTAAAGAAAAAAACACCCGAAAGTCAATCGCAAGAAAGCTATATGTACATGACGCACTATCTAAAAAATCTTGCAAGAAACCAGTTAACAAAATGGTATCAAAAGTAACACAATTTTTCAATTTTGTCCTACAAACAAATTATCTAATTTATGTAATCTGTGAAAGCTCACTAAATCCGGGTATTCACAGTTCTGAATATTTTGGAGAGTGATCATACACAGTAATAAATTTACATTGACTTATACATTCTTTTGAGAGTGGGCAAGAATGCCATCGGTTTGCATGTAATTGTACGGAAGTATGTAAAGTTGCATCCACAGTGTAAAACTCAACTTTTGTAATTACATTAATTATTCGTAATTTTACAGACCTGATATGTAATTAATGGCATGCCTACAAATGTAAAATTACATTTGAAATGTAATATTTAATATTTTGTATGTATAATTAAACATTTTGTTCGGTTCTTATACATCATAAGTTAAGTAATTTTTATGAGAAGAAGCGTTCAAAATTACTGAAAGAATGTATTTTTAAACTATGTTAATGTAAAAATTAAGTGAAGAAAACGGAATATTCAGTGAAAAACTATGCAATTTTCAATATTTTCAAAATTCATTTAATTTATATTTAATTTTAATAAAAAAATAAATGTGTACATTTTTAATTCATATATAAATATATTCGTTTATGTTTGTATAATATTATTTTTAAATTATACTCTTTACAGTTTATCCCTATAACCCTATAATATTTATCTCATGCCAACGTGATAAATACCTTAATAAAAAAAGCACTTTAAACCAATAGTATTGGTTGTAAAAAAACTAGAATGAACGAACAAAAATACCACTGAATCCGCATTCAATCTGACTAGTACTATGACTCTGCAAGTCGAAGGGTCTCCAAGGTCTGGGACAACTCGACCGGATACTCGATGTTAAAAACGAAATAGCTTCCGATCGTTGCAATATAGCACGATTAATGGAGCAGCAATCGGTGTTTACCATTTCGTTTTAAATGTAAAACTAAATCGTATTATCAATTTGTTCGTCTTTGAGATCTGTAAAAATAAATAAATAATCAGAAAAAATACTAATTGGTTCAATTGCATCGTTATTACCTACGATGCCGAACCATGGTGTGGCTATATTGGTACTTTATTTCGTTTTGTATAGTGCCGATCTATAGAAAAAAATGTACTTTAAATTTACGTGTTTAACCACTATGTGTTTAACCCCTTGAAGATATACGGCCGCTCGAAAAACAAATTGTAGATACCAGTGACATATCCGATGATGAGCACTGACCGTCTGAAACAATACCGGTTTTTAAAATGGTACCGGACAAATCAATCGAACTAATAATCGGATCGTTATTTGTAAGTAGCTCAGAAAGTACATCAGGAAATATAATTTTTGGTGTAGTGACAGTTGATACGACGGGTGTAGGAATCCAACATTGATTTTCTTCCAGTAAGAGGAAAGTAATATTATTTACACAATAATGTTCCAGAACGTCCGTGTCTTCAGTTTCTGTGCCATCTGATTCTAATACCAATTGAGATCCACTAATACCGGCTGCATTTGCTGTAATTGTAATAAATGTGTTTTATATTATAATTCAAAAATAATATTCAGCTGTAACATTACCTCTTTGGATAAGTTTAGAAATATCCCCAAGAAAAAATTTTTTTTTTTTTGCAGACGATTGCAGTCCCAAACTTTTGCGACGTAAGTTGATATTGATCTTGAAATATAGGTTTTGAATGTTAAATAAATGTGTATTTAAAATATATTAATATATATGTAACATAAATAATAAAAATGATTCTCACAAAAAATGAGGGATTTCCGATTGTAATGTAGCTTGGATTTAGTTCGACATTGTATAGAATAAAAGGAAAACGAGAGGCGAAGATGGAATGGCAAATTATAGTATTACATTGGTACTAACGTCTGTAACTTCATAAAAGCGAGATTTGACATATACATCATAGTAAAGATGTTTCCAACAAACGCCATCTTAGAATAATTCTGATTAGTTAAAATATATACTTAATACTTAAACAAGTGAAAATTCCGTACATGCCATTAGAAACTGCTAATGATTGTCTAATAAAATATTTTGTGTTTTTGTAGGTTATTATTATTTTTAAAATTAAAATTGGGCGGATTTTACTCCAGCACTCAATGCCACTAATGGGCCCACGGTGCAGTACACACATTCACACTAACATTCATTCAACCCATTCATCCCACTCACGTTATAGTTTTTACATGAAATGTATAAATTTGGGGAACACTTATTGTAAATTTATTAAATTGTGTGGGTATCAAATTTCCTACACTAGAGATTTGAACTCACAACCTGGCTTACTATAAGTAAAAAAACGTATTAGCCCTAGCACTTGTTAACAGTTTAGACTGTTCTAGCCTTTTATGTTGTCTAAAATAATGAGATGCACATACATTGAATTTTGTAAAAACTTTATCACACTCTGTAAAAACACATTGGAAAACGGCATTTGGGGCCAATATACCGTACCCGTAAATGAGTATAATATTTAAACTGAGACGCACAAATTTTTCCACGATTGTCACAACTAATTATTGTTATCAATTATTATATAAGAAAGGAAACAAAATTTTGGACAAACGAAAATAAATGCAAGCTTCACCACTGTATTGAAATATTAAATATGGATTTAATAATGTTAATTTATAATTAAATATACCAAGATATTAGTTCTATACGTACCTGATAATAATATTTTACAAAATAAGTAATAATAATATTTTAATTCAATTTTTTATACTTTGCACTTCACAATAACTTCACACGTAATTAAAATGATCCTTCTCGCATCAGAATTAAATGCTAAATGCTATAATAATCATTCCAGAACATTTCATCTAGTTTCAATACTTCTTTAAAATCACATGAATTGGAATGTAATTTTGTAATATTAGTAATTAAATATTACATACAAATAACCATACATACATACTATTACTAATATAGTTATGTAAATTTAAACGAAGGAGGACACAATATGTTGCAGGTGCAGGTGCACCCGTTCACGTGCTGAATTGAGTTTTTCTTAGTTTAAATGTACATGACTTTATGAGAAATAGTATGCATGTATGGTTATTTGTATGTAATATTTAATTACTAATATTACAAAATTACATTCCAATTCATGTGATTTTAAAGAAGTATTGAAACTAGTTGAAAATGTTCTGGAATAATTAAAAAAGTCTTATAATTGTTTTACAGCATATGATGTTTACGAGAAAATTAAATTTTACAGTAAAAAGATATCAATATTTAAATGTATTTAATGTAATTAAGACACCATAATTGAAATATACTTGAAAAGAAATGTTATTTTTAATGAACTTTCTATTCTTTTCAATTTGTATGTAGTAATACTTACATAAATTATTTTTACTAATAATTTCAATGCAAAAGTACGGGAATCGTGTACTTTTCCAGGAAAATTTGAAATTAGCAGTAAAATAAACGTAGTATTTGCATTGAAAATTAAATTTTTTTAAAACAGTGTAGCAGTGAATTCTAAACTTTGAAATGCTCCAGTTATTGAAGCTCCATCGAGATATGAGCAGATTTGTGTAAATATTAAAATCAATCAAAGAAATCTATTAATCTGCCCAGCATACTATTCAATCAAATAGTGGGCGTTATGCGATATGCATTGATTCGATTGGTGAAGTTATTAATACATCAAATTCATCAGATCCAATACTTGTGCTTGGTGACTTCAATATTTAATACAATTGCTAACAACCGGAACAGATTTTTAAATGTTGTCTTCACCAATGAACTAGATACTTTTAAAGTAACTGGAGTGTGTTCATAAACTTTACATTGTACTACTACAACTATATACGTAAATTAAACAATGACAGTCGTAACAATATTGTTACAATGTAGAGTTTATGAACACACTCCCAAGTCGCTCAATCCAATGGATATTTTATTTGATTTAACCGATTATTTGTCGAAAAGATCCGACCATATTCAACAATACAAATATATCTTCAAGAAATCAAACCACTCAATCTACAAGTGCACTGAGAAGCGGTGAATTCTAAATGCGAAGAATGTTAATGGAAATGAAGACAAATTTTATGAAACCATATTGCAAGGCTTTGCGAACGCCATGTAGTTATATGTAACCCAGCGTCGCACATTCATCATCTATATGGTTTGATGACCGAGTCAGAAATTTGAAGAATCGAAAATCTAAGGCCTATGTATGAAATGTTGAAAAGTGGGGTGGATGTGGGCAAAACACACGTGAAAATAAGGGGTATCCGGCCACTATGACTTACAACAATACCAACGCTTCGAAACAGATTGTTGACATATCTGCTACATTTATTCAATCAGTCTGTTATAGACGAAGCAACATTATTCCTCCGATTATCTCTGATGAGAATATTTTATCAGGCTTGACGAGTTTTGGAAATGGGTGTGAGCCAGATATCTGTTACGAAGGAATTTCAATTTCATCATCAGTTCTTAAATTATTTGATGTCGTTTTATGCAACGCTGTTAAATCGACTTACGTCATTGAGCAATAATTAGCATGGATTTATACCGAATAGGTCTATTTCTATTAACCGGTTGAATTATCCAGCACCCCTATTTGTGAATCCGTTTCGAATTGCAATTCGTTTCGAATGATAGATTCGTTTCGAATTTGAATTGGTATTTGTGAATTCGATCGTAAATAAAACTATACACTGTCACAAAATGAAAAAGGAAATTTTTTTTAATGGTTAAACCTACATGAAAAATATAAACTTTGATTGAATTTTGACGTTTAGAATATTGTTTTAATGTTTTGAGTTCAACCAAAACCGTCATAAGATACAAGCCAAATTGACTATTTCCTACGCAGATACTAGCTTAATTTCACCTCCTATTTCTTTTAGTGTTAAGCAGCGTACATAACATCGGGAGAATTTACCATAGTATTGAGTTGAAGTTAGACGTTGATGTTTTCGCTCAAAATAGTCCATTTTGTTAGACTTGCTAAATTTTTCATTATCAATTTGAGATTGGCTGTGTCAATACCAAATTGTTTAATATTGTGCGTTTTGAGTTAACATGTCTTATTTTAGATTTTTTAATTTATTATTTCTAGCGGTGATTTTAAATAACAGATAAATTCAATGAAATGGAGCAAAATATACAAATCGCCATATATGGACTGATTTACCGACTAAACAACAAAACACAATTCCAAATTAAACGGAGACATTTTGAAACTATATTGCACTATTTACTGACAAAGAATCAACATTAATTTTAATCAAATGACGACAGGTGATTTCTGGTAGATCGGTATACCGTCATACAAAACGATTCTCATCTCCATGACGGATTATTATCTCTGCTACGGTTTATTTCGGATATTCACAAATTCACAATACCAGCTACTGAAAATTATTTATTTTAATTGACATTATGTATTAATTATATTATGTAAAAATCTAATTTTGTTATAATATTACATAATTTTATAATAAAATTAAATATCTTCACGAAATATAATTAAAACAATATACACAAAAATTATCGGTGACACGGAATCGAAAAATCAAATCAAATAAGACGTCAAAATTCAAAAAGAGCAAACTATAATATGCAGTACATTTATGTTACACTGCGTATTACAGTTTGCTCTTTTGTCAATATTCAAAAAATTGCTCATAATTTAAAAAATAATTATGTTTTAGTTGGTAACCCTGCGGCCCATTTTGCTCAAAGATAGAATTTTTTTAACTCGAGTATGGCAAAAGTAGGAGGGGCTTATATCATTTTAAGCGATTTGATTGATCGAGAGACCGGCAATTATACTATGGTAAATTCTCGCGATGTTATGTACGCTGCTTTAGTGAAAATTATGAAAAAACAAGAGAATATATAATGAAACAAAATGAGAAAATATATATATTGTTTTATTTACAATATACATGCAGGGTGTTTCCATTTACTGGTGTTATAATAACATTGCATGTACAGAATTAAATTCTAAGAAATTGTTTAAGTAACTTTTAAATTCCTTATCGTTAAACCGTTATAACGGATTAAATCGAAAATTATTTTCACGATAAGTAAATTTAATTCTGAGTAGAACAGTGAAAAGTAAAATCAATTATGTCCTTCGAGCATAAAGATATATAGAGAGAGTGTAAAACTTAAAATGTATGAAAAGAGAATAAGAAAATCGTACTACAACTTCTGTCAAAAAAAATTTTTTTTTTTTTGTTTATTTCATGTTTTATGTTTGTGTGTTTTTACATCGAAATAAAATTAAAAATTATAAGTGAAAAATATAAGATGGCTAAATTAATTAATTGTTGTGTGACAAATTGCTCCAATACGAAGCAAATTAATACAAAAAAAAACAATAATAAAAAGTGTTTAATTAACTTTTTTAGGTAAATGTTAAGTGCATATTTTTTCAAAAATTTTTTAATCCCTTCGATCGCAATTTAATTCACACGAATGAAAATTAAAAATAATTGTGCAGTTTTGAAGTGTATTTAATCCTTATTATGGCCACCCATTTTAGTTTAAATCAGTTTTAGTTTTCTATCAAAATAATTAAAACTAAACTGTTTGTATACCAAAAATAGAACAAAATTACGCGGCCATTTTGCTTTTTTTGATGTTTATATAAAAACGTTCATAGCCGGCGAAACTATTTTTTTTTTGTAGGGTTTTTTTTTCTGTTGTAAAAATGCGTGAAAACTTTTATTTTAATTTATTTTAATTTTTATTTTAAAACTTTTATTCTTCTCGTGTAAACGGGATAAAAGATTAATCATCCCTTTAAAAAAATATTAAAATTAAATTATAATATCTAAAATAAAATGGGTGGAATTATTTTCTACTAGTATATTGTAATAAATATTTATCAATTTTGTATTGTGGTACATAATTATGTGCATTATACATGTTCATAAATTTCTAAAAATCCAATTTTTTTTAACCCTATGAAAAATTAAATAATTTTATGTACGACTGTGGCAATAAACAAAAAAAAAAAAAATGAGAAATAAAAAAAAAAAAATATGTTTTGACAGAAGTTGTAGTACGCTCAAAATATATTATCCTACCCGGTTGATTATGTCAAATCAAAGGTTATGAGGGGTAAAAATTACCAGTAATTGGAAACACCCTGTATAGATATTATAGAAACAAAATAAATAATATATTGCACCTGCATGTTAAAAAATTTAATTCCCAACAACAAATTTTAATTTTATATATAATTATTTTCTCTCTTCTCTAAATATTTTGTTATTGTGCAGCAGATTTTTTGCGTTTGGTTTCTTCACTTGTTACTCAATATTGTATATTTTATCCTACTCTTTTTTCTATACACAAAATGATATGACACCAATACCTACAAAATAGATTTTTTTTGTTTTTCGAGTTTATTTTATATCGTGTATGTACACTGCTATAGGAGGGTAAACAAATCATAGTAATGTTAAATGAATTTGGCTTGTATCTTATGACGGTTTTGGTTCAACAACAACACGCATCACTGTTATATGTTAAAATGTTGTAATTTTTCATGTCCCAAATTTATAAATATGTAAAAACAATAAATTTTATTAAAACTATGTTTTTGTTACATTATTTCTGTTTGTTTTCGTTATGAAACTATTATTGTCCTCACAAAAAAAAATATTATATGTACTCGTACATGTTATAGTATATGTACAGAAATATTAGATTATATGGCAAATCATAACCGTCTATAGATATAATATGTATAAAAATTATATTTTTTATATAATGTAAATACTATATAAGTATATATACATAACTACATTATATAACATATGTATTATAATCTATTTATACATATAATAAGCACCGGTTGCCATTTTTATTTAGTTACATTTTAAAATATAAGATCCTTCCTTTTATATGGGTTCGTCAACAAAATGTATAACGAACAGAAATTCGTTCATGATCGTACAATTTTTAGTCGAAAACGAATTGCGCGATAAGGGACAGGGCTGTCGTTTTGAAAATTTGGAAAGTAGTATATTTCACTTTGCCAGGGGAGTATTTTATGTAAAAGTGGAGTACACATGAAAAATACAAAAACATTTATTTTTATTTTTAAACCATACAGTACACATTCGTGTACTGTAATCGTGCACAAATAAATAAAATAAAATAAAATATATGTATGCTCATTGTAAATAAAGATAAATAAAATTCATTATTGCTAATTAAAAATTAAGTAACATTCATTGTAATAAATTAAATATAATGTTATAACTAAAACTAATATTTAAAATTTAGTAAATAACAAACGAACTACAATTTCAAAAATCACAAATATTGAAAATAGCAAAACAAATTATTTAACATATTTGGTAATAATTTCTTTGGATGGAACCCACTGACTAGCTGCCGTTCAATTTAATAATTCTTTAGCCATAAGAATAGCATTGACTGTCGTTGTCAATAACGAGTTTCAATTTTTATTTTTAATTAAATTTACTTGTGAAAACATGCGCTCGGCCGTTGCGCTACTATGTGGAAAACTAAGAATAGACCCGATAATACTTCGAAGATTTGGATACATGATTTCATTCATGACATTTTTTCTATTAAAATTGGAATTCTAAAATTCTGCGATATTTAAATTGATGTCCATTTCCACATGTTGTTGATTAGTAATGATACGCCACTCATAATCCAAATCTTCAATATTTTTCTCGTCTATTAAATTTGGGAATAGCCGGATAATTGGGGTAAAACTCCGGGTTTTTGATTTAGATTTAACACTTGAACAGCAACTAATGTTTCATACTAAACTGGATGCGACTGCTTATTTGCTTGCACAGTTCAGTATACTAGGCACAACACCATTTTTATAGATTTTATAGTATTTTGTGGAACTGTTTGGCTATTAATAATTATATCAGCTTTTGCGCCAATATAAATCTTGTCGTATTCCAAAACACTATCGTAATTTGAAAAATTTGTTTTATCCAGTGATGTATCATTAATAAACTCAGGTTTAATAAAATTCGTCAAAATGGTTTTAAAATATAATTTAATCGTTGGTAACAATACATTGATTCGCAGAGTTTCTGATTGATACTCAATATTAATTTTATTAGTTAATGTTAAAATATAACTAATAAAATAAAAATATATTTTGGTTTCGTCAGTAATTTCCGAGCTAATGTTTTGAGCTAAATCAGCGTTTGAATCCAACTAATAAGATATAAAATAATGTTGCAGAGCAACCCACTGTTCAAGAATCCTTGATACAACAGCTTCCAACGATAGCAATCTTGTAGATGAATAGATGATGTTTTTAATATTTTATGTGTTTTGATGCTAAAATACTCTTGAAATTCCTTGTACTCACTTTGTCGCTTCGAACTATGCGATAAAAACAAATAAATATTTCGGGCCAATCTCTCTATTTTGCGGAATTGTTTTTGCTGCTGCAGAAGAGCATAAATGCAAAGAGTGACAAGTGCATCCCATCACATATATATTAGGCTGTAATTTCTGAACAAGGGCTTTCATACCACCTTTGTTTCCCATCATTACAGATGCATTGTCCGACGAAAAACCAATAAAATTGAAAAAACCAAGTCTAAATATATTTATGTATATAGTTACAGGGGAGTATAAACTTGATTTGAGGAGTAAAGTAGTATCGCAATGACGAAAGTAGTAAAAAACTCCGATAGTAGTAACTTCGACAGCGATGATAAGGGAAATTTGTGTTCGTTTTAGGTTTTTTCATTTCGTTTCATAGTAACACGTTTTCGTTGATTTATTGTACGTTTTCGAATTCACAAATACCAATCGTTCGAAAACGTCGTTCGTTTGGTCGAATTCGAATTCACAAATAGGGGCCCTGTAAAGTAATAAATGAGATAGAAAATAGCATCAATGGATGTAGCTTATAGAAATTTCAGTAAACCATTTGAATCTATTTGCATTCGGATTTTCATTCGAACACGTTAATTGGTTGAAGTCGTATTTAGCAAAAGCTTTACAATATGTTATAATTGGAAACACTGCAGAGGAGCCATACCATGAGGAATTCACTAAAGCCATGCAGAGATTGAAACGAAACCGTGTCCCTGGAGTGGACTGCATTAATTCGGAGCTCTTGATATTCGGAGGGGATACTTTGTGGAACAAAGTTTGTTTTTTCGACCTTATTCGATTAGAATCGAAGTTATGCCTGACGTATGGAAAGTGGCCGCGATATGCCCCATTTTTAAGAAGGGAGACCGCTTGAAGTGTAAGAATTATCGCGGTACAGCTCTCCTTTGCACAGCATACAAATAGATAGAATCACTATCTCAGCGAGTACGCTGGCTCGGGCACGTTCTGCGTGCTAATCCGGAACGAATTGTGCAGCGATCTCTGAAAGAAGAGCCACCATATGGTAGGCACAGAGGTCGTTGCAGGCGACGATGGCTTCACGGTGTAGAGAACGACTTGGCCTCTTCAGATTGTCTTAGACAGTATGAAGACCATGCTCGGGATCGAAACCGCTGGAGCCAAATTGTTGACTCAGTAAGGGGCCAGTAATGGCCTTTGAAACTGTTTAAAAAAAAAATAATAATAATAATAATTGGAAAAGGGAAATCCAAAGTTATTAAATTCCACAAGGATCACACAGTGGATTTTGGGTTTTCATTGTTTTCATCGATGAGATAACCAACATAATAAAGAATTCAAATGTGCTTATATTTGCTGATGTTGTAAAAATGTATCGTACTATAAACTACAGAGAGACATCAATTGACTGAATGAGTGGTACGATCGAAACTCACTGCACTTAAACACCAAGAAATGTAAAATCATATATTTTCATCATATTCGTGAGATTACTGATTAAGCGTCACTTTCATCGAAAATGTTAATTTCAACCGGTGCAATTATATTTGAATTACTAACGCAAACTTTATTTTCACTATATTTTGCTTATGTGAGATCTCAAGTGGAATACGGCGTGGGGGTCTAAAGCCCTTACTACGATATGCACGTCAAAAGAAAAAAGTTCCTCGAAAATGTAATACTACTTTTGGAAGCTGTATTTATTGATAACCTTCTTCTCGGTTACCAGCTATTGACCCAGCTTACGTTTTAGAAAACATCTCAATTCATGTTCCAAACAAGACATTTTAGATTTTAAGCGCTAGAACATCACCCACGAAAATAATCCAGTGAATCGATTGCAAATTCATTCAATATCGCTGACGATCATTTTGATTTTAATTTATCGAAGACTAACAAAGTTAGAATTTTATAATTTTTAGTTAAATTTCATTATTTTTGACAGTTTTAAGGAGTTTGACGCATTTCTTTTTAAATCTTTTAAATAGATTTTAAAAATTATTATTTTTTATTTTATTTGGTTTAACTTTTTTAAAAGTATTTTTTTTTGGTTTTACAAAACATTTTTTAAACATTTTTTTGTTTCTTTATATCATATAGAATCATAAACGTAGTTCACTAAATTGGTTATTTTTTATAATAAATAAATTAATAGAAAGATAGCAGGATCAAGCTGTCTGAGAATACATCAAAGGCGGAGTTTATTAGAATCAGCTACACAAAATAACAAATTTCGCTTTATAGTATTAACTTCACACTCATCAGCAACATGGAGGCCACTGGCTCCAATTATTCAAAAATAAACGTATGTTGCTGAGTCCTTTGTAACAGTCGTTCTGCCAGCATTCTCAGATGCCCAAATGCAACTTTGGTTCTTTTTTCCTTCTCTAGAAGCATTCTAGTTCATCTTTTTACCATAATATACATATATAAATATAATATACATATATAAAACTAATTGTACTACAACAGACTAATGATCAGTGTTACTTACTCCAGCCTCTAGATTATTAGTGCCTCAGGTATTTCGTAGCACATAAGGCCTACCAGTTTTCGTTTCTTGAGTTCAAGCAAATGACAAGTATGCTGTATCATTTCAGAAGGCATTTTGTTTATGATCTTTGTTGTTGGCTGCGTTCTAAACCAATGACCTCTAGAGATGTTTAAGAACTGATTACGAACTGCATGATGTTCAGTAACTATGTATGTTTCAACAATTTTGAGTGATACGTACTTCCTTGGTTTTTAATTAATTGTTGTAATTATTTGTAATCATCGGATCGTATACTTTTGAGGGATAAATAATAAATAAATAAATTTGAAACAAAACTAAATTTAAATAATTTTATATTTTTTTTGAAAACAAGCAATTTTTCAAACTTTGTAAAAGAAATTAATCATTGAACTGACTAAATATAAATTTATACATAAATAAGTGCTTAATTATTATTATTTGACCAAATAATGTATACATGCGAGTATCTTTACGATAATTTCAAATTTTGTATGAGTGTGTAATTTAAAAATAATATTCACAAAAATGTTTATTACCAAATGATTGATTTGACGTTACACCAAATCATAGTTCTTATTGCACATACAGCCGCAAAGCAAGAAAAAATAATCTAATAATCCATCAATAGCCATCAGGCAGCATGTTTGGTCAACCATCACTTTCCATTTATAATTAACTCATTCACTAAATATTCAAATTTCCAATGCGCGCTCAATTAAATACCGATCAATTTAACCTGCTGTTACGTATACATACATATATGTATATGTACGTATATTTTCTATTCAATAAACAAAAAACGAAAAAAAAAATAGTTTTAAAATAGTTTTTTAAAATAAATTTCATTGATCTAATCAGCAATCTCTCGAGTACACCACACAAATACTAATGAAAGAATTACACAAGTGCACGAGAAACCTTAAAAAAAATCCACTTGCAAACCAAACGACGAATATCTACTTTACAATTTCAGCTCACGTTTATTTCGATTGTATTGTTTGTACTCGTATTTTCTCAGTTTAATTTACGTTAAGTGTGTGTATATTTTGTTAGTTGGTCTTAAATAATAGAGTTTTATTTCTATTATAACAAACTATAATAATAATAGTTATATTACAACAACAGAAAAATAATAAAATAAAAAACCGAAATATATAGGTAAGGTAATGGACGGGAAAATAAAAAAATAAAAACGAAAACAGTTTTTTAAAAAAATCGCGAAACTTTACTTTTCGAGACTTTTAGTTTTGTTGTTGATTTAAAATAATAACTTTTTTTTTTTTAGTAAAATCTAAACAATTTTAACGTAAAGACTGGCAAATAAATAAACATCGGTTGGAAGTGAATTAAAAAAAAATACGCGATTTTAATTTAATTTTTTTACGTTTTGTTGATCGCGTGATTAGTGATTACAAATATTAGATATATTGAAAATAATTTTCATGTGATTTGTTGATGCAGATAGTGATATAGTGAAATTAATTTATATAGTATATTAATAAATGAGTGGAATAAAAATAAAATAAATTTGAGTGAAATTTTATAAAAGTGTTTAAAATAAATAATGTTTGTTGTGTGTTTTTTTGTACTAATTAATGACTATGTGATTATGTAACAAGATTTGTTAATTGGTATATAAATGATAATACAAAACCATATGGATTAATACGATTTTGGGATGATTATGTCGTCCAAATATTTAATACAATATAATGAATGAACACCACAATTTATTTGGTGTTATAACCGCATACATATAAGTACATAAATAATCAGATTTTGAAATAAAGCGTGAGAATTTTTTACAAGGTTCCGGCTTAATATATACATACATAATAGTCATATTATAATTTAATCTATCCCGTAGATAATCGTAAAGATTTATACATACATTCACCATAAATAAATTATTATTTGATTGTTATTTAAATAAATTTTAAATGCAATATTTAAATCAAAAAAAACATGACTAATCAACAGACATACATAATATATGTAATATAGGAACAAAATGAGATATCATTGAATATCTGATGTCATTTGTGGCTTTAAAATTCGATTTCAAGATCGTATTATCTAAGACGACTAATTTAGATTCAAATTAGAATTTAATAAAGAATTACCTTGTACAACAACACTGTGTATAAGCGTTAAAATAAACTACGCGATATATGCAAACCACCATTTGTCTATTATATGTGAAACACATTCTTTGGCAGTGGTCGGAAAATTTAAATCGTCAAAATTAAATTTTAGATATTTCTATGCATGTTTACTTGTAAGTAAAATTTTACCTTTTGGACAAAAAAACGTTTCACATAGTTACTAATCGGAAGGTTTCTTCAAATACAATTTTCTTCAAATACAATTCTAAGATTTCCTAGATTCAAAAAAGAATATTCTGGAATATGAAAAATTTAATTAGCACATTCATTTGACCTATATTATTTTTAGTTTCATAAACAATGCTGGACAATACTCACGCCTTTAACCTGTATTCTATTAACCACCTGCACAATCGATAGCAATTTTATAACCGATCATAATTGGGAGAAGAAAATTTCATTTTTGTATCTTGTCCCTGTTGGAAGGTCAACCAAATACCTTCAGATCCAATTGCCTAATACAACTGAATCTAGAGTCTGACACCGGTAGTTTGTTTCATTTTCCATGCTATAGTAATAAAATAACGCGTATAATAAAAATTATTTACAACTAGGAACAATTATTAGGAACATACACCAACAAAATAGAATTTTATGAATTGTTTGAATTGAAGAGCTCCTTCCTTCCAAATTATCCTTTTACACATAACCGTGTTAATAAAAAAAAATATGCAAAAGCTGTTCCCAAATTTTTTATTATCGTGTTGAATTTGATAATATACAATTATAAATACAAATGAACAATTTAAATAATATTATTTAATTGTTCTTTTATATTAACTTATTTACTTACATACATGGGATAATGTAGGATAATTTTAATTAAATTATTTTTAAAACCCGAAATAAAATATATTTATTTAATATTTTATTTTGCTCAATTGTCTTAAGTGAAATTTATCCTAAAAACCAAAACAAATTTCCATTTACAAAAATGAAGAGAAGCAAAAAACTAAGATAATGCGATTAAAAGAAAATTTACTTGTAGCTACATTAATTTTAATGGAATTTAAACTAAGTTTTATAGTTATAATTTATAGAATATACATATATGTAGGTAAAGCTGTTATAGGTACCTATAGGTACCTTAATTTAATAGATTCCAGTATGTGTCGATATGATGAGTATAAGATGTTGCCAATAAACGCACTTTATACTAGTTCCCATCTGTTTTTTAATGTTTTTTTTGTTATGTATCGTATGCATTTCTAAGTCATAAGTGAGACTCCAATAATTGACTGTATATTCTACTTGAGATATAACGTAGGCAAAATATAGAATATTAATTATCTCTATATCATTAAAATCATAGGTCCACCGTTTAATAAAGCCGAAGATGGAGTTAGCTCTGGCAATGCACTGTTCGATGTGTTTTGTGAAGCACATATTTTCAACAAAAGTAACCCCAAAGTAACCCCTAAGTCCATTTCGAATATCTTTTGTAAAATGGTACCATGTATATGGTACTGTTGTTCAACAGGGGTTACTTTTCGATTCAATGATGTGGTCTTACAATGATATTCAAATAAAGTAGGTTGGACCCACACCAGGTCACACCAGATTGTCGATGTCTTCTTGCGGGCTGATAGTATCGTCTATATTCTCCACGGTTTTGTAGATTTAGAGATCGTCTGCGGATATTAAGACCCTCGAATTCTGTATAACATCAGTTACTCCATTGAAAAAAATCATGAAGATCCAAGGGCCAATATGAGAACCTTGTGGTACGCCAGAAGAAACTTCAATTAATTTGAATCTTTTATTTCCGATTTCAACATAATGAGTATGGTTGCTCGGGTAAGATTTAACTAGCCCATGTAAACGCTAAAAAAGTCCAATTTATACAAAAATTGTAATGTTTTACAATGACTGGTCAAGTCAAAGGCTTTTAAAAGTCATTATACACCACATCAACCTGCTTGTGATTTTAAATCTCTTTAATAGTGTTGCTGGTATCGCTTTGAATTAATTGCATAATATCAGTTCAAATAATTTGGGGATTAATGAAATTGACGACATATTTCCTCTATAACATGAAATATCATTTCCAGTTCCAGTTTTGAATATTGCTGCCACTCTGGTTATTTTCCAATCCTATCTGCACAGAGCAATAATAATCCATCGTTAAAAAAATTCTTTTAAAATTGAATTTTCTTAAATTAAATGAAAATATATTCTAAAATTTCTCCAAACAATTTCAATATTTTAACAAATTATGAACGTAGTTTGAGAGTTTTTGAATCCACAACGTTCAGGCTTCAGGAGATATCCAAATGCTGCCATTTCGTTTTTAGTATCAATATTCAAGCTTTGCCTGACTATTCATACTTCAATCTTAGATTTTACAAATGCTAAAATTTATTTTAAAAAAATTTCAGTAAACATACATAACAAATTTACGATTGAAATGGATATTACAAATGAGAACAAATTGAATTATTTATTAAAACAGCAGAAATTTCAAAACATTTTTTAAATCAAAATAAAAATTCTAACACAAAAAGCGTTTTGCCATTTTAAATTATTCTGCCCAATTATAAATATCACACTATCGTTATACGTAAATCATGATGAGACTTTTTGTTATTTGCCTGGTGGTGAATAGCATAACATATTTAGTCAAAAATAATCGTGTCGTACACTCAGTATAAATTTCTTCATCAGGTTGATTTTGCCTGATCATTAGAGCACTGTCTAAATTCTAAACTATTACTTAACTACTTAATTTGAAAACATTTAGCATTTTTAAGTTCCAAAGTTTGTATTAATTTACATACGTTTCAGTTCGGTCAATTATTGGAAGGAATCGATTTGACTTAAGTCAATTTCAATTAGTATTAACTATGTTTTAATTCTTTTTCAAATAGCACAGTGGTTAAAACTGTGACGTTTGGATCGGGAGGTACCGCGTTCGAATCCCAATAGGGGTGGGATGCTAAAGGGATTCTTTATCCTTGATTTCGATTGGGATGATGATGAAAACATCTATGCCCGACCTTCTGTTGAGAGTGCAGAATCCATGGACCGAGCCATTGTTCGTGTCAGTGCAGACTGGCATGGAGCTAATCAAGGTGTAGATGGTCAAAACAAAATCGGACCTGTGACCGTGCGTCCTCGATTTGGCTTACAAAATGGCGGAAGGCAAGGACGGAAATAAGTGAACTGCGAAATATGCTAAAATTCTTTTTTGTTAGTTTTTCTTTTAAAATTAATTAAACTTGAACTTAGTAATTCTGTTTGTTTGAAAGTCTGTACTGAGTATCTATCTGAATCTTTTCTAAGATTTTTAGAGGAAAAACCATTTTAATAACACAATTACGATACTATCGACATACTATCAAAACATTGAAAGTTATTAAAGCATAGGCTTTTTATTACCTATTTCTTTTCATTCGAGATTCAGGGATGGTGAAAATTTAGAAAAAGTACAAAAATAAACCAATTCTTTCTAGGGCTGTTTTCCTACCGGACACTTATTTGTGGAACCTAACTTATTCAAATAAGTAAGCTGGCGATTTGACTTATTTTCTGTCTCTTTCTTGCAAAACAATCTAAATTACCGGGTCTAAGAGCCTGTCCGAATTCATTCTTAATCGACTAAACTAAATAGTTACCACCATTTTTCCGCGAGAGGCGGTAATATCGCGCAAAAGTCTAGTATTCAACTAGACTAAATCATTCTAAACTGTGATTTCATTTTGAACGGTAGCGTTTTAATATATTCAATATTTTTTTTTTAAACAATAAATAATCATAATAATAAATTGTTATTATGAATAAATCATCCGTAACAAACGGATACGGAACGAATTCACAGCAATAGCCTAGTTTCTAAAAAATGTAAACAAAATGTAAGGTTATGTTATAAAAATATTTTATTCATTAATGTTACCCTTTTATTTGATACGGATGACGAGTTTTCATCAATTAAAGTTAATGACAATACGTAGCTGCATATTATTTCACTTACGCATGATATAATAAATTCATCTTCAGTGCCAATGGCATCGTTATTTTCAATATCACTCATTTCTCGAAAAATTTATTTGACAGATTATTTAGAAACCAGAATATAATGAATTCGGACGCTAGACATTCTTAATTTAGTGACATCTATGATTATTTGAGTAGAACTTCACGAATATTTTTAGTTTAGTCGATTAAGGATGAATTCGGACAGGCTCTAAATATGACAAATATTTTTGGTATATCTAGTAACATTGGTGTTTTTAGTCAATTTAAAACATTTGTTTGTTAATAATAAGACTGGCTGTTTGATTTAAATATTTAATTTTTTCTTTGCATTTCTGGGCATGTTCCTAAAATTAACAAGTGTCTGCTTGCGGTTGCTGATTTGTAACTAGATATAAGTGGCGATGAATGCTGGCCGCATTTTAAAATTAAATGCCAGTTTATCATGGTTTCTTTAATTGCTTAAACAGTTATTGTTTGATCTACAGGTATACTTGATATTTTCTTTGTTTTTTCACTATGTAAACAGATTTATTTATTTGTTTAGGCGTGGCTGTCAAAATAAGTAAATGAAATCAATTGGAACGGTTTCAACTACTTATTTAAGATGGCGTCAAATAAGTCAATTAGTTTGAAATAGGTATTCGTGTTGAAAAGCGATTTGGTTCGAATGTTGAAACTTAAGTATTTCATTCCACTGCAGTACCACTAGGGAAGGAATTGTGTGTTATTTTTGTTGGTATCTAATGGTTTTTCTCATAAATCTATACTTTGAAATAATGGCTTGAAACGCATTTTAAGAAAACTGCTGCTTCCGGATTTCCGATTTAAGCCATAAACGACTAAAACCTTTCGATTCATATATGAAGTTTAAATTTGAATTTTCAAGCCGTTTAATTACAATTTTCGACTATTTATTATATTGATTGTATGTACATAATGTGTATAGACTTTATTAAAAATAACTATCTTTAAATACAATTCGTATTATAATGAAATTATTTCAGCTTTACATTTTATTACTGATTTGATGTTCTTGATTCGAGTATCAGTCTGAATATTAATAGAGCGTGGTGGCTTACTAACTTATACTATCACCAGTTTCTACATGTATATCAATTATTTGGTAATTGTTAATGAAGACCGACAGTAGTTGATCAATGAGTATTAAAGCAAACAAAAAATTAGAAAACATAAAATTGAATTAATTTCAAACACCGTAATTAATGTTTAACCAATGTCAAATTTGGTTCAATCATCTGACCACTTTCTATCGCATTGTCCACCGTATATTAATAATAATTAGTAGTAATAATACCAAATTATTATGGGAAGTTGCATAAAGTTCAAATGGTAAATTAAAGAGAAATGTCTATTATACATTTACATACGCGATATAAGAAATTTAGAATTACTTGTGTTGTGTGAAAGTGAAACACAATACAAAACCATAAAATTCATCGCTTGAGTACCCATCCTCCAGTAGTGTTCATTGTTTAACAGACCAAACTACTAATTTTGAATAATATAATTTCCCAATTGAATTAATTATTATTTATAAGGAATATATGGATAAGTATAGATAATTTAATATTTCGGTAGATAACCGTTGATATTTTTTGTCGTTATATAGTTTATTAGAGGTGAAATCTTTCATAAACGGAAAATGTCATAAACCTTAACATTTTAGAAAATTATATAGAGTTATATTTATTTTTATAAATGGTCTTTGAAACCATACATTACGATTTGCAAAATAGTTGCATATACATATATTATGTATTGTGGAATATCCGCGCATTCTTTGGCGTGTACAATTTTTAAAAGGTAGTTGAGTGTGAGCATATCTAAATTAGAAAAAGTTGTTAGTTGTATAATTTTACATCAAAGTTGAATAAACCACTAAATGATATCAAATTTGGGATTAGTATAAAATCTTTACCCATTACATAATACCTCTCCAAAATGACGATGTCCTACCAGATGTTGCAAAATTAGATATTAGAAAACTTGATTTGTTATACGTAATACAAATGAACTGCATTAACACTTTCAATAATAAAATCTATAAAACTAATGATTACCGTTATTTTCCATAGATTTGACAGTTGACGTGACTAGGACTTCAATTCTGTTAAAAATTTGTTTTCTGAAACTTAATTTGGAATTTAATCTTGCACAACCGTTTATCGATGATCTGTAATATTTTACATAGAATTATTTCTTGGTATCAAAATCGCTCGCGAAGTTCCTGTAGAATTCGAAAAAAAAATGTTCACTTCCGTTTAGATTTCTTTAACTCTATAATCCTTTTATGTCTGTTTATTTATTTTAATGTTAATATAATTTTAAGTAGAAGTTGAATTAATTTGTTATTTCCCAACTCTCTCAAACTATGTACCAATAAATAGCATAGTACGGCTAAATCACAATAGGAAATGAAATGGAATTTAATTAGAACTAAATTTGAGCTAAATTAGAATAGACTTTAGGAGACTGTAAATTAAGTGTTGATGTCAAAGTGAAGATTTAAAATTTTCTGTCTTTAAATTATAATTTGGAATAGAATAGAATTTGAAGGCAAAAGATTAAAATTGGATTATGGAATTAAACATGACTTATAGCGTCTTCAAACTAGTTTTGAATTGGAATATTAAAAATTTTACATTTTTATTGGAAACTATTTTTAACAATTTGAAGACTGTATACTATACACAATGGACTCGATGGATAAGAATTAGAAATCTTTAGATAACAATTTGCTAGAAGATATAAATTTGGAATTAAATTTGTAATCTGTATTTAAGATTTTTAGTGTATTGGAATTTGAAATGAATGTGAAAATTGATTGAATTAAAATTTTTATTTTAGAAGTTTAATTCAACAATTTGTAAAAACTATTGAAATTAAAAATTAAAAAAAAAAAACTTACACGACTATACTTGACACGAAGCAAATAGCGCAGTGGTTAAAGCTGCGACGTTTGGATCGGAGATACCGGGTTCGAATCCCAACAAAGGCGGGGTGCAAAAGGGATTTTTCATCTCCCGATTACGATCGGTGATAAAATTGAAAACATCTATGACATCTATGTTGGAATGTAAAACTCATGGGCCGAGTCCGACCCATCTGCGCAGGTGGTATACTGTACTTATGTGAATGGGATGAATGAATGGGTTGAATGAATGTTGTGTGAATGTAAGGTAAGGCTATGTACCAAAAAAGTGTCTATGCCACGTTAAAAAAAAAAAAAAAAAAATACTTGACACGAAAGTCAAAGGTAACCGAAAATATTTATTCTCTAGAAGTTGCCATTTAGAATTAGAAAATTTTAAAACTGACCTGGAAAAACTTGAATTTAATTATAAAAAGGTTAAAATTGTTTTGTAAAAGTAGTTTTTAATTTGAAAATAGTTGGGTTTTATGTTTGAAATACATCGTGTACATCGTAGAAAAGTGGAAAGTCTGCTAACAAGGTTAAGAACATATCGATTAAGTTTGCAGCGAGAGCTAGCTACACATGTATAATATTAACTAAGTAAGGTAATACATTTTTGTAAGAAATTATCGATTTGAATCAAAACCAAAAATTCCAGGAAATTTCCAAACGAATAAATACTTCCTTCATCAAATCCATGAAAACGAATTTATGAAGCGTAAAATTTATTACTTAATAAAATAAAAAATTGACATAATACACAAAATCTTGGATAATCAACAAGATTAAGGTTTGTCCTTACTTTAAGCGTATCCATCTTGACCTTGATTATATTATCCAAGGTCAAATATAATCAATTGCTGTAAACCCTCATCAGAAATACATTATAAATAGACTAACAATTTATTTGGTTGGTTCCTCTTGTTTTTGAATATAGAATACGTCAACATCAGATGCAATCCAATTGGTAAAAAGTTCATTGCCCAAATCTAATTAATCTGTTTTGTCATCACAACAATAATATTTTTTTTTAATTTTAAATTAATTTAGCGTAAGGTGTGTTGTACTTTTACTATACGCAACGCAATATGAACTATATACAATACATAATACTAGAGTATGTAACAAAACATAGTTATACTCAATTATTAAAATAAACAGAGTAGAAATTTAAACATGTGTATGTATAAGTAGTGAGTATACAGTACATATGTACATATGTATATAAAGAGTACGTGTATGTAATGTAAAATCCATTTCCATAATATATACAAAAAATCTCATTATATTATAGAAAATTAAATGTAATACAAAAATCGATCTTGACTCATGATTATGTCAATTTAAAATCTACTGTATCAATATTCATTTATAATTAATGGTTTTTGTGTTATATTTATGCATACATATATGCAACTACCTATCTAACTTACTGTTGCGGCTTAAGAACTTGACAAAAACGTTTGCGTGCACATAATGAATGTTTGATTTCCCGGGGAAAGGAAAAATTGCGTAACGAATTATTTACAAGTCAAATGGTATAAAATATATAAACAATAACATGTTGACAGCCAATGTTTAAATATAGAACGACATTTTATTGTCGCTATATAAATAATAGTTTAAGGTCATCTTATAATATACCTACCGACTTTTTTATAAGAATTACATAAATTTTATTATTTTATTATCAAAGTGCGGTTAAATATAATAATATACATTATAGTGTTGGTCACTGAAACGTGATGATTTCATAATAATGTACAGACTATAGGTACATATATATAATTAACTATGTATAAAGTACTATTTTTTTGTAATTAAATACTATAAATCTAATAACATTGTTATTAATTAAAATAAATAAATAAAGAATTTTGCTATGAGACAATTCATTTTATATCACGTCCTTGAGAATCGAGTTGATCACGTGCGTACTGGATAAATATTTTGATGATTGATTACAATTGAATTGGAATGTAGCTTAAATCACAAAAATGGAATTTTGGCTTGTTGTTCAATTGTATTGTTTTTTAATTGGAATGATTTTTTTCATTTTATTGTATTACTATTATAAGATACGAATATGAAAATGTAATAGAATACTTCGTGTCGCTTGATTTTATTGTACTTTATCCAACGTTTAATGCAACAACAATATAAAATGTATTTTTATACAGATGACAAAAAATTATTTATAGTTTCCCTCAATGATCATAATTTAATTTTACCTAATTCCAACTAATTCAAATTCTATACTCAAATTTTATATTTTCAAATAAATTCAGATTTGATTCAAATCGTAAAAGAGACAATCCCGCTAATCGCTACGAACATAAGACAACGAAACTCATCCACGCCTATTGTAAAAACTCCTATCGTAGAATCCTATTTTTAAAACTTCCAAGCTTACAGTTCATTAAGCAAAATAGATAATTGAAAAATCTTAAACCGAGGATACATGTTGGTCATTTGGAACATGAGTTGGATAGTGTTTAAGTTTAAGATCTTATTAAATTAACTTAACGCTCTAATTAGCTACATATAGTATACTCTGTTACAGCAGATTAAATCCACATAAAGAAAAATGGAAATTCCTGATTTTCATCTTTTTTGAATTTTTGTAAAATCTGTTTTCTTTGCTGAAAGATAGATAATTTCATCATTAATCAAACGACTAGAAATTTGTTTCCTAGTTAAAAAGGCTAGGATTTGGAAATCTCACAATTTATCTTTTTAAAAAAAAAATTCATTTTTATTGTTACACTTCATCCAGTTCATTTTTCTTTGTTTGGTATAATTGTTTGAAAATAAAAATTTTAAAAAAATGTCAAATAATAAAGTTAAATCAGTGTTGCTACTCGTTTAAAAAAATGAGGAAAAATACCTTAACGATGTTGAAACGGGAAAAATTCATGCTTATCATGATGAAAGACATTCGGGCTGGTTCATACCCGTAAAACTGGCCCGAAATCATACTGTTGTGCTAAATTAATTAAGAAATCCTAAAAATATGAAAGGCTGTTCATCGTATTGCCTCCAATTTTGCTTTTTCAGAATCAAGAATAAAGCCGGTGTTAATGTCTGTGTAGAAATTGCACCATACAGAGAGCCATGAACTAAACCGGATGAAAATTAAGAAAAAGCCACCATTAAACCAAGCTCGAAAAAAACGGCTTTAATTTGGGAAAGAGCATATGACATGGCATAAACAGTGATATAAAATCGTATTTTCGAATGAAAAATAATTCAAATTAGTCGGCATATTTTGCTCTTTAGCAAGTAACGGAGGGTTATGGTCTGGAGACCTATTTCCTACCATGGTAGGATCCGTATTGAGCTCGCTTTAGAAAACAAAATATCAACAGCTAAAATATTATGGAAAATGTTTGGCGATGGCTTGTGTTAATAGGCTACCTCCATTTTTTGAAGTCAGTCATCTGACTTATTATTAAAACGCTGCAAACTGATAATAATTCGAACTCTATAAACACTAATAAATGCGACTTACTGTTATCATTAATTTGGATCACATTCCCATTTCTCATTTGTTTCATATATTTATCGGCAAATCGAACTTTTAAGTTTTATAACTTTTTAGTTTTTATTTTCTCGTAATTAGTGTTGATAGATTGTGATAGGTGACAATATAGTACGATAATGTTTAAAATTCCTTAACTCAGTCTTACCACCTAATATACGTTGCACCAGTACCATTATTTAACGGTCTCATCGAGTTTTACTAAAATAGTACAACCTAATGGTGTAATTTATTGATATTTTATAATATTTCATAACTCACTGGTAGATGGCAGGTGGAAAGGCCGGGTAATAAAATATTACTTATGATGATTGTCCGCGCCGTGTTTGCATTAAACGCATTAAAAGTGGCCAAACAAGTTCTGCTCATTTGTTTTATGGTGAAAACAAATGTGCAGAATTTCTGCATACAGTGCTGCAGGCAAGTAACACACATGTGTAGAATTCAGTTTACATTAGTCCAGTCCACACGTTTTCGTTTTATTTTTCAAAAAGCAAATTACTTCAAAATTAAATAAAAAAGTAAAAAATGGTTCTAAATCTGTTTTCTTTTATGGAGTGTAGCCAACCGCATCGCAGCGAAATTAGAAATATATAGGCAACTTATAGAACTCAGCGAAGTGTGCAGATTACATATTTTCATTTCATATAAACTTGTATATTCTAATTTGTCTGCATAATCCTGCACGTCTGTTATTCTTATACCGATAGCATTGACCTTCAGCATTTGGTAGCTGTCAAATATGTATATTTGGTTTTCTTTACTGCTTTACTACTATTGTTCATTCGCGTATTCTCCATATCCATAAAATAATTATTCTGCTTTAAGTTATCCATTTTCAGTATGTATGTGAGTAAATATCTGATTTTGAGGTTATTTTACCAAATTACTTCATTTTAATACTAAGTTAAATTAGTATACAGTTGCGTGTGGAACGAATTGCAGTATACTTTTGTTCTGATTATTATCGATAAAAATAATTTCTTTCATTACTTTTTTAACTTATTTCGATATTAAAGAATTCAAAAGTCATAAGTGGTCATTATTCGACAATGACTCAAGGCAACATGTTTCTCCAATAAGTTTAATCCCTAGATTGATTAATCCGAAACCGTTGCTCGCAAAAAAAGAAATTTGTCGAAAATCGAACTTTCTATGATTCTTCGTTCAAAAGTTATAAGCATTTTTAGGTTAACCTTAGTTATGTAATTAAGACTAGCGTGTCATATAACTTCTACATAAATCATGTTGACTTAAAATTCTACTTTCGTACTTAAAATTAACAATGTACTAGCTCTGTGGATCAACTATTAGTATTTTCTCAGTAATTTTTTTTTTTGTTCAAAGTCTTTTCAAGATTCTGTTTTTAGTATGCTATAGCTGTTCTACTATATTATACTTCTAATATATATAAAGTTATCAGACCATAATTAATTAATTAATTACAACATACAACGTTGATCGGTTGTTAGTTTTGCATGCGTGTAGTGCACACTCTCAAAGGATGCCTAAATAATATTTCTAGTTTATTATTCGGACTAAAGATATACTAAATAGAATTGTCGCATTCAAGATCAGAAACTGTTTATAGGAATAATATTTTCGATGATCGAAACCATCTACCAATACCATTTTTGTAATATTATCAAGCATGGCTTGATATGGTGTGCAACGGTGCATCTGGCCTTTGGTTTCCTGCATTAAATATTTATTTTCTCATTCAAAAATAATTTAGAATAATTCATTTGTCAAATTTTTGTACCCGCAATACGCTGGGCGCTGGTAGGCCATGAATGCCAATACCACCCAAAAACCAATAAAATGACAATCAAATTATTCTAAATCTGTTATGATATTCTATTATGAATAAACTTTTGAGTTTAAAATCTTTGAAAATGTCTTTAATTTTTGTTTTACCACATTTAGCGAATAATCATCATACGGCATTCAATGAAACTTAGACAACTATCACACGCGTTAATTACAATGGGCGATTTGGTGGACATGCTTGAATCTGTTTTGACCAAGCGATGTGTAAAATAATTTGATACACTATATTATATTGACGTGTGAGTTAAAGGTTCGGATTATCAATGATTCATATAATTTTTGTATTGTTGACATACGACATGAGAGTTTATGTTTAAGTCAACTGAATAAAAGGGCACGGAATAATTTACCTGATGCATCTTTTCAAATATAAAGAAAGTAGATTTTTGGCATAAGTCTATACCAAACTCTCAAAAAACTTACTATTTTCAAAAATATTTTGCTTAATGCATTTCTAAGAATATGTCACACTAGCGAAAGAACCCGAGACGCGAAGTGTAAAGCAAAGGCATTATACAGAATACGCAACTGAGGGCGCTAAATAATATTTTATAATATACCTTCAAAATTCCTATCTCAGAATTTCTATTCTCGAAGAGAATGGATTCTTTCCAAGATCTCTTTTAAATTTGTATTTTTTGAAAGTTTATATAATTAAATGTGAATTTTCACGAAAAGTTTAAATACAGTTAATAAATTAGTTAATCAGCATCTTTTAGAAGCGGATTATCATCATAGTGACAACTTTTTGAAATTACACATTCGGTTTTAGTACTCGAACTGAGCAAACACTATGATGAGCCTATAGTACGTAGTAAGTGCTATGACAAAAGATTTGTCCGTATGAAAGAAGTACTAATAATTTGGCCAAATATTGAACATTGGAAGCTTCTATAATTTAAATGATTTATCCGCGGGAACATTAATTTTTAATAACCAAAAATCTCATTTTTGGAATCAGTTTCATATTTTATTTTCATCAGAATCAATCTAATGGTAACCTTGCCTTTAGGTACAAATATCAGTGGCGTATCCAGGAATGGTTTTTAGAGGGACTAGTTTTTAAAATTAAATAATAGAAACTATGTGCGCAAATTTTCATAGATAAGAAATCAATATGTATAATACACTGCATTATAATTACCTATATGTATTTTTCACAAACAAATGCTTAATTTTTGTTTATGTTTTGCAAAATATGTGGCACTTCTTCTTTATCTACCTGTATATTCTCGTATATAGAAAATAATGAAAGACCATTCAATTTCCTGAAGTAAAATTTCGCAAGCTTTATAAATATTTTAAAGTTGAAAATGAAGGTTATGAAGTTCATGTCATAACGGGTTACGTCACTAAATTTGCTAAAAATTTAAAAACAGGATTTATCACACATCTGAACTGATAGCAGATTCTGGTGCCTTTTTTATCAATTAAAACTTTCGTAGCCATAGCTGGCTTTTACATTCTGCAATTAACGTTTTAAGACGTTAACGCAGTTGTCTAAATTTAACCAGTCTTTCAAGAGAATGTTTAAATTGCTCATTATGGCCAGGAATTAGTATATTTAACGATTCTAATATCAATTTATGTTTCATGAATCTCTCTTTTAAATTCAAGATAGGACAGAATCCAAAAATTTTCAGGTGTTTCGGCATTAACGTTAAATCGATTAGATTGACTGCCTTTAATTCGAAGGATTGAAACTTGATCTTATGCTTTAAAAATTTTTAAAAATTTGAGATTTTATAAAAATATTAATAACACTATACTTTCTGTGGTGCTTCCTAGGATTTTTAATTATTTTACAACATTCCCACATATTCTAACTGCGACGATAAGATTTAGCTTTTATCGAATTTAGAAGCTAACATGCAGCTGACAAGATTCCTTATCGTTCCAATTTTGAATGTTTTTAATACTTGCTTAAGCTAATAAGTGGAATAATTGTACATCTCCATTATAAATTTATTCACATCTAGATTACAGGCTTGATTTTGAAATATTTTCTTGAAGTACCACATTTCCCTTAGGAGTATGCATAAATGAGTAACATTTTCATTTTTCTATCACTCCCATACAATTTCTTATATATGTATCTTTTACTTGACGGTAACTTGTACATAAAAATATTAAATCTTGTACAAAATTTCAACCTAAAAAAAATAATCTTTTTGGTAAGCAGTTTTATTAGGGAAAAAACCTATCTGCTATCTACAATGTTTTAAACAGACAAAATACTGTACGATGGATTTCATTTCACACCGAAGTTTTTTATGAATATATAGGGCGTCCTCCCGTAGGCGCGCGACTCAAGTATAATTTTAAATGGGTGCCATTTTCAATTTTTAAAAAAAATTTAAATAATTAAGACTCCTACATCAGAGAATTTTTTTTTTCTTAAAAGGTGCGAAGCGGCAGAAGTGCGGCGATCCGAACATAAGTCTAAATGTAATTTCAACTAATTATGTAAAAAATTATTAAACATTCGGTAGCTAATGCCAACCGGCTCCTATATTAAATTGCTAATTTCAATTATTCGTCTAGATTCAATGTAAGTCAAACAAAATGTAAAAGGTTGCTGAGAAATTAAAATTTTGAAAATGCGTCTCATAATTTCCAACAGTTGTATTCTTGAAAAACCTCTAAAAAAATTAAATATTAAACTACATACCGTATAGGAGCACAACCTTTCTTCCGAATATAAATTATAACTTAAACCAATTATTGTATTACAAATTCTGCAAATAAATTTTTGCCATATGTATTATACCTATCATCGTGCGTAATCTTTTACTCAAAAAATGAATCCCGCATTGTTAAGTATATACCAAAAATAAAAAATAGTTTCGTTCCAGGTCAGTAATTTTCACTTTCTCTACCGCAACCAAGCTAGCAAACAATATTGTAGCAATAATTAAATCATTCCCTTTTGTATTCAATTTATGTTAGGTTGACAACCACTGCGCACACTTAACCAAACAATTAACAAAATATTAAAGACGTTAGAAAGTGAATCAAATAAATAGTAATAGTAATATATAGTGTAGTTACAACATGCGCGTGGCGTAATTAGGAGACGGCTTCTGTGGCCACGCTTTAATCGTTTAAACCATCATTAAATAGCAACACCAATGCAAAAGTGCAAAGTGCTTTTCTTTGGTGATATTGTTTTAAATTCATTTCGGGCTTCAGACCGATTGTTAAAATATTATAATATCTGCAAGTTTATCGTCTTTGTTATTTTATTTTGTTACACTTTGTGTATTATTTTGTAAGCAAACAATAAGAAAAATTAAAATAATTAAAAATGAAATGAAAATTTTTTTAATGACTTACTGTTTCACACACTTTTATTATTCATCATCGTGGCAATTTCTTTCAATTAATTTTTTTCTTATATGCTTATACTCTACTGTTTTGGTTCAAGTCTGCGGAAGTAATAAAAGAACTCATTTGATTGCTTTTAATATTTTCTTGTACTCATATACATTTCATATAATCTGCAGACGGGAGATGTGATTTATTCGAATTACATCAGTCTGAAAACATTATGGATTTTTAATTTTTTTGTGCAAAGCGATAATAAATAGAAAGTTGGTTGGTTGATAGTACAGGAATTTATTGTTGGCAGTATGTGGCCATTGAGCTCAGTTTTTCCTTTATCGAAATAAATGTAATTGCAATTTTGTCTGCGTTAACTACATATAGTATATGCACATTCCAAACACATCAACATAAATAAAATCTGTAAAAGAATTCTGACAAAACAGTAATTGCACAACAAAAAACCATACACTACTGTTATGTATGTCCATATGTCTCAAGTTAATTAAGGGCCTACAACATTCATAAATAATTGTTTTGTATACTTTTAATTACCATTCCAATCGTCTTAAAAGTCATATACATATCTATCAGTTTGTATATGTACATACATATGTATTATACTCGTACATTGTACACACGTTATGTTGTTTTGTTTATGTTATTTATCTGTTAATTATAACGACTTTTTTAAGGTGTGGTGTGGTTGTTACTAAAAATCTGTGTATTTACTCACATATTGAATTACATTGCCCATTTTAAGAATTTATAGATTTTTACATGAACATTATAAAAAAAATATTTGAAAGTTTATTGTAATACTATTGAGTTTAGTCTAACTATACGATTACAAGTGAATTTCATCTGGTGAGATCGAAATCTAGACTAATTTGATTTGATCAATTTTATTATGTTTCTCAAGATTTGTTAACCCGCGCCGATATAATTAACAAATCACGAATAAATTATATGAGGACATAACATAAATCACATAGAATGTGCGGTGCATGTATAGCTTTCAAATTGAAAGTTCAATCATATAAATATTTTTTCTTATTTCGTTATACGAGTTTATATTGTCAATTTAGTAATATAATGAGGTATGTACAGTGTACAGTGATGCCTCGATATGAGCAGGCGTGCAAGAAAATATAGCGACACCAACAAGCGTTTAAATTTGCCACGAGAGCTGAAATTCTGAAAAGGACATATGTACAGGTGGGCTTGGGGCCATCCGATGTCCCTATATGATTTAGATGATGTGACATGGAAACAGTATTTGAAAGGTACTGCATGACGATCTTCGGTATATAAAGAAGTACAATTTTGATGGAATCATGTACCCATGTACTTTGATTGTTCTGTAGAAAGCTGTTTAACTGCTGCATCAAAAACTGAACGCGGAGGATAGCGTTCTATTGCAGGCTTTACTATTATCTGTACATATATAACACGTTTGGTTGGTCCACTAATACGGATCCTACGCAACCACAAAGCACATCTCTTTGACAGCTCTTTATAGTTACGAAATCACAACATTCTTCGGAACATAATTTCAAGAGTTACCTACAATAATATGAATGAGTTGTTATATGTCGGGATAACGAATGTTATAAATTCGAGCAATGTTGTCAGTACCCAATTGGGAAACCCATTTAATTGTCGTAAAGCATCGGCCAAAGTACGCCACCATCAGTTTTCCGTATGCTTTCGATCACGAAATTCTCGGTTTAGTATAATTTTGAATTCTGTCGCTTTATGTTAACATTGTGCATATTGTTGTTCGCACAGAAGTCATCATTGTGGCTAATTTATCAATCTTACCAACATTTCTAGATTGAGGTGTTTTGAATGGGTAATATTTTATATAATGCATTTCACCGTCAACATGGAGTTCTGTAAAGACTGCGCTAATATTTGTGTTGCTGATTTTGTATATTTGTTTCAACACGTTGTACCTGTGTTATGATAGAGGCAATCAATGTAGTAACTTATTTTATATTTACATCTATATCGCTTTAGTAAACAGAACAGTTGGCGCCAGGGCTAAAGCAAGAAAATGCAGCGCCGCATGCATTTCATAAAACAATACGTAGTTTTTCCAAAAGCATAATTCACGAAGTAGTTAAAAATTGTAAGTTGCTGCACCGCCAACAAAATTAGAAATAATGCTAATAAAAAGTTTAATAGAACGGTCGCTGTCAACAACGCATCACATACTTTCTGTGAATTCTAATTTGACAGGTGTCGTCGCTTGTCTATGATATTGATATATTAAGAGCTTTCGATGGTTGTTACTGTGTTATTGAGTGAACTGTTCATTATTTGTTCCATAATTGATTTAAACTTTTGGTTATACGCTTGACTTTGTTTATCCATGAATTGCTTAAATTGTTCCGCATTCATATTGCAAAAAAAAAATAATACACTAGCACATAAAACAATTAACACTGTATTTGTACAAAGTTTATAAATTGCAAAATTTATTTTTCTTATTTATTCAAAAATAAAAATAAAATCTTCGTATCCAATTTAATTGATTTTAACGAAACAGATATGTAAATATATTGTTATTTACATTACATATAGAAATAGCTTTAATCGCTAATTATATTGTTATTTTGATGTTATGCTGTTGAACGCAAAACTCTAACTGACATGAAAATACAGCGTATGTCATTCACAGATTAATTTGATTTGTGTGTTTAATGTATACACTATTTCATGGTATTACAACTTATTTTGCCGCGTACCCAACAACAATTTGGGTAAGCATGACAATCGATAGTAGGGTGCACTAAAGAGTTCAGCAACAATTCAGGCGTTACAGCCAATACATAATTTTTTTTATAATTTCTACTTGTTCTTAGGCTCAAGGCTCTCCCGGCTATTTTGCAGTTCGCTTATTTGCGTCCTTGCCTTATACCATTTTGTCAGCCAAATCGAGGACGCACGGCCACAGGTACGATTTGTTTTGACCATCTACACCTTGTATAGCTCCATACCAGCCTGCACTAATATGAACAATGGCTCGGCCCATGGATTCTGCACTCTCACAAAGGGTTATAGGTATGTTCATCAGCATCCCGATCGAAATCAAGGATGTAGAATCCCGTTTGCATCCGGCCTCTATTGGGATGCGAACCCGGTACTTCCCGCTAACATATAAATTAGTGTATTTTAATTTTACTGCATGCAGAATTCTGCCGCTAAACGGCATTACCAGTCGCCGATTAGGTACATACTTTTCTATTCTTTTTTTTGTGCTTCATATTGATCATCTAACTATCGTATATGTATTCACCTAAAATCGAAAATTTCCATAATAATAACCGTCTTTGGAATATTCTTGACGTAAGTGAAATAATTTGCACTTCCATCTTTTAAGATAAGTTCATTTGCTCTCCGAATTTTGTAATAATTTTGACATTGCTTATACATAAAATGTAACGTGAACAGTATCAAATTGTAAAATGAAGCTCGGTTTACAAATTTCGACTAGATCATTTTCAGCTGTCTCGTGAGCGCTGGGGGACAATCTTTCAAAATATTCCGACGTATAGCGCAAAGAATCCGGAATTAGATATAACCTACTCAAACTAATATTTTTTTCTTGGTTATAACAACAAACTTATTACACAAAGCTGATGTAATTATTTGGTTGCATACAAAATGCTGTCACAATTATTACTGAAAATTAATTATCACAGACATCGGACACGGCCTAAAATTCCCTTATTAATCACTTGCTGCCCCCTTGTTAAATGTATTTTGACAGCTTGCAACAACGATCGTACACTGACAAACCCATAACCTTCACACAAGCAGATGGCTGTATTATTTATAAACTTAATTTTTGAACGCGTACCTACATATATATCGCAGGTTATTCTGCAAATCTTAATTTTCGAAAGAAAGACAGCCAAATATTCGCAGTTGCTGAATTGAATCGTACCGATTTCCTTATTTTTTCTGTTTGCTATTGCTCTATTTGCTATATAAATTGGTACGACTGCGAAATATTTATAACGAGATGGACAAAATTTAACTCCGTCATGTTGACTTCGTCTCATATAAGCCTTAGACTCATTTGCATGAGAGCGGCTTGATGCCGCTCTCATACGAATGTGGCTAAGGTTTATTTGATCCGAAGACAATAAATATTTCATAGTGAGATGGAAATAATTTAACTTTATTATGTTGACTTCGTCACGAGCTCAGCTCGAAAAATCCTTAGACTCATTTGCATGAGAGCGGCTTGAACCACATATTATATGAGCAGATCTCAAACATCTAGCAACCATACAATTTTTATAAGAAACAATAAATGATTTCCGATTCAATTGTTTTCTTTAGTGTTAATTCTACTTCTCTTGACATACTGTGTTTTTTTAATATGTGCAAAAACAAATTTTGAAAAAGTATTTTTAGTGATTTGCTCAATTTTTAAGCCATTAACATATTGGATTGCATTGAAAGAATTACTAAGATCAAATAAGATGTAATTTTGAAGATATATTGTAATAAAAGATGAAATAAACACATGCGTGTGCAAAAATTCATTTGCTATCAATTATTTTAAATTTACGGAAAATCTAATAGGTTAGTTCAGTTGTAATGAAAAATTACCTTTTCTGAAAAATGTTTTTCTTTAGTTTGTTTTTGTTTTTCTATTACATATTTAATTATAATTTTGTTCTTTGTAAAGAAACACCCTAAATAACTTTTGAAATAAGTATTTCTCATCGAAACGCCGAAACAGTTCAAATTCCATTTTAAGATTCACATTTTTTCTATAAAAAGAGTGGTTTCACCCAGGGAGAGAATAATTTTTTTAAATGAGAAAGATGATCGAATGATGTTCATTTGATGGACATTTCAATTTTCTTTGCAAAGATATACGGTTTTGTATTTTTATTTTTACTATATATATTTTGTATTTTTATTTTTACTATATATTATTATATATAAGTATGTTTTTATAGTCAATTATCAAAATTAATTATAAAAATATATATAGTAAATAACATAAATGACAAACAAAAATGGTTAAAAAATGATTAAAAATTAGTTGTAACGAATGCCCAAATGGTGCTCCCATTACTTCCATACAAGATACTATATGTAGTACATATTTGTTGAAAATTCTCACGTACTCATTTTTCAATTTCTCGAAATCCACATGCATACGTTGTCCAGCGAATTAAAACATCTATCAAGTAAATTAACCACACGCTTCTTTTAAAAATTGACTCCAAACATACATTTTAATTGGACAACTTTCCCTCACAAAAAAAAGTTTGACGTGTCTCCGCGTTTCGATACAAACTAATTATTTCAAAAGTTATTTATAGGGATATCAAAAATAGGAACAATCGCACAAATTCTAATTACCTTCTATTCTTGCATATAATTAACTTATTATTATTAATATAAATATTACAAACTACAGATGAGTTGGCTATAATCTTTAAAAAATCGACTAGTTTGCATCTGAGCCATGACCGCACAAGAGGACTACATGTTACCGGTTACAGTAAACAAAGAAATAATACATCAAAAGAGCTTTTCTTAACCTTACCATTTAGGAAAATAAAAAACTACAGAAAAATTGTAAGCGCCATTTTAGAATCCCATTTACATCCAAAATGTCGAATTTCATAGTCTAATAATGATTACCTCAGAACTATTTCATTGAGATACGTATGTAGATAGTTACATAGTTTTGGAATATTCTGATCCGTATACCTGTACCTAAGCCGTTTCGTGTACCTATAATTAGAATATTTATATACGTACAACAATTATATCTTCTAAATCCGTTATTCTTAAACTCAAGCCATTAGAGGCCTATTCGTCTTTAAAGTGGCACTAGTAATCCATATTTTTCAAAGATGGCTAAAATTGATTTTATGTGAAATGGCCTAATAAAGTCTTTTATTTTATATGGGCATAACCACCTATGATCTAGAGTTTTAAAATATTTCACCAAATGTTAGACACTTTGTGTTAAAAGGGGAATAAAGATTTCTAATAATGTTACAGGTTTTAAAATATTTCATGTTAACTTACATTATTTTGCAAACTTTAAAAATCAGCAAACTCCATATCTTTAAAATTACAGATTTTTACTTTGGTAATAGAATTATTTATTATTCTTTCAAATTTAGTATTTGGATCGGTTTTAGAAATTTAGCAATTTTTAAGCAAATAAATATAGTAAACGAATTTTTATTAGAATTTTTTTTACTGAATTTTAAATGTGTTTCCCTAGTTCCAGGTCATTTCCGAATCACATATTAATTTTACGTATAAAAATCAGAATACTTGATTTTAACGATGTTTAACATTTGGTTCTTGGACATTTCCAAATAGCTGCAATTTGCGATACAAATATTCCCTTTAAAATACAGAATTCTGAATATAATATAAACTCTTGAAATTTTGAAATTCGAATTTATTAAAATTTCGATAAAAAAAAAAATGGTAAAACGGTAAAATGTTAATGCGGTTGTTCTATCAGTTTAGTAAGAGTTATGTCTTAACTTGAATACATATTTGATCTTTTGGCAATAAAGAATTTGAAATTAGACAGTAATATCCAAAAATGCAGAAAACAATTGTAAATATTTTTTTTTTAAACATTAGACAAGTTTAGTGTAATGTATCTTCCATATATACATACATACATACTTATATTTATAAAACAAGACAATAAAAACATCTTCTGTACATAAATATAACCAAACATCCCAAAGTAATTTCATTATAAAAATAAAATAAAAAGAATTTCGTGACGAATGCCGTCTGAATTCTAAATCAAATCGTGACTTATTTCATTCAATTTTGGTTGTTGTTAATTTTTAAAAGCAGCAGAAGAAGGAAACTGAGATTAGGTTGATTAAAAAATTTGTTCAAAATACGTGTTAGACGCTCTATTTATTCAACCTGATATATATAAGTATATATGTGTGTATATATACATATATACATTATGTATATACATATATTATATATATATATATATATATATATATATATATACATATATATACATATATATATATATATATATATATATATATATATATATATATATATATATATATATATATATATATATATATATATATATATATATATATATATATATATATATATATATATATATTATATAACTAGGCAAAAGGCGCCAAATAAAATCGAAATTAAAGTTGATTTATTTGCTAAACGTATATCAAAGTGATTAATTACCGGATATATTTATTAACATTCCTTTCGTACAGTGTTTGTTAGCAATCACGATTGGTGATTTAGCTAAAATTAATCGACTTAATCATCCCAAATCGTATTGTAAGTTGTAACACTTGAATGAAAAAACAAAATCGTATTCATAATAATAATAAAAAAATATTTATCAGAGCTCTATGCAAGTGGGGGTTGGCAGGCGACCAAAAAACTGCGTAAAAATGGAAATATTCAGAAGTTTTAAGACTTTTAGTTAAACACAATAAATCAAATCGCAAGTTAAATTAGTGATAAATACCGCCGTATATACTAATAGAGTGTTCTAATAAATCGCAGCTCTTGTTATTCGAATGGTCGTAATATTGTTATTGGGGCCATCCGAATACAATGGCGACGATAATTATGATGATTTATCACAACACCAATCATCATATCTCATCGATAGTAACAATAATATTATTATCAGTGATAAGAACATTAATCAAGGTGCCAATACAAAAAAACCAAGTGCATTTCATAAACCAACACCACCAAATTTCACACGTCATGTGACCCGTATTAATATTAACGATGTTGTTTCACAGATTCAAATTGGAACAACTACAACAGATGATGATGATGGAGATGCTATTACCAAAGAGGGTGAGTTTTCTTGTTTATTTTATATCTTAATCTTAATTTCAATTGAATCTATATATACTCGTTCTCGTATCTATATACAATCTACTTATATTATATAAATAATCTCAAAGCTCATTATAGTTGATTACATTTTGGATTTTTTGTTATTGTAGCTGTTTGTTTTCAACAAAATTTTAAAAAAGTTTTAGAAAAAAATTAAAAAAATTTTTGTTTTTTAATTTTTTAATTAAATTGAATTAGAAAAAGTTAAAATAAAATTAAAAATCTTATGAAAAGTTTATATTGGATAGATTATTTTCGTGTTAGAGAGAGAGGGTATATAGTTAAATCTAAGTGATTTTTTGTTTTTAGAAAATAGATTGTTGAGATATTTGTAGAATTATATTACCGTATAATTAGAAAATATTTAAAAGCCTATCTTGATATAATTATGTAAATTGGAGTATAGGTTTGGAATAACATATGCGAACATATTAATACATATGTGTACGGAATTTAATTTAACTCAAAATTGAACATGCGTGGTAATCCATCTGTAATGATTTTATCATCATATTGTCGTCTTTTGATTTAGGTTAGCTAAATTTTGCAGCTTTTACGATATGTAGTTATAAACAACTATTTAAGGTGTTTTGTTTACATAATTTAGTAATAATTTCACGGATCAACTAAAATAAAATTTAATAAGTAAAGTTATGACAGAACTAAAATTTATTTAAAATAATCATTACAGAAATTTTGTCAATCCGGATTGTTAGCAAACTGATTGCTCGCTTAATACCGATTTTATAGTTTCGAATTTTAAATTTTAATAATTTCCGATGTCCAATATATACGAATATTTCAGCAATTGCAAAAAATCAAAACTTCTCTTGAATTCTTAAAATTTATCTCCTAAATTTATAAATTGGTTATTACCTAAATCAGGAATTGCTTGAACAAATTGGTAAAACCTAAATTACCTAATTTCAAATTTTTGAAACTAAATGTCTTACGATTACGGTTCTTAATATGAATTTTGAATCAATACCGAATTTTAAAATTTGAAAGTTTTGCAATTTTATAAAATCTGACTTTGTTTAATATTCAAATTTTGTTTAATTATTAATTTCTAAATAACTTACTTTAGAGTGCCAAACAGTGCAGCTTCCCAAATAATATACCAGTGGTACATAATAACATAATATGTTTTGCAAAATACAAATAAAAATTGGATGCCGCTATGGAGCCAATCAATACGAGGGGACAACACCGCTACAAGTCCATTTTAACTCACCGAATAAATGTTAAAAAATCCCTTTTGCATTTTGTTTCTATTAGGATTCCGGTAGCTCTCGTTTCAAATGCCACAGTTTTAACCACTGTGCTATTTGCTTGGTAAATTCATTAAATGTTTAATACATCCATAATATTGAATTACAGTTTTAAATTTCGGATCTCTGAAAATTTCGAAATGTCTCAATTTCCTAACTCAATTTCAAATTTAATGTTTTCGATTTTAAATAAGTTTAATACTTTGCGAATTAGTGCCCGGCTTGTATTTACATATTTTTTTAAAATTCGACCCTGAATTATTTGAACTAATTAATTAATTCCTGAATTTCTAAATTGTTCTAGTTAGATTTGGCTAATCTTATAGTAAAAATGTAGTGGAGCATTTCTTTTATGATGTTCTGTAACATTTGAAACACGCGAAGAATATTTACATTCATTTTAGAAAATACTTACCTTCTCCTTGAAACTTATGCGCGATTTACACGTTCCAACAATGTTGGCCAACAAAAAATGAAGAGATTAGTATATCGCGAAATTTATTTGAAAGACAAGAACAAACATATAAACAAACAAAATTTTGTTGGACTTATTTTCTTTTTTTTTTAAATTTGTTTCCATAAAAATAAAATTTGTTGCTATAAAATACACTCGACCCGAGTATATTTTATAGCAACAAACACAATTAAAATGGCGATTTTTTTTTATTGTCAAATATTTATAGCGCAAAACCAATAAATAAACCGAAATAGCCATGAGCGGCAAGGATTTCACTGTTTATTCATTGTTTTTGTTTTAGAAAAAGAAATATAGCTACAAGAAAGAGCGTTGTGCACCAAAATTACCCGTCAAAAGTTTTATTGTAATTTGACACCGACAAAAAATTATAGCACGACGCCATTTTTGTATTATGCGTATCTCTTTTTATCGCATACACATTTTTTCTATTGTGTGTAGCTCTGAATGTCTACAAAAAATGTTGGAAAAAAATTGTTGGAACGTGTAAATCACGCATTATGCAAAATTTTCAAAATTGTAGCTTTTCCCCAACGTTAAATTCTCCTAAGATTACATTAAAAATTTCTCCAATTTCGATCAATTTTATTATGAAAAGCTATAACAATATTAAATTTAGCGCATATTTTAAATCGCTATATACTTAATCTAAAGACTGAGTCCGGTACACCGGTAGTAAATATTTTCCTGACTCGTATGGTGAAAACATTTTCAACTATACAATTTCAATTTATGGGGCCGGAAGTCACAGCATAAATTATAATTTTTCTGTTTTATTTATTGTTTAGTATTAGATTAAAAATTTTTTTAATGGAAGTTGATTTATTTTTGTTATTGTTTTTGCGCAGTTTGAAAAATACGCGGACATGGTAATGGATAGGTGTCAGATAATTATGATAGAGGGCTGGTTTTTTATGTAAAAGTGTGCATACTTAGAAAAAATTATAACATCTTTAAATTCCCTCTAAAAATTCCCGCTAAAATAATTGTTGTACTTATTGTACTTATATTTGTACTTAATATTCTTACATATAGCAACAAACCAGAATGTCATTATATTTTGTTTTCTTGCAAAATTGGTTTAGTTACGATCGGGTCACCCTTGTTATATCCTTAATTAGTCTTTGAACATATGATACAATAGGAATTCTCAGAGTTCTTGACTTTATATTTTTATATCAAAAAAATGTTAACACCTATAAAAATAATACATTTAGATTGGCTTAGGAATTATATTTTAGTATGATCTCTAATTTATTTTTAAAATAAATACCAACACATACATACAATTATTAGAGACTGCGTTCTGCTAGTGGATTTATTGTCCTTTGAAAGCTGAACAATATCCCTCTATTTTGTACACGGGTACAGGTCCGTCTTTTAACTGGCCATATTTGCACACCGCATGCTAGCCTGTACTAACATGAACGATCGCCCTATGAGGTCTACATACCAACGGAGCATCATAGAGGTTCTCAATTTAATCACCGATCGTAATCGGGAGATGAAACATTCCTTTTGCTTCCTCCGCCTCTGTTGGATTCGAACCCGGTACCTCCCGATCCAAACGTCACAGGTTTAATAACGACGCTATTTGCTCGGTAAAACATTTTAGATGCATAAGTCAAATTTAAAACATCAAATAATTGTATTATTAAAAAATATGAAACCGCGTGCGTTTCTTTGAACGTTGTCAGTTTTCAGTAATCGTTTTTCCCATTCCAACAGCATCATTATCTTTATAATATCAAGTACTGATTGCTTAAGTTCATGACAATCCATTATCCGAATTTAGATTCTGGACGATTAAATAGACAGACCATCCCCAGTCTGAAGATTTTTTCTGTTCGGACCACATAAGTTGTGTAGCGTTGAACTCGCTTGAATTTGTTTTGGATTTATTTATAATTTCTTCTATGAATTCATCGTGTAGAGTAGCCTTCCTTTGATCTGTCATTGGTTGATCCAAAAGCTCGATTTCGGTAGCAAATTTATATGTTGAGGATGGTAAAAGTTATACAACATACTAATAAATTGTTGATGTTGATGTTTCTAATTTAATCGGATTTATTGGTGACTTGCCAATAACTGGCAATGTCTTATTAATTTGGTCCTAAAACTGTCGTATTACTTAAATGACGCTACCACTTCTCATTACAAGGAATTTCGAAGGAAGTGATGTAGATGGCCTCGGAATTGGTTATGGTTCTGTTTGAATGTTTCGGCGTTTGAAAGTAATACTTGATCGCCACGATAAACAAATATGTAAATTATCTTTTTTCATAATCGATTGCGGCAATCGATTCTTAAAACAATCCATCAACAAATTGATGCACAGAAAAAATAAAAAATTTTGAATTTTATTTTCAAATTTTGAACAGAACTCTTTTATTTTGAATTGGTCAAACGTTTATCATAATCAGATTCTAGTTGCGCAACTATGTAAATATTATCAATTTTAAAAAAATTTATCGACCTTAATATGCTATTTATATAAAAAAAAATTAGTACACAAACCATCTGCTTTTATAATACTACCAGTGTCAGTATGTAGAGCTACCAATGGTTATTCGAAAAAATCTCTTTTTGCTATATTCATGCAAATATTGCACTTGTCGAATCACCGTCTATAATACTTATACCAACAAATAATGTAAATGTAATGTTATTAAAAAATGTTAGCAATACAACTAAAATCTGAAGTTTACTGCGTTGTAAAGGTTTGACTTGATAGGGGATGTTTTGCCTTTTCTCAAGGAGAGTTCGATTCCCTCATTACGGTGAATATTTTATTGAGTTCATTGAATTCAATAACTCTCGAGTATGGCTTTCATAATGATAGCAAACACATCGTTCCTTAAATTCTTAAAATTGATAATTCAAACCAGAAGATGAGCACACAGTGATTAAAAACTAATTTCGTGTTTTTGGTTATGAAAACCACGGGGGCTGGAAATAGAGCGTAAACTCAATATTTGTTGCTGCATTCAACATAGATGTAGATATAGAATTGAACGGCGTTTTTATTCATAAACTTTTTGTTGACTCGGATCTTTGATTTTTAGAATGAAGCATACTGGGCTCCATGGGGCAGATCGAATATAATAGAGACGCTTGTATCGGTTAATTAGAAGCCTTTGCTTATACGTTTATAACCGATGTATATAATATGTTTCAATATCTCCTAGTTCAATAATTTTGAAGAAAGATGTATATGATGATATGATTGATGAAGGGAATTAGGACACGTTTGAATACTGGTTCGTTTTAACAACCTTGTTATAGGATTAGATTTAATATTGGTATTTAAAGACGATTAACACCCATTTATAAAAAATACTGTGTAAATCTAAAGTATAATCAATTAGCCTCATTATTATACAAAATTATTGTGATACAAACAGTATCCATCTTACACAACAATACAGTATATTAAAATGAGCATCTTCATAACATAATAGGGTTTGGTATTTTGTATACATATATGTTATGAATACATTTGCAAATGTAGTCATTTTATATTATATACACGCGGCAATTGTGTTTGCATTGCATTGTGTGTAATTAGTTTTTCCGGTGATAAATTTTACTTACAACCACGCTATTATAGAATTAATTTAAAGACATTTTAAAATTATGTATTCTATACTGAACCTGAAGGTGAATTGCTTAAACCAACTATATAAACTATAATTAAAATCAAAGTAATAACGACTTAATTGAATTGACTTTAGTCATTAGATATGGTAGTACGAGTTATTGTTACAAATATTATTCAATTATTATATTTTAATTGAATTTTCAAGTTATTGGTGGAAATGATGGGTATAATTAGTAACACCTGGATATTGTGTAAACTCATTTCTATATATATAGAGACATCAGTATATTGATTACCTTGGTATGTACTTATAATATACATATAGTAAGGGCATGAATATTTAGAAATTGTATTCAAACAGACAGTTTCAATTCGTTTACATACAATATCATCATGTACTTATGTTAAATGTTGAGCTTAACAAATTTATTCAATTGACGCGAACAATAACAATGATTGTTGAGAAATTCGAGGTTTTTTCCCCTCTTTCTGTGTATAAACATGTATGTATACATACAATATACATACAGAAATTTTCATAAAAACATAAAAAGGTTGTTACATTTAATGTAATGACAGAAGCAGTAAAAAAAATTCTAATTTCATGTAGTAAACAGTTGGATATATGTATGTATATTATAGAGATGAGCATTATGTATGAAATCAACATTCTGTTGTGTTAATGTTTTGGAAAAATTTAAAGGGTAGAAACAACGAATGAGACAAGTATTTTTGCTCTGGGTTTATTAAAAATAATGAATCAAATAAATATTTGTGCAAGAGTCCAAATATTTTAAATCAAATAATTCAAAACAGTCCGTTCTCAAGAAATGTGAAGATCGGTGTCTAATCTTCCAATTTAAAAATAAGTTTTAATGTAATTATGAAATCGGGATGGATTTTGAATAAAATTACAAATTAATTATATTACACTGGTTAAATGCAAAAGTCGTCTTTGCCCCCCTAAATGCTGATGTACATTCAATCTTTTTCTCTATTTCATAAAATAGCACGGAAGAAGCACATTCATATGATTTCCATGAAAAAAATAACGTAGACATAGTCAAATAAACTATAGCCGTGTTTTTTAATTCCAAACATTTTCTTATTGGAATGAAGTTCTGGATAAGAATTTTCTCATTTTTTCAGTAAAATCCAAATGAATTTAATTTTTTTTCAATAAATAAGATACATTTAATGTTAAACTACACATTTTAATTCACTATTATCGAAATAAAATAAAATTTAACTTTATTTTTCAATGTTCTGGATAAAACATTGGTTTTTTCAAGTTCGCGATAAATTCATAGTCCACGAACTCGAAAAAAGGGAAATTTTAAAAGGAAATATTTTAAACAAATATTTTTAATTGTTTATGCTTGATACCTGAATTATTTGACAATAAATGTCAAAAATATAGTTAGAAGTTGAAATTTATTCAATCAAATAGAACTTAAATAAAATATATTAGTGAAACTAAATAAAATTTCCCAGTATTATTCCCGATGTTCTTATAGAACTTGAAGTTCTGTTAATAAAAAAACGCACCGATTGTCTTTTTCAATAAAAAAAGGTGAACGGGTTCGTCTTTTTTTCATTATTTTGTTATTTTTTGTAACGTTTGCAACCAAATTGTGAATTTTATTTTTATGACGTAGTTTTCCACACCAATTAATTTTTTCCATTTATGAGCGTATAGCTATGTTCTTTTATTCACATATTTGATTTAGCCATAGAATTGGAAACAATATTAAAGATTGAATGTAAACCATCCATAAGGAAACAAAACCACCCCACAAAAACAATTTCCTTCATTAATATTGTTAAAAATTAATAAATAATTTTTATTGTATTTTAAGATTTACATTTAAATATTTACATAAATTAAAAAATTAAATAGATATTCTGCGTTGTTTAAAGCCAATCAAACACTCTAAAATATAAAATTATTTGTTTGATTTCGATTGGTATTAAATTTTAAAAAAATGATTACAAAACATATGAATTCGACAGATTTCAAAAAATTTTCAAATGGTGATGATAAAGAAGCTTTCAACATTGTTTTAAATAACATATTATCTACGTTGTTGATTAAGTCCGGCAAATTATTTTAAATATAAGGCCCAATGAATGATATCGAAAACATTTAAAGAAACATTCTATTCTGATGTTCCAATTTGAACTGATCGTGTTTAAACGAATTTAGAATGGAGAATCCAGTTTAATAACTGATATAACATTAGCTTTCGCTGTAGCAATTGTTAAAGCTCAAACTTAGTTAAATGTACAGATTGCTTGAATATATAATTCTAAAATGGCAATCAAATTTAAAAATAAATGTCAATTTCTTCAATATGTTTGGTTTACCAAATTTTCATATATCTCCACTCTTTGTATATCTAAGGTTTGCCTTCAATTTAAAAAATCAAATTTTTTTAACATACTAAATTATTAAATGTAAAGCAACTTGTCATATAAAAAATTGAGTGGATTAAAAATAAAATTGATTTATTGAAATCACAAATATTGAATTTTTCAAAACAATTTGTTTGTATTCCAGCAGTTATCAAAATTGATTTTTGATGTTTTGAAATGGAATTTTATTTTTATACATTCAAGATTTAAAAATTAACTTGAAACATTTTAAAATTTGTTTAATTTTAAAAATTTTTAAATAAAAAAATTAAATAAATTTTGGATTTTTTGAAACATTTATGGATAAAAACGAAAGAAACAAATTAAATTTTAATTCGAGTTTTAAAAATTGTGTTTAATTAATGTATAATTCTAAAATTTCAATTCGTTTTATTAAATTTCGATATTTTTTCATAGTTTGAAATGAGGGGTTTCAATGTTTATGTAATTTGTGGACATTACTGAAATACATCATATACATATATACAGAGTTTAACTGATTATGTATAGAGTCCTAAAACAGTGATAACTGTAAAGGTTCGTTTTCTTATGGTTAAAACATCGTGTTAAATGTTACATAAAATAACGATTTTTTGATCAGCTTAGTGGACCCGAGATTAGACGTTTTATAACGAATAAAATAATTGCTTGTACGAAATAATTGACCGGATGGACTGCAAAAATTGTTTGTTGTTTGGTTGTAAAGTCTTCAAATATTTAAATTTTGTAAAACATACTCTTTTGCGTTCGAAAACATCTTGTCAGCCTAATACTCTCTGTCAGTTCGTATTTTTCGTTTGACAATTGAAATACATAAAAAACTCGGGTAAGTCGCGTTGACACACGGGTTAATAGCTGGATGAGTTTTCGAAAATAATAATTTTCTGTACTGAGCTGTCCCTGTCACCAATAGTACTTTTCCACGTGTGTTTTGTATGTGTTAGTAATTTTAATCAGTTTGCTCTTACATTTAATTTTTTAACGTATACATTTTAAGGAAAACAAATCAAATATTATAGATTAAATTAAAACACCGTTCGAAATCAGCAAATGCAAAAATTTACGATATAGCATCATGATTGCGCGAAATTAACAAAAGTCTTAATCTTTACTTGCGATTTTCAAAATTTGAGTAAGAATTTACCGGCACCAAAACCGTAAATAGAAGATTTTTCTCTCACAATGTGATGTACATTTTGGTGGTGAATTGTCGTAATCGCACATGAATCTTTTAAGAGAAGCATCTAAATGGATATTTCTAATTTCATTACATAATAACTTTTTCGAATTTTGATCTGTCAATTTGCGTAAATTTTTATTATATACTCGTGCAAGAATCTACACAATGGCACAATGTTCACGATTCCAACTCATAGGAAAGAATAGGCACTGTTCTATATAATGACTACATCGTTAATTGTAATACATAAAAAACCTATTTAACGTTTAAAATTTTGAGAATGATATTAATGTTAAAACTAGAAGAAGATCAATCTTGTGTAATTCATAAAATTTTAATTCTGTTTCACTACTAACACAGCCCAGTGTTAGGTATTAGAATTAAAAAAAAAAGCTCTTACTAAAAATTGCCTAACATATATACAATTTATGATCAATTTAAATTCATTCGAATTAATAGCTTTAAAATAATAAACATTCAGGCGAAAAATAAAAAATAAATTCATTTTGAATTAATCACGAATGAATTTATCAAATTACTCAAATTTATTTTGTTTTTTTGAATTTTTACAGAAGAATGGGTTAAAAAGAAGAAAACGGAATTAGTAACAACACGGCAAATTGAGACACGAGTCAAACGACAGGTAGTTCTTGAAGATGGCAAAGTGGTTGAAGATACTGGACCAATTGTGTCGACTAATACGACCGAAGATACGGATAAAAAAGAAAGTGAGACAACTGAGGTAAATATCTATTGTGTTTATTGTACTCATATGAATTTATATCTAATACATTGGATTATTTATTTATTTTAGCGGCGCAATCTCGACGAACCGGATGAGGTCGATGGTCCACGCGCCCTTGAAAATATACCGGTCGACCATCTACCAATAATCGATAAACTAGCACCAAATCATAACACGACTATTAAGAAACGAGTTGCACCACAACCGAATGGTTTGGTGCGCGAAACAAAAGAGAAAAAAGTTGTTTCACGCGAAGAAATTGATGAACGCCTTGAGATTGAAGACGTCCAACATTATGGCGATATTTCAGATGAGGTATGTCCATAATATGCTTATATGTATATTTTATTTTTTTACTATATGTATATTTACATTTTGTATAAAACAACAAGTTGCATATTTTAACAATAGCAATAAGATAATTTTAGTTAAGCGCGATTACAATCAGCGGATTTGTTTCTTCTAAACGCGTAAAACAATGTGCCAAACGCGCATCGTAACAATTCATTAATATTAATTTTCTTCACGAGTTTTGTCAATCTCTTAGCATATATATACAGACATAGATATAAAAGCCATTTTTCACACATAATGAAAATGGGCAAAAATTCACACTTTTTTGTATACATAAGTATATATATATATGTATGTATGTACGCGCACGATGATAGAATTTGATAAGGAAAATTATTTTTTGTATCGTTTTCTTTATTTCCATTTCCCATTTTACATATTTGATGTAAATCGCACGTCGCTGTATATCAAAGGTATAAAGTGATTTTAGAAATTCGTCAATGCATCATTATTTTAGCTTATCATAGAAATAAATTGAAGGTACAGTTAAATTGTGAGGCTTGAAATACTATTTGGAAACATGGGTTAGTTAATTGTAATTAAATTGTGAATTCCTGTTCATTTTATTTCATTTTCACTATTCTAATGTGAATTTTGTTTTTGGCTACAAGCTCATCAAACCTACTACTGCATATAAGTATTCAACTGGCAACTTGTCTGTCTAAAACACTTATAATTTTAAGGTAAGAAGTGGTGATGCTTAATAGTAAAAAGTGGTGATGCTAGACAAAAATGTCTATCGAATATCAAGATTGGTGATGCTAGAATATCTCAGGCTCAGATTATATTCCGCAACTAAGCAATATCTTGAAATTATGCTGTTATAAATATTTGTTGCAACGACCGATACTATTTAATTAATCGAACGGTCTTTCGGACACAACGAATTTCGATCGGGCTACTCAAAGGACTTTAAACTCTGTCCACGTGAACGAAGACGTATGGGTAGATTTTTGGGTATATAAGTATCCTGTTTGATCAAATGTCCTGGTTCTGTAGGAACTAAAGCTGTCATGTTTGTGCGAAACTGCTTTATGAATTTATAGAAGTATCTGTGTTTGGGTTCGAATTTTAATCGTTGTTGGAGAATTTACCGGGAGCGGGAATCCTAATGTTTTGGCACAATACCTCTGCTGAAGTTCAACTGTGGTCTTCTTTGACTGAGGTTCGAATACCCTATAATACGGTTGGAACATCAGAATGGCACGTATTACATCGAGCTGTTAAGGTGGCTTTAATTTGTCTGTGAAATCGTTCGACAAGACAAATCGCTTTCATGTTATACGCATTTGTCTGAATGCAATGTGAACATGGGAGTTTCGTGAGCTCGGTGAACATTATTAATTCTAATTGTGTCCCTTAGTCAAACGTTCTATAGTGCGCGACTCCAAATCTACAAATATCCTCACTGTAGAAGATCTAACTTACGGATCTGGCTGACATTTCTCTGATTGTATAAGCTTCTGGCCAGCGGGTAAATCGGTTAACCATCGGTATAATGTAATAGTAGCCCATTGATTGAGGAAGTGGACCAACTGTGGATGTGTTCAAATGACATAATTTATTCCTAAGTTTTCTATATCATTAGAAAAAGTGATGAAAAGGACAGTTTGTACCAAGGTTCCGTTAACTCGAATTGCAATTATTTAGGCATAGTGATAAATAGAGGGGAAATTGAGATTGATGGTTATAAAAATATCGATTAACGTGGACCAATTCGAAACAGTAAGTACGAATGAACAGATTTTTGTACTTTCTAATGGCCAATGAAAGTCGAAGCTGGACTTTGATATGTTAATTCAGGTAACGATAGGTCCCTTATAAAACAATTAGACTAAATATTTAGGTAATCTATAACAGTTTAAGATACTTTTAAAGTATAATGAGTAATACAAAGCATTTCAGGCAAAAAAAAAGTTAGTTGGGTTGGGTTGAACATTTTTCATCCAACCGCATCCAATCACAATATTTTGACGTTTCCTTGAGTTTGGGCGAAATTTCTCACTATGTTAAATTATGTTAAATTAACAATTTAATTTAACGAAAGTGAACGAAAAGTTCTTAAACATTTAGGTCAGTTGTGTCATTTAACATACATTTTACAGATGTTGCTTGTTACTTAAATTACTTTCTGACTCGCTGGTTAGCCCTTATTTATGTAGCCTTTGTCATTTACAGCAAGTTATTCTCGGCAATGGACATGCTATTTGCAGTTTTGCATTTAAATGTATAGCGCATTTTAATAATACGAAACAATTTTTGTATTATCAAATATCGCTAAGTCGTATCAATAAAAATGGAGTTGGAAAATATTTTCAAATGGGCCGGAAAATGTTTTCAATTTTTTGACCGATAGTATTCATTGATGAAAAATCCTTAAATCGATACCATCCGGTAGCTAGCCCTTTTGGGCTGTTTTTTATGATCGAAGTGAAAGCGATTGTGTAATGAAAGCGAATTTATTAAAATATTTTTTAAGTTATTGCTCAACGCTGACTTAAGTAATTTTAATGATAATCACAAATTTACATTCAAGTGGTAAAATATTTGTGAATTAACCATTTGCAAATTTACGAGAATTTTAAATGTTGACAATTTTTGTTACTGAATTTAAATCAATCAATCAACATGTAACAGTTGTATAGGGTTCAAATTAACACACTCAAGACCATTGCCCGCCAAATTCAGAGCCGATATGTTAGATTCACGTTGAATTTAAGCTAAGATAATAACATAAATCAATATCCATCAAAATTTGATCATCTACAATAACGGTTATGATGCTTAGTAAACTAGTACAAATCATTAAAACTCATAGAAATAGTTTTTATAGTTTTAAATTTTAAAGACTGAGTGCATACACCGATCTCATATATTGGAGCACTTTTCAAAAAAATCCGATACGATTTTAGTTTTTTAGTTTCATAATAGCCCTAATTTGGCCGATAGACTTCGACTAGCGATCCATTCAGACGTATCGAAAAAATTATTAAAATTAAATTGAAATCAATAAAACTTAATCATTAAAATTATATTAATTTAACAGTAATAATTAATGTGGCTTTGTATACGGTGATTTTACGGTGATACGGCTCACACAACATTACCAACAGTAAGAGTTACAATCGATTTTTGTTAAATTCAAGGAAAGTGCTTAATACTTATTTCAATAGCGTTGTATAAATTCCTTCGGTACATACTTCACATGGTACAAATCACTTTGAAGCGAGTGTTATCAACGGCACTCAACTAAATCAAAATAATAAAAAAAATAAGATTAAAATTTAGTATATGTCGCTGCTTATGATTTTGTGTAACCATACCAATATACAATTTAAAATTATACCAACCAATTAGAGGGTTAAAAGTAAAATAAATCTTAATTACCGCAATTTATTAATACAATTTAGTTGAGTATAACGTGCGATAAGTACACAATCTGTAAAATGTTTTTAAAGTTATTAATTTTGTACTCCATTTTTTGTCTTAAAATTATTTTCATTGCATCGTCGTGTAATCGCGTAAACACATTTTGTGCCTGTGATATTATTGATAGTATTCGTTATATAAAATGTCCAAAAATGAATGCCACTGGTATAAAATCTACATATACACATTAATTACAAGTAATTGATGAGTATCAAATTGAAGTCGATTGTATAGCAGTCAATTCGTTAGGCGATCTACCAAATTTGTATTTGCAGCAGTCAAAGATAGTGCGAATCATATTCAAAAATTGTTTCAATAATAATACCAACCAAGCAAATTATCAATTTCGATTTGGAAATTTTATGAAAAATACATTGGACGTAGATCAATGGAGTTTTATTATAATCATGTTTCAGGATTTGGGAAAAGTGAATGAGACGTTATTTTTTGAGAGCTGGAGGTGGCCCTCAATCAAAAATACGGTTATGCTACACAACATATATATTGAAACAGCTACGTATCTAGCATATATAAACGAAACTCAAACAGTTTATTTGTTAAATACAAATTTGGTGGATTTCGATAAGCTAAGCACAAACCGAGCAACTACAACACTTGAGATTTTGAACACAAAAATGGTTAAAAATGTAAATCGTAAGAATTTCAATAAAATGAAAATCTTAGACAAATTAAGTATCGAAAACAGTGCGATTTTAAATTATTATGACGATTTTTATAAGGAGGGCGATATATTTCGCGGATTTCACCAACTACGAAAACTATTGTTGCGTTCAACATTTAACGAGTACACCGAGAAAATCAGGCTCAACGAAACAGTGTTCAATAATTTGAAAATGGTGTTCTTATTAAAACTTGAAGATTTAAAACTAGAAGAATTACCGTCTGCTATATTTCGTGATTTAGAACAACTACGAGTTTTAGTGTTGCGCCATAATCGACTAACGAGTTTGGATATCGAAATTTTTAAAAATTCCCCTGAATTGAATGAGATTGATCTGTCGTACAATAATTTTGCTCGTATACCCGAGTAAGTATTTGTGGATATTGTTCGGTTTATCTTTAATCATTTTTTTAATTATCATGTTACAGTACAATATTATTTTCGGATTTGCACGCACTTCGGTATTTACAATTAAGCTTCAATCAACTTAGATCATTTGAGTACATTGGGAATCGTAACGAATATTTAAAGGAAATATTATTGGACCATAACCAAATTAAAATTGACTCGCTCACATGTCCTATTAAAACCAAGGCATTTGAAATCGGAACTATTGACTACTCATTCAATCAAATCTCGATCAGTCAACCAATTGTTGACTGTCTTGTCCGATATCCTGAGCTAACACTATTAAATATTTCTCATAATAAAATTGAATCATTTCATTTTGAAAATCGAACAATATTATCAAAGTCCAGGTACAACACCGTTCTAGATTTAACGAGTAATGGTCTAGAGTACATTAGTTTATTGGGAAATGAAAACATAGGTGTTCCTGGAGATCGCAGAAATGGATTAGTTCTACATGTTGATTCCAATCCAATTTTTTGTAACAATTGTAATAATATTAACCGGATGTTTGACCTGGAATACATACAATTTGCGAGCGGTACAAATAACTCAATTAAAATAATGCATCCAGTATTATGCGACAATCCACCATTTAGTCAAATCGACCAGTTGTTCGATTCATGTCCTGCCAGTTGTATCTGTTTGTACCAAGAATACACCAATAGTTTACTAATCGACTGTGAAAGTGCACAACTCAACAAAATTCCAGATCTCCAAGATGATTTACTACTTAATAATCGGACCACAGAAATACGTTTGAATTTAAAAAATAATTTCATAAAAGAATTATCGTTTGGCGATCGAACGACGTCGAATGTGATCGATAGAATTATCGACATTAATTTAGAAAATAATTTAATCGAAAATCTATTTTTTGATAAGGGCCATTTTCCAAGTGGCCTACAAAATTTGCAACTACGGTGGAATAAAATAATTAGTATTCATAATATGACCCTAGATTTAATGAACACTCGTGAATCTCTTTTATCTGTTTCACTGGGTAATAATACGATTAGCAGAAATATTCAACTGTTCGATCAAAATATCGGTAGAATAAAATTTAATGTTAGTGACCTTAATGCAATTGACGAGGATATGAAACATTCAGATTTGCAAACTCGTTTACGGGATCAACAAAGTCATACTTTATCGGTTGTTATCGTGTCTGTGGTGTTTATTTTAACTGCGCTTGGATTAGTGTATATTGGGTTTGTTAAAAGAGCAAATAAGAAAAACGATGAAATTGATTTGAATGAAATTCAAGATTTGTATTAAATTACAACAATTGTATTTGACAGTTGATATGTTATATTGCTTTTAGAAATATATATGTTACGATAAATTATTGTTCTTTTAATTATGAATTGACGAGTTAAAGGGTTAACCATTAGTTTAAATATTTTAGGCTTCTCGCTTCTTGTAATCTCTTAACTTTTGATGTTTTTAATACGTGGAAACAAATGTTCCTTAGAGTTTACATCCATGATTCCATATTCTTTATTATTTGTGATAAATTTATAGATTTACTTTAAAATAATTTGTACACACACTTTATATAAATTATGATCCTAAACTATTTTTTCACACACTGTAGGTTGAATAGATTAATCGTATAATTACAAATCATGTACCAGAAGCACATAAAACATCAATATTTATTTACATAATGAAATATAAAACACATGAGAGGTCACCACCTACATTCTAATCATTTTACCAATTCATTCAATTACATGATCTTCACGTTCTTATATATGAAAAAATAAAATTGTATACCATACCGATCATGATGATCATCATCAACATAAATATGCCGGAACAGTAAATAAAAGAGATTATGTACATGAACTTAAGACACTTAACGTAACTTATTGAAAAGTCATAATAATGACTGCAACAATATAAATAAAATGATATAAGTTTGTGATATCGGGATGCTATTGATTAAAATTTAATTGATGCACACAAAACACATATTGTACAATCAGTTTATATATATACAATGTACAGTAAAAGTTGTGAAATCAAATATCAATTTAATTGTTTAGAAAATCTAGTCATGCATCGTTAAGTAACATAAAAAAAAAATTGATAAAATGTACCATAATCCCATATACATGTATTCCTACTACAGTACATAAATGGATGGAATAAAAAATAAAATAACTGAAATTTGAACGAACGAACGGAAAATCCTGATGAAACTTGCATACCAACAAACACACAATAAAAAGTTAAACTAAAACTATGGGGCGGTGGGGGCAGAGGAGATAAACTATTCGAGCTTAATAACGATCAATAGAATAAAACATCGAGCTTTTCTATCTACCTTGTCGTCTTTGTTGCTTGTGTTCATTTACATGCATTTTGGGTGCTTTTCGAGTGGTTTTTTTCATCAATTTAGTTTTTTGTGTATTTATATTTTATACCACGCAAAGCTGAATTTCCATAGTTTAATCCAAAGAGATATACATATATTCATATGCTATGCATATACAGATGTATAATATATATACACTCCTGGACAAAATTATCGATTCATTTTTTATTATGATAATTAAAGATATATAATTTCGAGAGTAGGTTGCTCTGTCAGAAATAAGGCAAATTTACTATGTGATAGGGGTTCTTATTAATTTTTAAATATAGTGTTCAAAATGCCCACCACGTGTCGTGAGCGTCACAAATATTATGCAACAGCCGGTTATTAATTTTAACCACATTAGTCTCTTCTCCTCTATTCCTGTTGCGGTGTAGAATTTCTCGAAGGAATTCCATCCTCTTGCCACATGGTCAGCGGGTAAAACTGCTTGTACTCGTTACACATTTCTGTAATCAAGAATAAACTAACAGCATCAATAATTCCTTGTGCTACACCAATTTAGAATCCGCATTAAATAGACAAAATTTTCTGATGGTTTTTGGTTATGGTCAACTTTCGGAAATCTACAATTGAAATATTCTAAAACTTTAGGTAAAGCAAAAAATTTTCACAAAAAAATCGTTTTTTACAGAAAATCACATCAGATTTTAGGAATTCAAAAATGATTTTATTGGAAAGGTGAACAAGTTCCGGATCAAATTTACAAAAAGCAAGACACACATTTTGTTAAATTAACTTTTTATTGTAAACACTAATCGCCTATTAAACCAAAAACACAAAACGTCATATATCATATTTCAATCAAACATATGAGGACGTTGCTTTAGAACACATTTATAAGAACTGTTAAGGTATTAACAGAACCAAAAATGCATGGTCAAGTGACGACGTCTGACTAATTAAAGTACATAGAAAGTATGCGATGGTCACATAACCAATGTATGTATTGACAGCGACATTGTCGTCGAACTTTTTTTAGAATCTATTATTACTAATTTTGTCGAGGGCGCTGCGCAATGTTACCAACTGTTTTCTGGCTCGCTATGTTGGTACAATATGTTTGGCTGTTATTTTTTGTGTGCATATGTACACAAATGGAAACATAATCTTTTCTCCACTTTAGCGCTGACGCTCATTGCTCTGTTTACTCAGACGATAGCGCCGTGTCTATGGTTGTGTATATATCGTTGCATGGTACTTCAAACGTAATGTATTCTTAATGAAACATTTTCGAAAAAATAAATTGATTTGAGAAACTTCATGCAATGTGGTTTGATGACGAAAATTTTGTTCAGAAGTGTATACAATTTGTTTATAGACATCGTATCATGTTGTTTGTATTTTTTCATGTATGCACTTATTACCATTTAATCTGATTTTTGTTTGTCAATCCTATATACATACATGACAATGAATATGCACAACAGAAGATATAAATAAATCTATGAATGATTGATAAATGGTTATATGTACATACTATATACACAGCTATCAATTATATTTCAAAATATTTTATAATCTATTTAAATGTTAAAAGTATGTAAATGTATTTGGCCTATTCGAATTCAATATTGGTAATTAAACTACATCGTGCATAATACATAGTGTTAGCGCGTTTGTTATCAATAAAAACTTAGAAAGAGAATTAATCATTTTCCATGAAACCCAATTCAATTTCTTATAATAATTATTCATTGGATTAACTTAAGGTTTTAGATTAAGTCAATATTCAATTTGAATTTTTATTTTTATTTATTTTTATTAAGACATCTAATGGTATATTTTTCCAATTTTTTATTTTTATTTTTTTTGTTTTCGTCTTAGCTTATGTAGGGATTGAAATTGTAAATTCTTTTAAGATAATGGAAAGATATTTTTATTTCTATTTTAACGCCTGCTTGGTTTTTTTATTTTGATTGTGTGTAAAATTAATTTACAGACTGTCTCGATTAAAGTATAAGAATGAGAACTGAAGGAATCGGATTTAGTTCTAGCTCACGTTCGTTACCGAGGTCGAAACTTCTTTTTAATTATTCTTGTTCGTCATTAAATTTATGTACGTGCATATGCAGATTTTTCATTTAATACACCACAAACTTTGGAGTAAAATTAGATTTTTTTTCATAAAACGATAGGCAACTACAAATATGCCAGTTTTTCATTATTTTTTATTATGTAAATCAAAATTTGTATACTCCTAAACAGACAACATTGATTAATAATTTATATAGACTCTCCGTTAGGATAGTAGTCTTTCAACTCATACGTAGTACGTAAAAACATAGATATTAAATACATTTACATTTTGTTACTGTTTGTTAGTTAGTCTAATCTTCTTAACTAATTGTCTAATCAAAAAAATTATTGTTTTTGAATTTCCCAATGGAGATTTCGATTAGTTCAAAAATAATAATTCACACATATGTACTAAAATAAATTAGTGTCACTTTTCATTCTTTCACTTTTTTTAACTACTGCCAATCGCTTCAAAACCAAAATTGCAAAATTAATCGTCCATCTCGTTTTTCATGAGAAAAATTTTACTGCCAGTAAAATTAAAGTCAATGAAATATATTTTCTAGAAGAGCGAATGAATTAAAAATCCAGTCAAAATTTAGTGAAAAAAGATTTGTGTCTGTACAGCAGTACACCATAAAAACTATTAAATCGATTACATTTTATGGCAGCCACTCTTGGTTAGGTTTCAGTGGCAGTCCAACAGAGACAGGCATAGACACAAGTAGGTCCATATCGGCATACCAATTCACCTACAAAATTTACGTACGATAATAAATATTTCACGCACATTCAGACAATTGCCTGGTTCTGATAATTTTATAGTGAAGTGACCTTTTGATTTGATCTTGAATAGAAGGCCATCATATTCGACGTGTGGTTGTTGAGGGATAGTGACATTGTTTAATTTCATGGCTGGACATGTAAGTTTTTTCAGCCCGTGTCAGATTTCTCCGATAATTACTGTGTAATAATTTTGACAATTTCGAAATAATTTTCATTATACGAAGCGCAAGTGTACATAGTTTGTTGATATAACGAAGAAAAAAATATTAGTTTGGGTAGGTCCTAATTCCAGATTCTTTTCTTTCTATACTTCGGAATATTTTAAAAGATTGTTTGCCAGCGCACACAAGGCACCTGAAAATGGGCTAGCCGAAATTTGTAAACATTATAAGTACAATAATAATTTGGCGCCAATATTTCTAGTCGCCAACACATTCGAGTCAAATTTTATAATTTCATATACTGTTCATGTTACATTTTTTGTAAACTATGCCATCATTACAGAATTTGGGCAGTAAATGAACTTATATCAAAAAATGGAAGTACAAATTATTTCACTTACGGACACGTCCTCAGTGTAAACGTTATGTGTTTTCATTCGGTTTTTTCCGCCACGTTCATTGCCAAAACATAATAGCTGTGTAGTCTGCAAATGTTGATGTGGTTACTTATCAGGTGTTATGTTAGATCGGCAGTGTACAGCATATACAATACGCCACTTTGTGAAATTTCTGAGTTCATTACATTTAGTTCAGTATAACGGTTGCATTTTGTTTAACCTGGCATTTTCTTGGGGCAATCAAGGAATATATAAACATTTTTTGGTAATCGAGTTTAAATTTTATGTTTTATATAGGCTCTGTGCCTAGTCACACTTCATAATCATTAAAAATATAAGTTATATTTTTATACTTTTATCAGAAAACTTTCCGATCATTTACACGGTAACAAAATTGTATTCTGGACCTTTCTTTGTGGTTTTATACAGTTTTATGGTACTTCTAACGCTGTTGCATTTTAATTTTACAGCATTAGTGTTCGAACCGTGCTCCGTATTAGAGAGAGCGGTAGTCTTGTCTAAGTCACTTTAGACCAAATGACCATTAGACTTTTTCATTGTTTTTGTTGCCTTCTATAGTGAGTCATCTGTTATTTATGTTGCAGAGAGCTCATTAAGATAACTCGGGATCCTTCGATATTTTTCTTCTCCTATAGGCCCACATTCAGAGCCGTTGTAAATTACATTTTAGTAATTGAGATATTTGATGTTGCCGTCATAGTTACCACTTATCTTGTATTAACTGCAGAATATTAAGTGAAGGATTGTTAAAGTTTTCAAAGCTATTGATGTTAAAGATTACATCTTTTGCCGCGCTACTTCCACAATATGTGTGAAACTATCCGTCGCCACATCAATATCTTCTATGATATTTTTTTATATTTATAATGGCCAGGCCATAGTATGTCCTGTAGATAAGAAATCTATTATTTTTCTAATTGCTTCATACTGTTGCTTACGTTTAGGTGTGGTCAACGTGTGGTCAACTGTTTAGCATTATAATCACCCCCGGCAAGAAATATTATGCCCAGCTTGTTAAAATAATCGATAAATTGCTGCTTTTTAATTGCGAATTTAGGTAGACAATTTGGTAGAATTTATAATAAATTTACGAATCTATCCTTTTTCTTTTCAGGTAAATAAAATGCACAATACAGTAATTATACATATAATTAATATTAATTGACTGGTTTTGGTTACATGCGCGATATCTGTCGAAATTCTCACGTTTAATGTATACTCTTATAAAATTTCACTGTACTACAGATTTCGCTTGTTTCATTTTTATATGGAAAATTTAATTTCAAGTTTCAACTGCGTACTGGGCAATAGAATGAATTTAAAACGAATATAAAAACCAATCGACTAGATTTGTCTGTTGATCTAAATTCTGGTGTGTCATTGCCACTTTAGATTAGAACTCAATTCAAATTACAATTGTAGAAACATAAAAAGATTGATATCACAGTCACAAATAAAACGTAAGAAGTCAATAAAAATTGAGTCGCAAGTCGTTTATCTTTATTCATATTCGCCTTCTAACATCTGGTGCAATATTTTCAAACTAGAGCGAAAGGTGATCAAGCCATATACAATTTTACAAATTCCTAGGCAATTTCATGAATAATGTCACTTTATCACCTTACGCTGGTATGGATTACTAGCGCCCCTAGCGTCGATTAAAACTCCAATATAAATGGTTTATTTGCGACTATATCGCAGATATACTACTTTGAGTGGCACAATTTTGCAGTTTTTCTTTTTTAATTGGAAGATTTATTGTCGTTTCCTGAAACCTTCCTAAACACTGCCGTTTTATTTGTTGACGACGGTGCGTTCCCACCATGCCTGAAATAAACCGATTATGACATAGTTGATTTCTTTGCCATACATACGATTATAAACTATATATAGGCTAACAGATGAAGAAAATATATTCAATTATCGATTAAGCAGAGGTATAGGACATGTATAGAAATTGCATTTGATATTTTGTGTTGTAATTGTAATTTTTTAGGAAAACCCAATTTTGTAGGCCAGAATCCGGAAGACACGTTACACACAACACATTGCCAATATATCTTGGACGATCAAAAAATCATGTCAAAAATGTTTAAATGTTTGTTGAAACTTTATGAATTTTTTGCGTTTGAACTAAGTATTACTTAGCGAAAACAAAAATGAGATTATTCGTTTTTTGTTTCACTAAATCGTATGAAGAATTCATGCGACATCGGACTGAGTAGTAATCTTTATGTAACAATCAAATTTTGCACATTTAATTCAAACCAATTTATTAAAAATTTGAAGATTTACACTTATATTAAGTTTATTTTGACCTTGAAAAACTTTTGTTCAATTTCACAAAACTATAATCTAGATTTAAGTGAGATGTCTTTGGCTTTTGCGATATTTTTAAACTCGATTTAGGGTTTACAGTCGGGAGTTGTCTTTTCAAAAATTATTAGATCAAGAAACATTAATATTAACTAAATTAATAATTAACGGAGGAACCGTTAATTATTCAATCTAATTTTTGTTTATATTTGAATATTAAACTTGAAACTCGTTGAAATATTTTAATTTCACATTTGCTTGTTTTTAATTTAGTTTTAATTCAAGTCGGATGTAAATTTTTTATTCATATACTACGCCCGATTATCATGGGAATTTAATTATTATACACTTCTTTGTTCATCACACGCGTTATGTTTAAATTATATTATAAATTACATGTAAACAATTCAACATTAATGTCACCGATTTGATAACAGAATAAAATAATTCACTTTCATTTATAATATGCATTACGATAAATATGCATCTTGCGATTAGATTTCCGGAAAACCACGCTTTACGGTAATTCATTACATTTCCGGAATTAAACCGATAAAAATATTTATATGTAACCGGTATTTCATTTCATCAATATTATCTCTCTCTCTATACGGTTACACACAAAAACGTATCGTTGTTTTAAAGATGATTAGTCTTGTTTATATATAAATTTAAATTATGGATGAGAAAATTTCGATTTTATCTTATATACAAGAAATTAATTATAATTCTAACAGTTCACATCTATACCCATTTCAATAGTACACGTTTAAAGACTCCCAAAACGACTAATAATACACCTAACTGTCGGTATATATTATGTAAGACAAACAACACAGAAATAACGTAACGAATTTATAATGGATGATTATCATGCAATCTTGAATATTTTAATTTTTAGTAGAAACTGTCTTTAAGACCGCTTGACACGATATTGGATGTTTACAACGCAGTCAAATAATGCTGTGTTTCCATAAACGTAACAGTTAGTTGTGTTGTAATATGTATATTCAAAGCGCATACATATACATATATACGAACAATAAAGTTCAAGATGATCAACTATTTTATAAGATGTAAACATCTCACGACTACTATCTTCTACCACACCTATATATACTCGTTAAAATCTCACTGTATTTGCGAGGTGGTTTTCAATCATATTCTCAATTCAACACAGAAAATTACATATTTTCACTTTTTTTTCTGTTAATTTTCTTAATATTTCATTTCACCAAACCATCATCATGTTCATAAAAAACCGTCATAATGATTATTATCTATTAATAGTTAGATGTTGTGTTATTTAGATAAATGTTTTTACATTTAAAAATAATATTTAATTTTCGAGGTTTTTTTCTGAAATAATTTTGCAGCATCATTCCAAGACTATATACGAGTAGTAATGTATATAGCGTATTAATGAATTTTTAACTCTACCGGTTTGGCACCTATATATTGTAAATGAGAGATATATGTATAAGACCTATTGAACTTTTTTTGTTTAGACTTACATTATATATAGCGACGTTAGTGAATGTATACCTTTTACAGACAGTTTCATGGTCGTACATATATTCCATAAGTGACTGACAATTCAATTTCCTACAAAATCTATAATACACACAACAGGAAATTATGATGACTTGATATAATGTTCAATTATGTAGAACGATAGTTTTTAACCACAGCTATATCTACACAAAAACCATTATCGGATATTAATGCATTAAAGACTATTATGTATGCAAAAAAAATATATAACAAACAGAAATTACATCAAATTACATGAACGAAACCCAAGAAGACATCATTACACGATGACCTTGTTTATGGTTGTTTGTCTTTGTTTTTGTATCGGAAATTTGAGAAAATTCAATTACAAAACAAAAATTGTATCGCTCAAGATATTATTTCAAAGTTCAGTCAACCAATTCAAAAATATATTTACATAAACGTATAAGTACTATGTATATACATATTTGATCTTTAAATCTGTTTAGCAGATGATCGTTTTGATTTTAATGTGACAGTGATATATTAATTCAAGGCCAGATGAAAAATATATATACACAAAAACCAATCGACATAATAGCACGGCACTTAGTACATTTTGCTTTTAGCGTTCAACTCCTTAAATCTTCAGTCAGCGAAAAACGAATGAACGATGATTATCCTCCTCAAGGGTATATGTACATAAGTATATATATACAAAATCTACAGGTTTAGTACACGTCTACATTATACAATTTTATTAGCCACAAGCCAAACCTAATGGAATTTTTCATAACCATCATTATAATCGACACGATAATGGCATGAAAACGATCATTAATCTCGAAACAATAGGTATACGATCTTTATTTCAAGAATATACATATGGGCGCGTAAATGAAGATTGAAAGTTGAAAATCTGTTTTCATAATTTAATGAAACGCTTGATTCTTGAACTTATGAGAAATGAGAGATAAAATTACTCCAATACCACGTATAACGCTGTTCCTTGAACGTACACAAAATGTACGCAAAACAGCATTTTTCGTGTAATAAATTAAAAATATGACCAAAATTGAAATCACTTTGGACGCTTTGATCATTAAGCGTTTCTAATATGGAATGGAAGGATCAAAAATCTATTATAACGAATTTGCGTTACACGGTAGAACGTCATTCGAGGCCCCTCTGTGCATAGTATATACTCGTATAGATGAGAGGAATAGTAATCAATCAAAACGACTATGTGTGGTTTTGATATGGGTAGCTGGAATATTAACGAAAGTGATTGATGTTATCCGTGGTACATTTTTGTTTTCAATTATTGCCACAATTTGTTCATTCGTATAAGGCTATTCAACTTTTGAAAATTTTAATCAAAATATGGCCATACAATTTTTTAACAAAATATGTTGTATTAATCTTTACAATTTCTAATGTTTATGAAGCAGTTGCAAAGAATGGAAAAGAAGCTTGATGAGTTACTATATACTCAATCACAAAAGAAACAATAGCATAAAATATGTATATGTCCAGCCCGAGTATTCTGTTTGTTTTTTAAAGTATGTATTATGTTGATGTTAAACATTGCCTTATGCGTTCAGAGCTTATCGCAACTTAGGTATTAACTTACATATTTTAACAGGACTTAAATTTGCTATTTTGATTTTAATTATTTCTTGTTCTTCACAACATTACCATTTCAAAAGTTGTACCCTTTTGGGCCTTCTTACTAATTGTCTGAAAGAGCAGGTTGCTTCGATATTAATGTGCTGGTAGATAGTCTTAGTTCATGACTTTAAGCAATTTTGTAATATTTGAAATTAACGAGACCAATTTTCAGGTCCTTATGTAGTTGGTCATTGCGAATGTACCATGGTTCATCTATTATGCCTTAAAGTACCTTGTTTTGAACGTGTTGAATTATTTGTATGTTCAGACAAGTTTCAGGATTTGTTTATAAAGCAAAGGCTTATTATATGTAGATAGAGGAGTTTCTTCCCATTAACTAGTATATTTTTCTGTATTTACCTTGCAAGTCTTCTTTTTTATATGGGCCTTCTATTTTAGCTTAGCATCAAGTGTCATCCCTATGTATTTCGCTGTATTCGAATATGAAATAATTTGGCCATTGATATAAACTGGTTTGCATTCCATTCTCCTGTTAGTCAAATCAATATGTTCAAATTTGCTTAATTTTGTACTTCATCTCTCAGTCCAGCTTTGAGTCATCATTGCTGATTCCAACAGCCATTATTGCAGTGTCATCACAAGTGCACAATAGATATAAAGAAACGGTCCGAGTACACTTTCTTGAGGAACTGCTGCTTTAATTTTGTTCAGTTCAGGATAGGCATCACCCTGTTTAACACAGAAGTATCTATCTGAAATGTATGAATGTAACATTTCTGTATGTTAAGTATGTGCATCAATTCCTCATGCCATACTTTGTCAAAGGCTTGCGGCACATCGAAGAAAATCGTCGAGCAGCCATTTTTCTCTTTCAAACATCTTTTCAATAATATTTGTGATTCGATCTACTTTCGATCGATTGTAAATGTTTACAGAATTCGTATTGAAGATTTAGGATAAGATTATTTACTTCACAGTTGCTTCAACAGTTTTGACATTATCGGTAGTAAAGATATTGGTCTGTATATGATGTTGTTATACAAGCGATGATTTTTCTGGCTTAGGTATCATGATGACTTCAGCCACTTTCGACAGTTGCGGTGTTAAGCCTAAATGATGCGTTAAGCAAATTAGTAAGTTTTGTCAAAACTTTTCTTGTCAGTTCTTTTAAGATTTGACCTATTGTTAGATCGTATCTAGGAGTGTGATTTTTTGGATCGATATGATTTTGTAATCCTTTTCTTATTTTAGTTGGAGAGGCTAAGACAGTTTCTTTATGAAAGTGAATCGGTTCATCGTTATACGCTTCTTCATCCTGTCCCATATTCGGATGAAATGTGCTTTCTGCGACTCTTATCGATTTGTGTCTAATGTTTCTGACGCAGAGTCTGTATGATAGGCTTTTTAGGTTTTTAGTTGCATTCCAGAGAGAAAATCCGTACTTTTGTTATTTGTTAGCTCCCTCAGATATGCACTTACTGCGATATATTCTTCAGTTGTTTGATTTCATCTCTTAAATGTTTTGGAAGATCGTTCAATCTAGTTTTGTCTCATGGTGCTCTAGATTGGTCCCACATTGTACTTTCTCTTCTTTCATCAGTAAGCACTCTCTGATTTCTCAAATTATTTCCCTTTACCTTGGTTTTGATTTCAGGAGTGCTTTTCATTTAATAAATATTTATATAGTTAGTTGTTCTGGCTTTTTGAAGAAATGTCTAGTTAAATTTTCTAAGTTTACTTTAAAACTCGCTTATGTTCTTCGTGAATTAACTAAGAATGAGTTATTAATTTTTTGGATGATGTTTTCGCTTAGATTTGATACGATTAATTAAGTCAATTAATTAATCGTATTAACTCTTATATTTAAGCAATAAAATCTGGAATCTTCTCAGGATTAGTAGGTCAAAAGGTTGGTTTCCCTGCATAGATTGGTTTACATTTGTATTCCTGCATTGCTTTAAGCAACTCTTTTCCATTTGTGCTTGTTATATCTAACTAAAGAATTGGTATGGTTTCCAGCATATTTTACGCATTTATAGGTTGTTTAAAACATAATCGTTGTGTATGTCTATAAGCTTGAGATTTTTGGAACTTCTATTTTACAATCCGAATCCCTTAGGTCAGACTTCGTAGAGGTTGGAGTAACCAATTCACTGACTAGTATACCACCTGTTGTATTTCTTCCTTTTGTTTTACTCATTGCATGATAAGTCTTGTTGGGCCGCGGGAAGTATTTTTTTCGGTGAGTTTTCTCCTATCCGCCACCGGTGGACGCGCCCGATGATAATTACAAGTTCGCCTCACGGGATGAATCATGTGTGATGGGAGGAGCAGGTTAACTAGGACCAACTTTGAAATACTTCTAAATGATATAATTTATTATTTAGAACAGGATGCACTAATGGATGTAATCTATATATACAGATTTTATCCAAGCCTTTTAACAATATTAATCCGAGGTGGATATAGTTGTTAGTGCTAAAAGGCTCTTAATTGTTTTTTAGATTGGCCTGTGGAAAACCTTTTGATTTTAAACGCTGGTTTATCTCGGTTATCTAGAGTGCTATAGTTATAGTAGTCATAGAATACGTATTGAGAAGATTCAAGTGAAATTGTATGCCACTATGTGTAGGGCTCTGTTCCTCTAAATTGGGTCTAATATCTTTAGTACCACCTACAGTAAAAAAAAACCGTTATCCAATAAATTATTTAATTGAATGTTGTTGTTAGTTTAAATGGAATCGCAGTACTTTTTCATTTCAATTTTCTCGAACTAACAAAGAGTACCGTTCGAATTGAACTGTTCCAGTACTTGCCTAAAAACATAAAAAATGAAAACATCTCGTTAGCTTCTGGTTCAAGCCAATAATTGCCGTAAGAAAATAAATAAGGTTCATTTACAAACATAAAACTAATTGCTTCATATACCAGAAAGACACGAAACTACGACTCGCCGAGAAAGACATGTCCTATATTAAAAAAAATTAAAGTTGGGCGGATTACTCCAGCACTCAATGCCACTAATAGGCCCGCGGTGCAATACCCGGACAAACACTTATACTTAAACATTACAACCACCCAACCGTGATTTTTGGTCACCACCGGAAATCGAACTCGAGACCCTCGAATAACAAAGCAAGGACGGTGCTTACTGTGCCAACGAGGGCGGTCCTATATTACTATATTGTTATTATTTATAAGTTTCTAATATTTCAATTAATTAATTATTTTATTATAGTAATAATTTTTTTCAATGAATTATTGGAATTATTTTGAATTAAAATAAAATAAATTGAATTAAATCGTAAACATAAACTTTAAATATGTTAGCTCGCATTTTATTTCGTCGTTAAGTATTTGGCAGCTATTTTTAGATCAATGTGATTCTTACTTTAATATTTTCAATACTAAATGTCTGACAAATTTAACGACATACATAATAAACATTTGGATATCAACCAATTATCTAAATTAAATATATGCGATTTGTAATGTTTTTATGGCTCAATCGTAATCATTATAGCATACATAATTATGTATGCATAAAGAGATGTTGATATAGTTTACAAAGAAAAATCAATCGATTTAAGATTTTTTATGATCATATTTACGTCTCGTACCAATGATAAAAACAACGCAGTAATGTATGTATATATTCATATAAGTACATACATCAGAGCGCGCGCACAAGCACATCACAAATTCATCTGTTGTTTGGGATTATGTGTAGTACATAGACTATAGAAACGTACACATAGGTATATATACTGTATAACAAGATGTTAAACAAGAAAATATCTGATCGTTTGGATGTTTTTGCACATTTATTGTTGTTGTTCGCTTCTTAGCTATATATATGTATGTATGTATGTTTGTTTATAAATAAAATCGCGCAATGTTGAGGACTATTATAATCTTCTTCATTCCAAAGGTACATACTCGCTATGTATATGTACATATATATAAATAAAAATAATAATAATGTTGATGATGATTATGCGAAGATGATGATTTTAGAAAATGAATTGATCGAGAGCTGAAGAATAAATAAATAAACAGGCAAGCAAACAAATATAAAAATAAAAATCAATAGAAGTGATTACAATAAAATTTGCGTATGCTTTTAACATATAATTCATTTTGAAGCTAAACATGATAAAGATTCAATTGAATTTCTTTACGTTTACATCAATAACTTTATAGTGAGAGAGGTAATAAAAACAACAACAACACATCGTAAAACGTCTTAAGTGAATAAATTTCAACTTTTTTCTTTTTTTGCTTTTTTTTCTTATCGATTTGGTTTGGAAACTCAATTTGAATATTAAAAAAAATAAAAAATGGTGGAGGGAATATAAATTTAATCGTACATGTTTTATGGATGGAGTACAGTATACACAATGTACGCACATATATGTACGAGGGGATCCTCATCACATAATGATGATGGTAATAATATATTTATATACAAATATTTAGTTTTTATTGTAATGGTCATTTGGGAAAATATTAAAGGAATGCTGTTTTAACATGTACACAGGATTATCTTGCATGTGCATAGAGAATTAAAGTTTTGTGTAGCAACAACAATCAGTGCTGATAGTAAAAAAGTTTAAAATGTAAAGCTGTCTAAAATCGCTATTATCAATACCTAGTCATAACGATAATCACGCAGATCAACTTGAAAGGTTCGCCTTCTGCAAAAATTAAGAAAGTTGTATATAAAAGAACATGATATCCACTCTGATCCAAGAGTTACCAAAAACATTGAATTTGGCCTTGCTAATGAGATTATTATTTATCCAATTGATCAAAAATTTGTCAGGAACCGAACAATTTCTAGAATACAATATATTATGGCTAAAAAAATTTCGGCATATTCTCGGAGTCGCCAAATATTTAGAAAAATCAAGCTATGGTAATTGATATTATCTGAAGTGTATCTAAACTAGGGACTGGACCAGAAAGGATAAATAACTCCTATTTTGCACCATTATAGTAAAGTAATGTTTCTACTAATTTCAATTAGTTAAAACATATGTTGATACTGGTACAATTAGAGCCTATAGTAACTTTGAGGAACGAAAGAGTTTAAATAATTGGAAAATTGGAAGGCAAGAAAACTCGAATTGGAATATCACTGTTCAAAAAAACATACCTCCAAAACCGGCTTTGTTCGTTATATGCATTATGCAATCATATGATTAGTACACGTTTTCATTGTTTCCGGTTCTTTTAAGTCTCTGAATCTTGAGAAGAACTTTAATAAGCGACCATTAGGTAAGATGACCACATGTCCCACATTACAGAATTTTGTCTCAATTTCAAAATTGCCTTACCTTCACTTAAGAAATATGAAGATTAGAAGAAAACACACAGATTAAAGCGCCAACGTTTTATAAACAACTGAATGAATTTTAGTTCAATTTTCTTCAAGAACCATCACTTTTTCCACAATCTTAAAGTTTTTCATTTAGTACTCGATTTAAATTTATCGATGTTTTTTTTATAAATTTATAGTTACTGACATTGCGTTGGCTAAAGAGTAAGAGATGGTCATTTTAAAAATTTGGAACTATAAATTTTCTGTAATTCAAACAACGTGTAAAGACCAAAATGTTTGAGTTTGACTACAAAAATGGAATCCCAGCACATACATCTGAAAACCGGAAGAAAGGCAGCGGCAAAAAAATTATCGTCCTTTGGAGTTTATCGTCCTTTGGAGTTTATCGTACCACAATAAAACTGCCGAAAGAAGTATTAAATCTGCACGGACGTTAGCTTTGTACATCCAATGGAACCAAATTTATACCTGATGTATTGGATAAAATGCGCGAAATATATCTCGACTTAAATCTCGCGGATTCGGACAAACTCGAATTTTATAATTGAATCTCCAGAATAATATACATAATAAAATTAACCCACTCTGTAGACTCCATGTTCATGATAACGACGGTATTCTTACATCCAACTCAAGTTTCAGTTGTTTTTAAAATTTTTCGAGGTGGTTCTATTATATAGGATTTATATTAGGATGGTTTAGAATTTATGCCTTGTGCGTCAAAGACCTTCGAAGAGATTTTTATTTTTCATAATTAAAGTTTGAACTCTTTTCACATTGAAATATTTTTGCGATCAATTTTATTTCGACGTTCGACTCAAGATCTACTTAGTATTATGAAAATTGGATAAACTAATTTTAGAGTTTAAATAATATCTAATGGTAAATCTAGCAAAGAAATCCTGTATCGATCTGCGTTGTAAAAATTATATCATTAACAAATAAATAAATGTATTCAATGAATCTTACTAGAATTTATTTGTAGGACTGATTTATTTGTAGGACTGATGATCTCTCTTATCACAATCATGGACATATTGCGTTGATATTGATTGCGCGTTAACAGAATTTACATTCTTTTTATCCGAATTACAAAATCTGGTTTAGTGACTAACTTTTTTACAGATTGTACATGTAATTAATAGCAGGGCATAACTAATTGAACGATTTCGAATTTTGACTATTAAAACTATTATTGGCATTTCTTTTATTATTGTCATAAATTAGAGTTAAAAATAAACTGACATGCCGACAATATACAAAGTTTCTTTGACTTGCAATAAATGATTGATTTTGATGGTAACTTCTATTAAAACCTGAATTTGTGTTTTTCGGTAGCACTATACTAGTTCCTGGAACAAGACCTGGCCGGCGACCTTGAATCTTGCCGAGTAGACGTTTTTTTTTTTACAATTAGTATATCGCTCTTGTTATTTAAGTAATTTATCGAAATTGGTTTTATCTGATCGAAGCAGCATTTTCTTTATTTTATCACGATCTTTATCAAGACCGCAGCAAAAAAGACATCTTTAATAAGTTGACATTTTAGAACTGTAGGAATCAAATTCTTTAGTGACGTAATTTTCAATATTTTCACTTGTATTTTGTTTACTGTTTTACAATTAGCAACGCTCCATGCGGTTTCATTTTGATGATAATCTGACCAATTATTCAAATGTAACTTTGGCGACACTCATGCAACGAATTAAAAACACATATTTATCCCCAATTGACTGAATGATTCTTAAAAATGCATTCTTACTTTTATCTCTATGATTTGTAAGAGCATTGGCTTTTAAATACAAATTAAAATTTTTGTAACCACAAACTAAAATCCGCATTATTTTTTAATGGCAGAATTTTACCAACAAGAGAGATTTTGTTGACGAGACCGTTGACATTTTTTTATTATGTTTTTATAATTATTTTTATTATTTGTAATTATAATATAAATACACTTATTATATTATGTTATGATAATATAAATACACTTATTTTTGATCCCAACGCTGCTTGATGTAATATGTATATTTATTTATTAAAACTACTAAAAGTCTTTTTTATTAAATTGTGTAGAACGTGTATCTACAAATCTTACAGGGTGATCTATGTACATATATGCAATATATGACCATATGACACCAAATGACAATTTCTGCCAGAACAAATGGCAGTTTGCAATCCTCTATAAATACAAAAAGGATCAAACGACGAAAGTTATTGTTACTTCTCATAGGGCAGCCAATGTAACTATTTTCTTGAAATATTTGTAGAATAAATATGAACTTAAGAAATATCACTCAAGTGATATTCTACGAACTCTAAAGCCCTTAGCAGCTGAAATAACTTTGTGGGCTAACCTGCTATGTATGATGCCCTGAAAATGAAATAATATCTCCTAGTAGAAGAAAGCACGTCAATCACACAAAGTTCAATATTTTCCAAAAAATTTGAAAAAATCGCCAATTTTAACCGATACAATGACCTTTTTGCTACACATATGATGTAACGAAAATTTCTCATAGAACTTAGTTCACGAGACCTAACTCAAATTAAAATTCCATTAAATCATAACATATCAATCACAGAAAATTTTTTACCCCAGTACATACATCATACATATTTAAATCAACCGATCCGATATCAATCAAATCACTTTGAATAAAGAGCTTGAAAAATAAAAACGAAAACAATCTTCATAATTTTATCTCATTAATCAAATTATATTGTATTATGAACGTCTTTGTTTAGTTGGTGAATGTTATATATATATATATATATATATATATATATATATATATATATATATATATATATATATATATATATATATATATATATATATATATATATATATATATAAAGACGGTACATAAGACAATTGGTATATAATTCACTGTACCATCTCTGTCGATAACCAACTTTCTTATAGATGTACGAAAAATTCCTTAAGAAATTATATTAAATAAATCAAACCAACAACAAAACAATGTGCAACAGAAAAGTGCAACAACGTTGAAATGAAAACGAAAAAAAAATTATCAACACTTTCATGGGCTTGGGGATTAGCAATAACAGCAATACAAAAAAAAACGACAAATTTTAGGTCCGTATCGATTATGTTACAAACCTGAAACAGCATAAAATAAAACATTATATATACATATATGTGTATTACACCAACATAAAAATTTTAAATCGTCCCACTTGATTGCCACAGGTTTTCAATTTTTCTTTTATGTTCACTCTCGTAGTATGTACCTCGTCGTACACACAGCGATCTTGATTTTAATGCATTTAATTTCATCTTATTTCCATTGATTATCAAAAAAAAGCTAAAAAAAATCGGTGGTCTCATATTATATATGCACGAACTAAAGTATATGAAGAGAAAATACGAAGAAAACTATTGAAATACCTTTTTGGTATATATTGCAAGTAGTTAGACTTTATTAAAAGACAATATTTGGTTGAATGAAAAGATTTTTATTTTCTAATAATCCAAAACATATTCTACCGGACCTTCGGATTCGATTATTTGAGCTCAAATTTCTATATTAAGAGTGCCATTAATTTAATAGGCTTACGATGTCTTATGTAAACAGCTTTTTTGTTGGATGGTTAATTGAACGAAGAGTATGTCGATCACTTTTACTATTTTTACTTTTTAATATTTTTTTATAGTTACATTTATGACCATAAAATTATTTCTTATGGTTTAACTGTAACGATAAATCTTATGTTCAAGTATGTTTCACTATAGGGTAGATTAAAAAGTTTATGGCACTTCAACTCTTCAACTAGAGATTTTTGAAATTCCTATTTTAAACCTATAAAAATAATAAATATCAGCGTGTTCATCTGTATTCATGAATATCACTGTTTAATGATGAGTTCATCTATCAACCTCGTTGAAAATCGAGCCTAAAAATTGTAAGCTTCGTATCAAACGTATAAATATATAAAACTGCCACAATTTCCTCCATCAAACGAACAGTATGGCAATACGGCTACAACAAAATATCTCACTTAGACAAAATCGTGCAGCAATCAATTTAATAGTATCAATTCAACAGTATACTGAAATATGATACATATATGACTTTGGCGGAACTACTGAAAGACTCAGCATAGTATTCGACACTTATCTAGCTATAAAACCGTTTGGGGATAATATAAAGAACACATAGAGTGTCTCAACTAGTAGAGAAAATTACATTTTGAAATATAAAACACGTTAAATAGGTATTGGAACAGTACTGCGGTTCAATTTGACCAATAATATCTGATTTATATTCAACGAACTCAGCAGATGGAGTTCATCGTGAAGCAAAATACCAAAATAAATGTCTCAATAGGCAAAATAAATTATATTTGACTTTACTGCGGTTTACACAATTTTATTATATATAATCTATAAGTAATAAAAAATTAACATGGTATTTAAAAATACCGACATACCGAGCTATGTACAATATCAAGTTCAGAGATCTAATCTAACATCTCAGCGAGTACGCTAGATCGGTGTCGTTCTGCGTACTGATCCGGAACGAATTGTTCAGCGATCTCTGAAAGGAGAGCCACCATACGGTAGGCGCAGAGGTCGCTGCAGCCGACTGTAGCTCCACGGTGTAGAGAACGATTTGGCTTCTTCAGATTGTCTAAGACAGTATGAAGATAATGCTCAGGATCGAAACCGTTTGAGCCAAGTTGTTGATACAATAAGGGGCCAGTAATGGCCTTTAAAACCCAAAAATGGCCTTTATTAGTTAAATACAAAACGTAATATTGTCATTTTGTGCTAGAAAAAGTTATTCTTTCAGTATATCGCTAAAAACTTAAATACACAATAAGCGTATTTATTTTGTACAAATACAAGACTGATAGAAACGTGAGCAAGCCATGGAAAATTCTTTGTCATCAATAATTATATGAACTTTTTTTCATTTAGGGCGTGTGCTAATTTGACAAATTAAGTTTAACCAAAAAAGTGAACAATTTAAATTTTCCAGAAAACGCAATGTTTGTTTGCACCACAAAGTGAACAAATAAATCAAAACCTCATGTGAGCATTTTAATTTTTAACTGTTTTGATAACTAATTGACACAAGGCTTTGTGGACAATAGGAGAAGAAATATAAATTTTCATTCGGATTTGAATAAGATTGAAAGGAAAACTTAATTTTAATTTCTTTTAGTTGCAAATTACTAAACTTCTATAAGCATATGCATAATTAATCTAATATATTTATTCGTTTTGCATCCATCAGTGTATCAGGTTATCCTTTCTCAGATCCATTGTTGCGATGCATAGACTGTACACTAACCACTCATTAAGGTCTCCGGCATATGATGAAAATGTTTCACGTTTCACGGGTGACTTCATATCTCTTTTGTATAGCTTGCATAACTCTTCGTTCAAGCTTCTTTAGAACTTTACTACAGCAGTCTCTGGTGGTTTTTATCGTTCCCGATGCTTGCGCATTTTCTTTTGCTTTCCTATGTCCAAGCTTGAATTTGTATCAAGTGGTACTTCTATCCCGTTAAGTTTATCTCTATACCATAGTCCCACCAATCTTCTTAACGAGATCATATGGAACTGTTGCCGTAAATTTCGTGATATAAGTATAGCTTCTTATGAAATGGAATTTCCTCCGGGGTACCACACTACTGAAGTTAGAATCAGACTCCTTTTCCATAGACTTCTTAGTAGAAAAAGAATCGAGCTGATAAGTCTCTCTTATTAAAGCTAACTGGGGTTTCTCCATCTTTGGGGAATATGATCCATAGAACATACTTATCTTAAATTTCATTCCTCGTATGTGGTGAGACATTAATGCATCAATGCTATGATAAAGCAAGGGAAGATTTTGTTTTCTTCTACAGTTCAATTCTGGTTTTCCTTCGGAATTGCTAAAGCAATGCAAACAACATTTTATGATTGTAATAATTATATATTGATTATAGATGTTTTTAAATAGAAGTAAGTTTGAGCAAATATAAATATTTGAGGTTAAGAAACTTGAGACGAATATTATAATTTAAATTTGTTAAGAAATCTTTCTTTGTACACGATCCTAAAATAATTTAACAAGAGTGTTGAAATGTCGAATTTGATTCCCAGCACACCTAAAATATTTATTAATTTCACGAATTTTGTTAAAATATTCGAGTTAATCATCTTTTACAAAATTCATTAAATTTTATATTAAAGCCCGAATATTATTTGTACAAAAATGAAGGGCCCTAGAAACTTTTGATTTATCGAATTATGAATAAACATCAATAACTTCGAATCGAATTCTTCTTCTCATTCATTTTTTAATATTAGATTTTTTTTTAAATATTCAACTTTTGAATTTTGGGAAATTTCGATAACAGTACAAAATTTTCACGACTGTATAATTCAAATTAATTCATAGCTTAGTTCTTTAAATTCTCAAACCTATATATTCAGACCATAATTTGAATATAGGTAATATAAAAAGCCTCCGCGGTCGGCTAGTCACTGAAAAAGTCGATTAGATTTTGCAACTGGTAGAACAAGACCAGCACGCAAGCTGTCAAGAAATAGCGGAGGCATTAAACATCAACCACATGAATCATTTGAAAAGAGAAGCTCGATGTTTGAGAGACACACATGAATTAACGCAAAGAAATTTGATGAACCGAATTGACATCAGTAAAATGCTGCTGAAACGCAACGAAATCGAACAATTTTTGAAGTAAATCATTACAGTCGATGAAAACTGGGTGAATTATACGATAATATCAAACGTAAGTGCTCATGGTCAAAGGCTGGTGATCCTTCACAAACGACTTCAAAGCCTGGATTGACGACAAACAAGGTTATGTTGAGTATTTGGTGGGATTGGATGGGAATTACCAGCCTGACTACCATTTGTTTCGGTCTCTGCACAACTCTCTTGATGGTAAAAAATTGGCAGACCGAAGTACCGCTGAAAATCATTTGGCCAAGTTTTTTGACGATAAACCACAGAAGTTCTACACCGATGGAATTATGAAGCTACCCGAAATATGGCAAAAAGTCATAGATAATAATGGTCAATATTGGTGTTGATTAAAATTTGTGTTCAATAAAGAAATTTTTGTTCAAAAATGTACCAAAAAACTACCTAAATAATAAAAACAATAATTAAATTTTATAAATATTTACTCAAGATTTAGAAATAATTCTCAAGTATTTGCTATTTATATGAATGCTGTAAATATAAATTTTCAAATTAAAAAATTATTAAGTGTTATCAAACTTTACATATCTCAAAACCGTATTTATTGTTCTAATACCGAACCAGCTATGCACATACATATATACTAAAAAGAAAAACTATGTACATATGTGAAATTACAAAACATGCTAAAAAACTTCAACATATACCCTCCAAAGTCCCAACGGAAATTTTCATCTCACCCTATTGTTCAGCAAAGACGAAATAAAAGTAAAACAATCTAAAAATTCATTCGTTACTAATAAAAACTAAACTAAATCAATATAAATTGAAGACACTTAAAACTTCTTAAAAATAAAAACAAAATAAAAAATTATAAAAAATAACAACTTGTTTTCAGATTTTATTTAACTTTTTAAATCAAAACAAAAACAAAAAAGTTCAAAAAGAAACAAAACAAAATCTTAACTTTTTCTTTTGATTAATAAATTCGCTTGTGTTGTTTGGTTGTGTATATTTTGTGTTAAAGGTATCTTACCATGCGCTGTTTGACTAAACATTTAGTTTTGTATAATCGCGCAAAGTAGAAACAACGCTAAGTCGATTTCGTTTGTTTCTTTAAGTTTTATGTGAGTTTCTTAACGAATATATAGTTTTCGAACGTGAATTGCTAATTATCTAATGCATGCGCGTTTGTGATTGATTATCGATTGGTTAGTTTTTTTTTTTGCTTTTAACTAAAAGATTTTTTTTTTTTAAATTAAATCAAGGTTTATTGATTCCAAAAAATATATTGTTTTGTCTGTGTGTGAAAACAAGTTTCTTACGATTTTTGGTAATCTATCGTTTTTATGTTTTGGTTGAAGATGATTCAATAATATTTAGGTGGTGATCAAATTTTTTGTCGTGTAACGGTTTTTTTAAACACAGTGTACGCGTGTTTTATGTGGAAAAAAAGTTTTGTAAAAGAGAAGGAAAAAAAGAAAAGTTTTAAATTAATAAATAAGTGATAAGAAGAGTTTTGTGTTAACAGTGAAATTGTGTGTGCATATGTGATATAACATTTTGGATTGAGAACGAAGAAATTTTTGATTCGTGCTTTTCTCGCTGTCGCTGCTATGGCGCGGCGTTACAATTGATGAGGTCAATGTCAGTTTAATTAAGGTAAATTAATTGTTTATAGCTCTCTATATTATGTATGATTAAAATAGTTTGGTTGTTACAACCTAAATTTCACATTTTGTTTAAATATTTGTGTGTAGTACAAAAAACTATGAATGTTTGCATAAATTTTATTAATTATATATGAATTTTAATGTGGGTTCGCGATTTGTTCATTTTAGTTTTTTGCATAAATAAGCAAAAAAAAAAATTATATTTGTACACACATTTTTTATTTTGAATTATTTCGGTTCATAAATCTTATTTTTATTTTTTGCATATAAGTATGTACATTCACTTCTTATTATAATTCGGTGAATTGAATCATCATTGTGTGTGTCGCGACCTCGTATCTACTTTTAACCCTTTTAGTAATGATATAGCCGGTATGTATTTCACCCACCGCACAATCTAATTACTTACATGTAATTTGGGTAATTTATTAACGCGGCAGGTGGGCAACATGTCCATTCACTTTATGTATGTTTAACATGCACTTAATTAAAAAATTATTTGCTAATATGTAGGCCATACAGCGCACAAACAATAATCAGATTGATGTCTCAATTCGATGCTGCGTCATAAGTGAGATCAAATCAAAATGCATCCTGTATATAATAAAATAGCGAGGTCGACTAAATTAGAAATTATTTAGTGATGAATGGTATTTAGATAGGAAAAGTAAATATTTGAGTTAATCGGTTGGTTCATGGATATCAAAAAATGGTATATATCAAATTCATGGTTTTTTGCGGCACAAGTTCAATTGGTAGAAGATAGAAAGTTTATGATGTTTTTATACTTTATACCAACCAATTATCGTATACTGGTTGAAACTACGGTACTTTTTGTATACCGCATTCGAATCACAATAAGGGCGAGATGCTAAACTCAAACTCCGAAAAAGCCTGAATAACTTCAAGCCTTACAACAGATTACAAAAAACAAAAACAAACTCCTATTTAGTAGATCTTTTATTAATTACACAATTTTGTTAAATCGGAATCAAAAAACTTATCTGGTCTTTCGGATTGGAAGGAAACCAAATTCAAAATGTATTCGCTGATAATTCGCCAGTATAGCGAAAACATTACTTTTTACAAAAATTGTTGTGGTTTTAGCCCAGGTATTCATTCATTTAGTGATATACCAAATGCTATGATTTTACTTTCAGTTTCAAACCATTATTATATTTGAGCAGTTCAAGCAATTTCATACCACTATACAAATTTGAAAATAAAGCTAAAAGTAAATGTATTACACCAAAATTTTACTCAATTTCTAAATTTTTGAAAATTTTATATTATCATACATTAAAATTTGTTAACAATTTATCACTCCATATTGAACTTCAAAGTTTTATGAACGGTTTAATAGTAAAGGAAGCCTTCTCTCCGTCATATTACCCCATCTCGAGCGATCAATAAATATTGCGGCCGCAAACAATGATACGAGTTTGACATGCCTGGTTTATAGTTGAACTATTAGTAAAACTAAATATCACGATTAACAACACTTCGGTTATATAATTAAATATATTCACAAGGAAGGTCATAAGAAAGTATAAAGACAAAAACAAGAAGACGAATAACTTTTTATAATATTTATATAATGTAGCATCTCAGTTTCTGTGTGATATTTCCGTTTGTTGAATGTTTTTGTATTTATTTTTGATTCATTTAAACTTGAAATGAGATAACATTTTTGATTCCGTTCTCCTATATATACTCGTACATATAGTGAAAACGGTGCATACAATATGTAAATCAGTTTGTTCAATTTATAATCTATTTTTTGCATACTGTTAATAATATGATCACCTCGATCTTTATATATATGTATATGTAATCGAAAATATTTCATAACTACTGTTTGCATAATACTTGCTTTAGTTTAAAACGCTTTATGCGGCCAGTTTTATCTATATAACTGAATATAACCAGACTGAGCAATATTTTAGTTACCTAATTAAATGCAGTTAAACTCGTAGCCACTCCGGAGATTTTTGCGATTAAGTATATCCGCTTTCCTCTCATATGTGAATCGTAAAACGTGGTTTGCAAAGTAATGTCAACTGGTTTTGTTCTATTTGGATGACTTTGTAGCTGTGTCCTCTCTAAACTCTAACGTCACGACACTTGATTGATTAAACTTTAAATTAATATTTAGGCTTTCAATTTAAGTTACAGGGCCTCAGTAGCTAAGCAGTTACCTACAACTTTTATAATATTCAAAAAAGAAAACGTTCTAAATTTAATTTGCATAATAAATTTGGTTCCCATAATTTTATTACTTTTTATCGTCAGACGTGATTTCTAGACTATTTCTACTCTACACAACAATAAAAGACTAATATAATTTGATGATGTTGTTGCGGATAGAGCTGGCGAACTGATATACTTAAGAACCAACGTGCAAACCTAAAGTCAATTAGATTTAGCTTTGAAACAGTTATTGGTTTTATGTGTTGGAAAGGACCCTACTACTTGTTAAAACACAAGCGAAGTCAAAAATCAAAATTCCACAGCTAAAATTCATTCTGTAGTACACAGTTTAGCTAGTGAAATGAATGTTTCTCGCATTAGACTACAGATTTCATATCTACATATTTTTCACAGCGTTTTTATCTGAGTTTACTATAAATATGAAGCAACATTTTGACGTTTCATAACTTTAGTATAGTGTCGTGTTTTGAATACCGAGCAAATAGTACAGTGGTTAAACCTGTGACGTTTGGATCGAGAGGTTCCGGGTTCGAATCCTAATAGAGGCAGGATGCAAAAGTGATTCTTCATCCATGATTTCGATCAGGATGATTAAGAAGAATACTCATATGACCTTCTGTTGGAGTGCAGAATTTAAGAGCCAAACCATCGTTCATGTCAGTACAGGCTGACATGGAGCTATACAATGTGCAGATGGTCATTTTAAACTCGGACATGTAGCCGTTAAATGTTAATCTCCTAATTCTCAAGTCGTATATGTAGATTTATCTGAAATAAAATAAATAAATAAATAGAATCAAAGGTGTTTTCAAAATATCGCAATTTGAATGTCAATTAGTAAAAATTTAAATTTTGACCGAAAACAGAAATTTTGAGATCGCAGTCGAAAAACCGTCTGAGTAAATGAAACAACGTACAATTTTGTTCTTGAAAAGAGGACAGAAACGTCTATCAAATTTCGAAAATGGTGATATAATATATGCCAGCCCTGACATAATGTAAATTCCAAAAATAATAAAATCATAACATACTCATATTTTCAACAAAAAGATATGTTCTAGTGTTTCTATAAATTTAGGCGCGTAAAATATTTTGAACCTTTTGTAAAACGACCACCTTGCGTACCGGAGGGAAATGATACTTTCCAAAATTGGTCGTGTTACAAATAAAATGATGCATGTACAAAGAGTGTATAGTCACACATACATATGAGGAAACTTTTTTATAAGAATGCTGGATTTAAAAAAAACAAATTAAAGTTGGGCGGATACCTCCAGCACTCAACACCACAAACAGACCCATACCCGGACAAATACATATACTTACACATTAAAAACACTTAACCATGATTTTTGGTCACCACCGGGAATCGAACCCGGGACCCTCGACTACTAAAGGAAGGACGCTGTACCAACGAGATTTGGGAATTAAGTAGAAAAAAAGTTCGAATCTTGGTCTCTATACCGGAGCTGAAACTTTTCCAACCTCAATTTGCTTTTAGCATCCTTAAGCAGCGTACATAACATCGGGAGAATTTACCATAGTATAATTCCCGGTCTCTCGATCAATCAAATCGCTTAAAATGATATAAGCCCCTCCTACTTTTGCCATACTCGAGTTAAAAAAATTCTATCTTTGAGCAAAATGGGCCGCAGGGTTACCAATTAAAACATAATTATTTTTTAAATTATGAGCAATTTTTTGAATATTGACAAAAGAGCAAACTGTAATACGCAGTGTAACATAAATGTACTGCATATTATAGTTTGCTCTTTTTGAATTTTGACGTCTTATTTGATTTGATTTTTCGATTCCGTGTCACCAATAATTTTTGTGTATATTGTTTTAATTATATTTCGTGAGATATTTAATTTTATTATAAAATTATGTAATATTATAACAAAATTTGATTTTTACATAATATAATTAATACATAATGTCAATTAAAATAAATGATTTTCAGTAGGTATTGTGAATATCCGAAATAAACCGTAGCAGAGATAATAATCCGTTATGGAGATGGGAATCGTTTTGTATGACGGTATACCGATCTACCAGAAATCACCTGTCGTCATTTGATTAAAATTAATTATTAATGTTGATTCTTTGTCAGTAAATAGTGCAATATAGTTCCAAAATGTCTCCGTTTAATTTGGAATTGTGTTTTGTTGTTTAGTCAGTAAATCAGTCCATATATGGCGATTTGTATATTTTGCTCCATTTCATTGAATTTATCTGTTATTTAAAATCACCGCTAGAAATAATAAATTAAAAAATCTAAAATAAGACATGTTATCTCAAAACGCACAATATAAACAATTTGGTATTGACACAGCCAATCTCCAATTGATAATGAAAAATTTAGCAAGTCTAACAAAATGGATTATTTTGAGCGAAAACATCAGCGTCTAACTTCAACTCAATACTATGGTAAATTCTTCCGATGTTATGTACGCTGCTTTATACCTATACTATTATGCTTAAGTAAGCCAAATCGGGAGCGCATGCAATACAAACAATTTTCAAGTGAATGAATCTTTAAATTTTTAGTTTTAAAATGGCAAAACACATAAAATTGGGAGTTTAACAATTCTTAACGAATATTAGTCTACTTCGAAATTCTAATAGTTAATACTTTAAATTTAATGTTGTAATAATAACTAACGCCGATTTTCAAAATAATCAATTTTGAAGTAGCCATGACTTAATGAAGACGATCTTATTAAGCCTAAATTCAGATATCCATAAAACATTCGAAACTTCTAGTTTTCTAGTTTTTATTGCGTGCCTAACACAGAATTTGTCCGCCTTTAAATATAAATATTTACATTACCAGTACACTTCAGAATATTATGTAGAATGCATATATGAACTGCTAATAATAATTATATATAAATATTAAAATACAAATGTGGGTATTTCAATTTATTTCTATCATTCCTATCTATTAACGTAATTAATATTATTATGATATGACGTTTTGAATTTATTGAATTTAAATACAAGAAAAATATGCAATTTTGAAATGGAACGCAAAAACATACATGGGTTGTATGTCATTAACAGATAAACATAAATTAAAAATGGCGACAAAAAATGTATATTACGTTACGCACGCAATATTAAATGCCTAGATGTCTGCAATTAGGCTTGAAAACAAATTTAGTCAATCTGATAGTGTTTTTATATTATATATGGCAGGCATAATCCCAATACAGATTTAATTTGAATGTTTAACATTCAAATTCTTTATAGCTATGTACTAAAATTATACTTATCGTGAGGATAAAATTCTACGTAAGAAAGTAGAATACGTCTTAAGATTATGTGAAAATTTCTTTAATTAAAAATAGATGAAAATAAAGATTAGGACGTTTTTTATATTTCGTAATAGTAAAAATGATTTCAATTTGATTTTTAAATACAAGAAACTGGATATTTTTATAGATACCGATCAGGGTTAATATTTGAGAATGAGCCAGCTATATTACCAACTTCAATTAAACAACAAACATAAAATAATAATAATTTTGTTTGGTCCGTATTATACTTCATTTGTTATTTTATTATAAAATAAAAACAACGTCCTAATTTTTGTCTTTTAAGTGAACCACAGGCCGCCCCATGATGTGGTTTATATCCATATGGTTTAATATAATTTAGATTTTTAATAAAATTTAACGTAATTTTTACGAATCTAAAATTTGTTTTCTCTTTTGTTTGAGGTAAGTTAAGTTCATCGTTCATGCAAGTTATATAAAGCAGGAAACAGACTATAAATTGATTTTCCACCAAAAAGATAAGTAATACCAAAAAAAAAATATAAATCAGTTTTAAAGTGTTTAAAATATAAAACATGAAACAAAACATTAACCCCAAAATATTTTCACTACATAGTGTAAAATTTAAATCAATCATCTGATCGGAACACAAAAATAATAATAAATTGTATGCTTTCAAGGTGAAATGGAAATCTATTCGTCTTCTCATAAATTTAAATAGATAAATTGGACACTTCATCATACAACGATATGTTAAATATTCAATATTGACACAATTCCCATGTCTTGTCAAATCATCAATATCATAAATTAAATTATGCAAATACATACATATACGAAATTCAAAAAATACTGTTACAACGATATATTGTAAGACTTTCGAAAACAATTGCCATAGACAAATTGAACTTTTATGAACTTATTGTAAAAAGCGAGAAATCGGATTAAATGAAGAACGTCATCGAACTGCTGAGGGACTAAACATTTACCAAATTGTTCATCGATTTTATGTGCTGGTTCGTTGTCCATATATGTAGTAATATTTAGTTTTAGATTTCCGGTTTAGTTTTTAAGTTTTTTACAACAAACCTTGTTCAGTTTTTGTTTTGTTTTGAATCAACATTTTTTTTTTGTACAAAGAAATCAGTAACATCCTTGAGTATATACATTTTTTTTTATATGTGGCAATGCAATTTTCCATTCCATAAATATTGAAAGTGATTTCGTTGTAAATATAAACACATACACACAGTATGTTGCACACACACATTTCTTCACACATCACAAAAATATCGTTATTTATGTGAATTTGGACAGGACTGAAATTGCATAACACAATATCATATACCGCGTGGCGCTCGGCCGATATAAATATTCATTATATTACATTATTAGTGTTGTAAGTTTTATAATCGAATTTAAATAATATAAAAACGCCATTCAAATGAAAATACACGAGAAAAGGAAAGTGATTTGTCTTTATGATTATTATTTTATATACATATATAGATTTAAACAAAACTGCAATTTCTTTACGCTGTAATTTCAAGACACAAAAATATATAAAAATGTAATTTAATGATATTTCTGACATTTTATTATGTAGCAATACAGACTTAATATCCAGTATTGATATTGTTATTTAGAAAAGGCCAAGACATAAAATAATCGATTTACATAGCAATGAGAGTGTGCAGAATGAATAAATAATTGATCGTATAATAGAACTAAGACAAGTAATGACCCGCCTTCATTGGCACAGTAAATAGCGTACTTGCTTTGGTAATCGTGGGTCTCGGGTTTGATTCCCGGTGGTAATTAAAAAATTACGGTTGGGTGTTTTTAATGGCTAAGTATGTGTGTTTGTCCAGGTATTGCCCCGTGGGCACATTAGTGGCATTGAATGCTGGAGTAATCCGCCTAACTTTAATTTCTTTTTTTAAGACAAGTAATGTATGCCGAGATTGTTCCTTGACGAAACATCTTGAGAATAGTTTGATCACAGTTTTAAGAATGCCACAGCTAAAAATTGTTTAACAACAAAATCATCATTATACGAGTATAATACACTTGGCATAGTTCAATTATAAGTTCATCTGATTCATTTGAATTCGGATTTTAATCTTATAGATAAATTAGTTGTATCGTTTTACTTTTGCCTTAAATTAATTTATTTATTTTAGTGGTGAAAAAAAATTTCTTTATATAGATTTTACCATGTCCAAACCACACACACACATAAAATTAACAAACAAATTTTGAAAAACTCTCGCCACTGCAGAACTTTGCTATTTCCTTATTGCAAATAGTATGTTAAATTGCCAATTTTTCAAAAACTTAAAAATATTCAAATTATTTAGTTTTAAATATATAGGCAAAAACTAAATAAAATTTTAAATTTAATAAATTGAGAAATGCACATTTAAATTTTAATTTTTGCATTGAAACATTATAAATTAATTTTGACTTACAATTTTTCAAATCTTTTGAATGGTGTCACAAAATGAACTTTATCGAATTTTTATAACCGAACTGTTCGTACAAAATTCAGAATAACCGAATGTTGAAAATTTTTTACAACCTTTTCGACGTGATTAGTATTACCGTATTCTAAAATTTTTGAAACTGTTCGGCATTAAATTTAAATTATTTAACCCAAAAATACTCAAATTGCGAATCACGAATAGCATTTTACGATTAATATCTAAAATTTAAGGTTCAATAACAATAGTTCGATTGTGTTTTGGCAATTCTGACTTATTTAATTTATTTTTAAAGAATTTAATCACATGCATTTGTTAAAAAATTTATATCTCTGATTAGTTTGGGGACTTAAGGTTTCCCACTGATGAAAAAAATTCAATCTTATCAAATAAATATTGTGACTTTCAGAATGTAATTAACATTTACAAGAACAAAACCATTATAAATATGAAATGTTATGTCAAAGACTAACTAGAACCGAGGATAGACGAAAAAGATTTAGATATATCTAATAACACAATAATTTATGTGAGGACGTATAAGTTATTTCACCAAATACCATAAGTTATTTAACTAGACCATGCTGACACAATATTGAGTTAATAAAGAGTATCTGCATATATTGTACGTTGAGGATCATATATATTTTAGTCCAGGGGGGCTACCGCGTAATCCGATTCGAATCTCAGAAAGTTGCGAAAGTTCAATCCGATTCGAAAATTATTTGGTACCGCGTAAGACTTTCGGATTACATTTTAATATTGCCATAAGCAAAAAGCGATTCTTTAAATTGTATGCTACTTCATTCAATATTTGTTTTAGATGTCAAATGTCAAGTCGAAAAAAATGTAAAACAACAAAAGCGTTTGATATATTTTATCGATTTAATTGATATACACATCAACAAGTAGTTAAGTTTGCAAAGTAAAATGGAAGAAGTAAGCAACTCAATTAAACGGTGGCATCTTAAATAATATATGAATAAAACTGAAAACTAGTAATATTTATTATTTATATTTATTATTTATAAAAAACTGGAAATATTTACAGTGAACGTTTTTCACCTGCGCTATCCGAGTGAATGCTCGTATCTTCGCTGAGTGTTCACTGCCCTTCGTTATTCTCTTTCCATAAACTTATTTTGTTATCTCCTCCGGGATACGGCCAACATATTTCCAGTCATAGACCAACTGACACTCCACACAACATCATCGAACGTTTGAAGAATTGTTGATGTCCAATTGGATAAATATTCGCTGCTCCAGATGATGCCACGGCGATCTTGAGGGCATGATGTAATTTGCGATCGAGGAAGTCCAACACTTGGGGCCCACGCCACATCTCCAACCCAATCCAAATGTACCTTGTATCTTGAAATTTCTCCACCCATCAATTTTAAAACTATTTATTGTAATTAATATATATATATATATATATATATATATATATATATATATATATATATATATATATATATATATATATATATATATATATATATATATATATATATACATATATAAATACCATATTTATCTACTAGTATATATTATAATTTTGTATATATGGTATACATACTTACATCCGGTATACTTACATCTTTCCGATATTGAATTTATAATTTTGTTATATTAACTCCTATCCGTAAGCAAAATAGTTGTCGAATGACATTTCCTAATTTTGTACGATAGTTTACTGAATTTTCGCATTAGACGGTACCACCAATACGAACATGAAGTTAGATGCAATATCATTTTTGTAAGTTCGAATTCATCAAATGCGAATACGAATCCGAAAGTAGAATAACGCGGTACTAAATTTTCGAATCCGAATGAAACATCAGTAAAATCGGATTACGCGGTAACCCCCCAGTGCACGAGAACTTATACCATATATATACATATGTATACTAATTTGAATGAGTACCAAAATCAAATGAAGGCAGCCAAACCTCTTATTGAAACCAAGGGATACGAAAACAGTAAATCGTTTTTTTTAAATCTAAAAACTGAGGCAGGGCGTCAACTACATTAACAAAATCAATCAAAGTACTGTAACGTTATCGATTAATATTCATTTATAAAACGATTATGATTATTAAGTACATATGTCATTAATTAGTTTTTTAAATTATCTCTAAAACCTCAGAAAATACAGAAGTAATGACAATTGGTGTTAGAAGCGATAAATAAATGCAAAACGAGCTCAATGAGGTGAAGCCGCAATTCATCGACCCCGATTGCATTATAGCAAATTTTATAAATAGATTTGGTGATATCGTCTTCGTCAACGAAACGAAAACTTGCAAGCTTCTATTGCTATCATAACATGATTAAAAATATTTATTTGGAAACAGAAATGCTAGGTAATGTTGTAAAGTGAAGTTTACTTCATCGACCCAAAAAAACATCTTCTTCTTTTCGACCAATTTCGATTACGTTTAGCCGGCATCCAAATCCTTTCATCGTTATTTGCGGTGGTTCAAAATAATAAGACATTTTTGGTTTACGTATTAAAGTTGTGACTTTATTTCGATCAAGCGATAGCGATAACGGGTTTGGAGGGGGAGACTTGTTTTGCAAAACATCGTTACGAGCCTTCATTGCATTAATTATTATCAGATTTGACCAGATACAATTCAATTGTTTTCCTGTTTATTAGTTCTTTGAAAGGAATATATGTATGTATTGTACAACATTTTAATATATTATAGTGGTTCAATAAGAAAACATCGTCGGCGCAACTAGGTTAAAGTTAATCAAGTCTATTCTATATTCAATAACTCGATGGGAAAAAATTACACTGAAAAAAAAATTCCATTGGAATTTAATTTCCTATTCGGTATCTTGTTGGACTGGAATTCTTTTTTTTTTAGTATTTCTTTCGGAGTTAAAAGTACGAGAATGCCATTGATTACTGTCAAATACAGAAAAATAATGTCATATAATTATTGTTGGTTTCTTTTCGTTGGGCAAGGTAATCAATTATCCGACAACAAATTCAACTATTTTTGTTGTTAATTTATTTTTTATTTTTGTCGAACGTTGGGTGCCAAAATGTTGTGTTGCACTCCTAAGATTTAAAACGATTAAGCAAATATTAACTAAACCAATCTCATTTATATTTACAAAACATGTACTTAATTTTTGTTGAGTTTATTATACCTGAGTCAGCTGTCTCGGTCTACCTTTCATTTTCAACGAACAACTTCAAAATTTAAAATATTTGTGAATTTTTCAAAAAGTAAACTATATAATATATTCATTAGGTCGACGTTCAGAAATTGTCTCTAAGAATCTAAGAGGAACATGAATTAATTTCAGCTTTAGCTCAACCATCTCTGATAATAACGTATTATATGAGTCGATTATTAACTTTTCACACGCCGGGATTTACATGTTTTAACATGATTTTGTTCTGGCTTCTTATATCTATACATATATATGATAATAAGCTCGTACAATGCTCCAGCACGTCACAAAATTTATTCATTTTCCCGTCAATTTTATTTACAAATATACAATAATTTTTATCACATTCATATTATATTGCAATGTATATGTTTTAACTAAATTTCACTTCTAAAACCGAATTTTGCAAGCCTAAGTATGTAACTTAAATTTTATTATAGAACTTAAAAAATTTCACGTTCCTGAAATTACCAGGAGCTTTAGAAATTAGACTACATGTAATTTTATTGGATCATTTACAGTAAGAAATCTAAATAATTTTTAATCTGAAAAGATTTAAGACCGAGAACACTCAAACCGTGGGTCAACATCAATCACCAAACCTGACCCACCGAAAATTGAAACGATAATCAAATTTCCTACTCCGAAAAACCGTAAAAAAAATAAAATCGTTTCTGGTTACTGTAGGCAGTTTTGTAACAAATTCTCAGAAATAGTACAACCAATGAAATTATTATTAAAGAAAAATGTACGATTTAATTGGAACGAAAGATTTTTAAAACTTAAGGAAATGTTAAAAAGTCCTCTAATCTTGTAATATAATTACCAGAAATCATTTTTTGGAACAATAATTCTTTCACAAAGAATCGGGGGAAATGACTAACATGTGGAATGGAGAAAGAGTTGTTAGCTTTAAAACGTTTCAGTCCTTATATGTATGGTATTAACTTTACGGTAATGACCACAAACCTCTTAAATCTTCTCGCTTAATTCGTTGGAAAATCAAGCTAGGTGAGTTTGATGTTGACCCTATTTACAAACCTGGCAAATACTACATTAAATAGATGCTTTAAGTATAATCCAATTATAAACTGCCGATCAAAATAAATGTATTAACGTTGTCACTCGTTTTCAAAATAAATCTCAAACTTTACAATAAACTCAATACAACACTTAAATGAAACTATCACAAATACCACAAAAAATGTAACTTTCAATCAAATTTCAAATGAATCTTTAACGTTGTTAAAGAATTTCACAACTGCCAATTAGGAGAACATCAAGGCATAGAAAGATTCTAATTATTATGTTCCCAAAATGTTAACCCTAATTAAAAAATTTATTCAAAAATGCGAACTATGTCAGAAGATTTAGGTGTCAAGGATCAATAAACTTAAAATGGTACTTTTGAAAAAATATTCCTAGACATTGTAGGTCCTTTGAATATTTTACATAACAACAATTGTGTTTCAAAAATATCCATATTAGTAAAAATTTATTTGAGTAAAGTTTTAAATTAATCAAGATTTAGAACAAATATGTTTAACTCGTGAGTCAATTTGTTGAAAATAAAGTTGTGATAGGAAATTCTTTTTCTGTTATTGTTCACCACAAAGTGAACCAATGGGTATGAGTCAAATTCAAAATACTTCATTTTTACAGCGAAACGTTGACTACATATTTCAACCACGGTTACAGATATGATATATAATGACAAATATTTTTTTCTAAATTCTGGAATTAACACAATTTTTAAAATTAATTTTTAACACATTTTTTCAACACCCTGTATTTACTGCTCCATAAGTTTTTCAAAATCTAAAGTTAAGAATTTTGCAAAATTGAACCAAATAATTATGACAGAGCTTCTATCTAATGTTATACATATATGCCTAACTATATTGTAATTACATATAAGCACAATCTTTTTGCATCAACTTACAATACAATTCTAATACAAATTATTCATAAGCATAGCCGGTCATCAAAACCTGTTTAACAAATATGTGAAACTTTGAATAGAAAATAACTTAGTTATCGAATAGAAACAGTCGTAACACTCTAATATATTAACAAAACATCTGCTAAAATATGATGACTTATGTCAACACAATAAAATAATTTGCCACAACCCTCAGGCAATTATACAAATTGTTACTTTTGTGACAATTATATTAAATTTAAATTAAACCAATAAAATTTTAAAATTCTTGACAGAAGAATAATTTTTTTTTTCTCTTCTTGTGAAATGTATTATACGATACACAAGCATATGAAAGTTGTTTCAAGTTTTGATAATTTTTTTTTTTTGTAACAGCAGTGAAAATTACGAAAGACGTAAAAAATGAAAATTACTTGTGTGTCTCACTGATCATATAAATATATATAAAGTATATATAAACTTTTGTATACTTACAATATTGCAATTTAATTTTGTCTTATGTCTTATTTACTCGTATATAATACACAATTTTATTTTATTTATTTGATTGTCGTAAATTTATTGGTCACTTGAGTATTTTTGTTAGTTGAGAAAATTGAGGGAAAATCGTGGAATTACAATAAATTTTTCTAGATTACATACAATTTATTTAGTTGTCTATAATAATATTTTGTGGTGGTAACTGTGATGCTATGATAAAAACTTGAGGTAGATAATATTCCTCCGAGATTAAAAGCTAACACCTAATTTTGATCGTTACTTGACATACGTCGTGAGATCATAATCCTCTGCTAATTATAGATATGCCATCATTAAAAATATCAAAACCTTGACACAGCCACTTTATTTGACTAGAATTTATTCATTTAAATTAATTAACAAAATATATTGACATTTGTGAACAATACCCTTATAAAAAAGAACCAAAATCAAATTGTATTAAAAAATTATGTTAAATCGTGTTACACTTCACGAAACAACTATACAAATATTAACGCACTATTTCATTGCGCACATTTTCTTTTCCCGCATTGTACCATACACAATAATCGACGTTGGAAAGTGCTGGTTGTCCTCGAAATTTTACATAGAAAATTGATCAACATACTCGACACTATTGTGTACGGTGCGGTGCGGCTTTTATTAATAATTTTAACAAGATCGCGATTAATCATAATTCGGTTATTTCTTTTTTTAAATCCAACCTTACATGTAATCGTAAATGTAAGAACAAGAAACTTATAACAAAAGTACAGGAAGTACTGTTTTTAAATTCTTAGATGGAATAAATATTATGTGTACAAGGCAAATCGGCTGGTTGTATTGTTATTTTTACATAATTAATTTTGTCTTCGTTTGATTTGAAAAGTCGATTAAATTAATTTGATTGGAAATCGGATTATCAAATTATTTTATATTTTTGATTTACGTATTATTTGAAAGAGGAAACTAGTAACGATTGGATTGCACAATTTCACACATCATTTACGAAAATTAATGTTGTGTTCAGTCTCATCCAGACCAATGAGTCGTTTTGTTAGCGATAGCTCCACCAGGTTGCCGTTTGTAGGAACAGTACTGTGGATATTTATTATATAGCATGCACACCCTTGGCTTGTTCCTCGTGAGGTATAGTATTTATCACTGTACTTTTCTTTGCGTTGAACTCTATTCCCAGCATTCCGGCACATTTGTTAGATGACTTCGATTATTTTCATCGAAATTTCGAAATCGCCATTTCGCCCATTGTCTTCCAAATTGTTGTTGCGGTTCTGTTGTCTGCGTTTCCTTGAATATATTTTTTGTATCCAGTTAATGGTCACTGACATCTTGTAATGAGGGTAGGAATTTCATATTAACTAAGATGAATCATAGCTTCAATATATCTGGATTAAGTATATAGCAACTTTAACGAATTTCAAAAGTTTTTCATATAGCATTCAATAATGAGATCGGTCTGTAGAATCAGAAAATCAGTTCATTGGAATATTTCTACAACTCTCTGGGACTTACGATGTTTTCACTTTCAAAATTAGAAATATTTTCACTTTGGGCTTCTTGTTTTTTGAAGCTGCTAAAGTCCTAAGTAGTTTTTGTTTTCCAGCAAGGATAATTCATCAAATTGTGTTGTTAATTAATTTTAGAGGATTTCTCAAGTATTCAAAGTTACAACGGAATTTATAAAATTTTAAGAAATCTATGAATTTTGAATCATTTATCGAATTTTCAAATATTAATCATAGATTTATGAATTATTATCTAGCATTAAAACGTTGCATTGAATTATAAGAAATTTTTGGATTTCTCGACTATTTGTTGAAATTTTAGGACGTCGGCTATTTTAAAACTTTTAACGAATTTCTAATGAGGATATCAACTTTACAAAAATATTTCAAAAATTGGTTGGAGTTTAGAAATTTTTCCAGCTATAACTTTATTTCGATTGTTACCGCAAATGATTTACTCCTTGTTAGAGAAATTGATTTGACACTTTTTTTTATATAGCCGAGACAAACCCCTATTACACGCACAATCAATCAATCAAATGTCTTCAACAAAAATGGTACCGTTTAAAATGGTTTAAGGCCAAATAAAATCAGGTGTAGTAAGTAGTATAGGAGTACAAATTATGTTAGCATATTTTTGAAACCAAACTTTTTTCAATTATATTCCGATAAACCAGTATTAAAACCCTAATACAAAATGACGTCATATGATTGTGCCGACTTTCCACATAATATAATCATTTGTATACTTATAAGCTTTAGCTTATTTTTAACTTTAAGGCCGAAGTTTATAATACGCAGATCGTTATTATTGGCTGGTGAATCTAACACGTTTACATAATGTAAATGGTTGGTTCTTAGTTGGTAACAGCGATCTCGTGTCATTGTATTTGATACTAAATCCATATCCATCTCTCGATACCAGTATATTCTAAATTGAGGCATCTTTATTGCACCAATAAATAAATGTATATCCATAAGCAGCTGAATTTCTGTTATTTTCAAAGCTATAATAGTTCATTCATAAATAGTTCATTCGTAAAGTATGTTTGAAAATAACATATAAGTGCGTGTTCACCAATCATCTCGGCACTGTCATCCTCAATTTGTGGTTTCGGTTCATAAGGTATTTTACCGCCACTGTATATCCTTCTTATTAGTAAGACTCATATTTGTATCAGCTTTCGTGAAATCTATTATTTGTATATTTACGTCATTGCGCAACACGATATCTTCATCAAAATTTGCCGTAGGAATATCAAAATGTATACTAAATCGGAAGAACTAGTGATGTCACGGAAAAATTCTTCATTTTCCTTAGAGTCTAAATCATCCCCTATTTGTTCTTTTTCAATTCTGGTAGTGCGAGTCAATTTAGAGTTGTGTTCAGGTTCAGTTGGAATTAACCCTTGAATGAGGAAGAAAAACAAAAACCATACATAAATGTTTTCTGTTTTCACGTAATACTAATAAAAAGTTTCCGTCCCTCTGTATGGCCAAAGAGTTTAAAAGGGTTAACACTAAATATTTAACACTTCTCATCTGTATACATTTAAAAATATTTAAGCAGTCTATATTTAAAATTATTTATAAAATAAATAATTTAATCCAGCCTAGAATTTTTATAAAATTAATCGACATGAGGTAATTAACATAACATTGACAAAATTATATTACGTTGTGGTACCACGTTTTGTAGTTGTTACCGATCAAATAAAATTAACCAAACATTTTTAATGTTGCCTAAATTATAAATCAAGTATAATATGTCTGTCTGTCATCGATTCTTTTGATTAATTCATTAGATATATTCTAAATTGTAAAAATATTCAGTTTGTTTGGTATCAGACACACCTCATTAGTCAAGTAATAGCCACCTAGTGGTTAATAGAATGAAAAGTAGACAAATTGGCGTCAACGTTACGCAAGCACAGTACTGATATAATTTAGTGAACAGAAACTGGTTTGGTTGATTTTCAAATTTATTTCTTTGTTTTAAAGTTAATCCAATATGTATTTGCGAATTGTCATTATGAATTCATAATTATTTTAGGAATTATAAGACAGTCGTCTGATTCTCAGTTTGGCTTCACCGATGCTTATAACTGAGCAAAAATTTTGTTTTTCCAAATTAGGTTAAATATTACAGTAGAAAGATATATTTATGTCAAACTATAGCCTTGTCATATGCTTTGTTATGAAAAATTAGATTTATAAGCACCGTCTTTGTCAACTCTCTTGCTATTATTTTCCTTCACAAGCAATCTGTTACTTTTACATTTAATCACCCAATCAATTTAACTAATATTAAAAATTCAGAGTACTGTTAAGAGAGTGCTAAATTTTACTTTGCATATGCATGCATAATTTCTTTATCTTCTTCAGATTCCATGTAAAATCAAATAAATACTTTATCTGAATTATCAACCTGAAATCATTATAATTTTCACACTAACAACAACAAACATAGTAATTATTGCAATAAAAAAATAAAATAAAACAAATAACAAGGAAATTTACAAATTTCCATGAGAAAAATCCGCGAAACATTATTTGTTTCTAATTTTCTTTATATTGCCCCCCTACATTTATCTCTTTGTGTTCTAACCATTTTTCTATCGATTTAACTTTATGTGATTCTGCATTTAAATATTATATATATAATAATAATATATATATATATATATATATATATATATATATATATATATATATATATATATATATATATATATATATATATATATATATATATATATATATATATATATATATATATATATATATATATATATATATATATATATATATATATATATATATATATATATATATATATATATATATATATATATATATATATATATATATATATATATATATATATATATATATATATATATATATGTATTTATATATACAGCGAAACAGCACTGTATAAATTGCAAATTTAGAGAGACAAACGACTTACAAATGACAGTTACAAAAATGTATTAAAAATGTAAGCATAAAAAATATTCTCAAGGTATTTTTGAACAACAATATAAACGAAAGATACAGATATTTCTAAGAATTATTATAAAACATTTTGTTCAAAGCTAGTAAAAAATGGAAATTGAGATAAATGACCTTTGAAAATGATGGGGTTATCGATAAATGAAACTTCCGTATAAGTATTTTTAAAAATTCGGTTTGTCGCGACTCATAATCTAATCAGTGCGTGCGCATTTTTAGTCAAGGTTTACGTGAAATATATCACTATAGATATGTACCAAAAATATCAATTAATCATTGTTAATCGTTTAGTTTTTAATTCGTTTTTCAATGAATTGGTTCCACTTGATTTTAGATTGAAACGAAAATTTTAAATTCTTAGCTGGTGTATTTAAATTATTGTTGTTGCTTTTTTTTTTATAAACGAAATGACATTTAACGATACAGCAAATTGATTACATCATGATTACAAATCATAGAAATTTTTTTGTTTTGTTCTCGATTAATCGAGTATACATATCTAAAATAAAATATTACAAGAATTAGTATATAGTATATAGAGACTTTCTTAAGATACGTGATTAAATGTTTTTCTGCGACGAAGTTTATAGGATATAATGTTGTGTTAAAATGGTAATTTATTCGAGATGGAATTTTATTATTTATGGTTGTTGTTAAATTAAAATTGTCAAAGAAAGGTTCAACTTCCTAAAGGAGGTTTTTTTTCTACGATTGTATATGTGCCTGAAACTGTATTGATTAATGACTATAAAAGTACCATTAGATCGGAAAACTCGGTAGTAAATAAATCAGCAAAATCCTCCTTCCTACAGACGATGTAATAAAAAATTCATATATAATCTTAAATTACGTAACTTAAGCTTTAATCCCAGTATTGTGATTTAATACGGATTATATTAGTAATATGTATTACTGAAGTTGCAAGTAAATTAAATTAAAAAAACCTTGCATTACCTTGGCTTATGTTTTATTAAACTTTGGTTAAGTCTTACTATTTGACTTACGATTTGTTGTAGTTTGGAACAAATAAAACTTAATATTAGTCTACTTCTGATATCTTATAAAAGGAACATTTCATAATATTGATTCGTATATCTTTTATGTAACTTATCCATTTTAGGGCTAACTATAAGTTGAATATGGTGGTCAGGTTTTACAAAACCAACCACCATCCACAAAAACTAATGTTTTATAAGTACATAGTAAAAATTTGTAAATCATTTTAGAACCTCTCAAAATCGTTCTGTCTTTGTTTTTAATTTGGAAGTTCCGTAAGAAAATATATATGTAAAAAAAACTTTTTTAAAAACCACGCTTATATTTGCTTTGAAAAGGCTTTGAAAAGTAGAAAATAAAATGTTTCTTCCTTACTCCTATCAAGGTATATTTATAACAAGTAGAAACTTTAAATTAATATGACTAAAAATATAAGCGTGGAGCGATCCTTTACGGAATTAGTAATTTAAGACTACTAGACACACGAAGTCACGAAGTAGTGTCTTAGTAAAGCCTTTTAGTAGCACTAATGGAACAGTCTATTCTGGTGTATCCTAAGAATAGATTTTTTGCTGAAGGATTTCAGTATTAAGGTAAAAATAATATATTGAGAGATAGTATTCAGAAGGAGCGCCCCACACTTATATTTTTAGTCATATTAATTTTAAATTTCTACTTGTTATAAATATATCTTGTTAACATTTGTCAGGAAGTTGCAAAAAGATAGATTGTATATCTATCTTTGGACCTTACCTTTTAGAGTGCGATCCGAGAGCACGATGTCATATGATTGTTTGTGAAGTCTTTGTCAAATGATGGACGTTGGTTTCGTAGACCCAAGTTCAAATCTCGGTTCGATTCAAATATTTTTAATTTATATTTTTACTACGCTTATATTAGCTCACTCTGTGTCTCTGTTTGTACCGTCAAACTTTGTAATCAATTTTTCAACCACTTGCGATAGTCAAATTGAGCTGAAATTAACTTCGATCACAATACAAGATTCTAACATAAAATAGACATTCGTATAAGCGCACTATATTTTTTAAATATATGTATTTCTAAAACATGACCTTTCTAATTATTTCTAATTAACATAAATTGTGTATTCCATCTAAGATCTATAGTTAAGGTAACAAATTAATGACAATTTGAATATTTGAATTTATTAAAATTGAAAAACCGAAAATTCAGGTAGACATTCGTGTAAACGCACTCGTGATAATTAAAAAAACAGTAAGAAATAATTTTTTTTTTTATTTATTAATATTTTATGTGACCTCCACCATTTTGTATTACTTTTGTTTCCATATCAATTTTTGCCCAACAATCGCGGATGGCACTTTTCAAGTCATTAACGTTCTCAAATTGGCGACCATTTGCATAGACTGCCAGCCAGGATACCCCAAAGGTTCTCAATTGGATTACAGTCAGGACTGCAATCTGGCCAGTCAAGGAGAGGGATGTTCTTGTAAGAAACCACTATTTGGATTCATTAGACACATGGATCGGCAAATTATCCTGCTGGAATATGAAATTTTCTTCATCGATATTGTCAATGTAACTAATTAAAACATCTTCCAAAAGATCCGTGTTCATCCGATTCGTTATGAAGCAGATGGGAAGCTTTGCATAGTCAGAAAAGGCTCCCCATATCATTACGCTTCCTCCACCGAAGTTACGTTTCTATCTGACGACGCCATGGTCTTTCAAATTATGCCAGTAGCAACTGTAGCAGTCAGCACCATCGAAGTTAAACTTTTTCTCGTTAGAAAAAATCACCTTCTGCCAATCTGTTGTTCACGACATGTGTTCACGAGCAAATTTAAGGCGGCGCTCCTTATGAACTTTAGTTAAACGCGGCTTACTTTTCAATTTAGTCCATTTGACGTTTGGTGTACTGCTCAAAATACGGGCAATGTGTCGAGTCGTCACAGGAAGGTCCAATTTCCCCTTTATCTGTTTGCAAGAGAGCCGATTTCGAGTAGCCTCATGTCGAATTTGACCTGTTTGACGAGCTGAGATCTTCGTTCGGCCTTTTGTTGGGGCTTTTACACCATAATTTGGGCCCTTTTTTAAAAAATTGCGGATGACGCTATCAGATCGTCCAATTTTTCTTGGAGTTTCCCGGTTGGGATATCCCACCTCTTTATATTTTATCGATAACTGCTCTGCGCCTGTTAAACGATTACCTTTTGGCATTGCTGTAAAAACTGTCCTTAAAATGATTTTTTTTCAAAATACGAAACTGCTGTACATATGTAATTACCTTCGGATATGTATAAACAAATTAGAAATAAATAAAAACAATTGAATAGCAAGTGCAAAAATTACTTTTCATGTAATACGTTTAAACGAAAGACTATATAAATATTGGCTACTTAAGAGATTTTTTGTTTTATTTTGTATATTTGGCCATACCGTTTGTTTTTAGTGCAGGCATGTTCCCGTTAGACAAACAATAAACTATAACAAATAAAAAAAAAATGATCATTGAAAGGAAGTGAGGAAATAAATGGTTTTAGGAAAGAAAATTAGTGCGTTTATACGATGTCTATCACTGTATTTGTACTTTGCCACGAAAAAATGGTTAATGTATTTGACAAAATTCAAGTTATCACGAAATCAACATACCTGTTCAATCACGGATTTGAACATGAGGTCACTGTGGGATATTCATGATACGTATTCAATATCAACAGGGTTAATTACACAATTATTTTAGTATTATATATCGTATACACATATGTTGATGGAATATGCTTTAATTTATCATATAGTATATGTGTATACAACAACAACCATATAAATAAGAAACCATTAACTGCAATTCGGTAATTCTATATTAGGGTAATTCTTTACTAGTAAAATTACTGAATTGCAATTTATTTGTTATTAGTGTATTTATTAAGTAAAATTTTGTATATACATATGTATATTGGAAAAATTAACTAATAAATTCAGAATAATTTAACCACTCAACAACACCAAAGTTAGATTATTCTCATTCTAATTATTAGACTAGAGTTTAAATCTGACTCGAATATAGTCCAAAATTACGCCTGGGACATTAATGTCACAATGTGAGATTTAACAACACCAAACTATTTTTATTAATTAAAAGTTCGAAGCAACTTTAAATTTCTTCCTATATACACATGAGTGATTCCTGAGTACGACAGAGCCCAGATATAAAATAGTTACAGCACGTATGACGTAACATATATTTTTTAATATTTATATTGTGCGTTTAGTACAAAGGGCGGATTCTGCCATCAGGTTTGGGGTTATGGTAGTTAATACATTTATGAAAAATTTGATTTAAGTAGTATTTATGTACAGTTCGTGTAAAATTATACTGAACCGCAAGTATACTTATTAGCACTTGTGGATTTTGTCTTTGCTAAATTAACTACTCATATCTTGGATTGGTGTCGAGTATTTTAATGTCATAATTGTTCGTGTTTTTCATCGACCATTTAGCCGAGACACATTATTAGCACTTATAAGTAAAGAGGGTCTAGGATTTTTTGTCAAGTGGATATAAATTTAAGCTGTTCCGTCCTCTTGAAATATTTGTAAATCTATAAGTTCTATAATACAATTTTGTATTTTTATTTGTTATATTTACTGTTGAGATAGAGTCCAACCAGTGCAACTTTTTTTATATATTTCGCCGTAATGGTAAAAGTTTAAAATGAGTGGTGGTGAACATTTGCCAAATCCATTCAGATTATAGAATGTAGTGGCGGGAATCTTGAAACTCGCTATAGAAAAAATCAAAACATAAAATTTATATAAATCAGAGTAAAAATATAAAACGGATTCGATTTTCATTCGGTTTGTTTTTCATGATTCCCCGTATATTTTACTGCGGCTTTCAAATGAAATGTTTTCTATGTTAATGTACATACATAAGTGGAAAGCAATGTGACTCGTTGATTTAAAGACCTTATTTTCATTTTTCTATTTGTAGCTTCCAGATTCTCATTGCATATGCGTCTCTTGAATCTATAAATGGCTTGAACGTATATTGAGTATTTCACGGGTAATGTCAGTCCTTACCACTTTTGTTCAAACCCAAATATATTTTGAAAACTTTTGCCATAATTTGCCATTTTGTAATTCACTCATTTTAACGTAAATTTTACTATTTCTCAAATAACCATTTACTAATCCAAAATCAGTTGCATTTCCAAACTAATCATCAATCTTTATACTTTTATGTAGTCACAAATACAATGATGTTAACTAAAAATGGCAAATCATTTATTTTAACAAAGTAAATTGATTTTTCTTTAAATATTGTGTTAAACCCAAGTTTTCCAGCAGATTTGAAAATGTAGTTCCTCAAACCTTTATTCTTCATACAGATCAGTTACCTTACATACTTTCCGGACATATAAATTTTCGTATTTTTTTGATTGGGTTTCAGTTTCAGTAAAATGAAGTTGAAAATTTAGTTATAAAATATTAAAACGAAAAATGATTACTGCTAAACATATAATTTGAATAAACTTAGCTGTTATTTGTTAAAACAATACAAATTTTTCTGTTTGGGGAGTATAATATTTCCCTTTGGCCCGTTTCAGAGCACTGAGGGCGTCCATCAATTTATCAATCCCAGATTATATTGAACTTTGTAGCTAAGGCAGTTCCTTAATACGTTCTATTAAATTTACAAATTTTTCAAATGATCCATTCAAGAGTTTAGATCAAGTATTGAAATGATATAGTCTATAGACCTATAATACCGTACCCAATTAATGGAAAATTTGTTTACGTAAATGTTTAAATTTTAAACTCTTATATATTATGTAGTTTGTTTGTTTGATTTTATTCCTTGCGATCTGTTTTGGAATTCAAGACATTCCCTGTTAACGTCGCTAATTACAAAACAAATTAATGACTTTGAAAATTGTAAATTTTTGTTGGTGGTTGTAAATATGACTAAGTAGTACTTTATACTTTCTAAAAATCATTTCCGTATATCTTCGAAATTCAAGTGTGAAAAATACTTATATGTATATAGGAAATTTTTAATTGGTTTACAGGTTAGTTAAAGTATTTTACATATTTATGGGTTATGTGCGGTTTTACTATTATCGCTGTTGTTGTTGTTATAAACATTTAGATACATAAAAATACTATATTGATTGATTTGAAATTAAATTTTATCCATCGATGTTAGGATTAAATTTTACCTTCATTCAAATTAATGACGGTTTATTTGTGAAATACCAAGATTAGTTAATAATATAATAAACAATCCCCCGCCTCTATCCATAATTCATAATGATTTTGATGATGGCCATTATGGCGTCAATCAATTCCAAAACAAATATTTAAATATTAGATGTATTAAATTCAAAAAGAATTGACCTGAGTATACTATATATTGTATATAAAAAGGCGATAGAAAGATGTGGTGTAGGTGGGCGCACATTACAAATATTAGATTTCTAATTTTGATTATATACAATTTTGTGTTTGGCAATTTTTTTTTTATTGTATACATACGGTTGATTAATGACTATGGTGATGTCAAATTTAATCAGTTAAGATACTGACACAGGTTTGTTATTTTGAATACGCTATACAGTACATATATAATATGTAGTACATACATATACATACATTATATGCAGTTGAAATTAATTAATTATGTTGATTTATATAAAACCTTATAGATTTGGTCGAGTGGCAAAAAAGTTTTTTTTTTATAGATTTCTAATCAAATTGTTGGTTTTGAGGTTTATTGAGTTTTATTTTGTTTGAATTGTGTATAGAGATAGATTGTTCTTTTTGACGTACATAGATACAAATACATATACATGTACATAAAAGATCAATAAACTTTGTGAATATTTGCTACAATTTCAAAATCCATCACCTGACAAAACCATGTATCAACTGATTGCCTTTTACGAGCTCCATATTATACATCTTGTATAACACGTTGTATGTATATAGGTATATACGATACAAAGAAACGCTATAAAAATTTCTCAGGTAACATTAAAGCTTATAAACTTCCCTATTAAGTTATTTAACAAGAATCACACTAATAGCAGCATAAACAACAACTACGTGTATAAATAAAAAAAAAACTATTAAATTAATCACAATAGTAATAAAGTTATTGTTGCTAGATTAAAGCGCACACAAGAGACGAAGAAGACATATATAAGAAGTTGGATTAAATGGGCTATTGTACATGAAAATTGATCAAATAACCTTCATTCTAAAACTTTTTTTTTTGATATGTACAACACAATAACCTTATACATAAATATAAAAGAAATTCGTTGAGATTTGATTAAGATTATTTATTTATAAAATACATAAGAAACCAACAATAATGTCTTAACTCTATATATAGAACCAAACAATTTTGTATGCGGTTTGAATTGTGTGACGTTTGAATGATTTCGGTATTGATATAACAAAAACATTACTCGATATAGATAATTACAACATATTGATGATAGCTTTGAGGGACCAGTGACTTCTAAAACATCCAAAATTAATTTTTAAATACATATGTATATACATATATGTACATATAATATATATTCATATAAGAACTTGATCACGCTACCAATAACACAATAAATATGTTCGATATATATACAGATTATAAAGATGGATATCTAGAGGAAGAAGAAATGATATTAAGACCAACAAAAAAAAAATAAGTACAACAACATTCCTTTATTTAGATGATTTCGTTTTTTTTGCAGCATAAAATCGTTGGTATAACGCAAAAATATATAGCAAAAAAAAACTTGTTTTCTCTCTAATTAACCCTTTCACCGACACACACCACATTCAGTGGAATTTTTTTTTTCTTAATTTTATTATATTTTGCAACACACAGAATACAAAATTTTATCATTTCATCGTCATCATTAAAAAAAAAAACTCTAAGAAATCACATCATCATCATCCAGCCAGCAAGTATGACGATGATGATGATGATATGATGAAGGATTTATGGGGCAAAAAGCAATTTTTCTACTATAATTGGTTTTTATACGATTATTATCCTCCTTTTGCCAAGGTACGAGTATACACACAACACCGTGCATTAATTTTTTTTTCCACCGAGATATCATCTCATCCTTGTATACATACAGAATTTAATTTTCTCACTTGCTGTTGGTTCTATAATTTTTTTTTTAATTTTTATGATTTCTAATTGAGTTAATAGCGCAATAATCTCAAAGTATAAATAAATAAAATAAAAAAGCGAGTGTATGATAAATTTATATTTAATTGCAATTACGAAGCTTGAATAAAAGCTTTTATAAGGAATATATCTTATAGCTTGATTTTGTTCCCATGTTCAAAATCATCATTAACCATCATCATCAATAATTCAAATTGTTTTGGCGACTTTAAATTTAAATAATATTTTTTTATTAAATTAATTCCTAAGAATCAGTATTAACAAATTGTGTTCCATTTCTAAATAAGGAACCATTCAAATTACAAATATTGCCATTGACAACTTTGAGATAACTTCTAAACAAAATTAATTTTCAAATCGAAATTTCATACGAAATTTGTAAGCTTTAAGGAGAGTTTAAGAATTAATCAAATTATAATACACATCCGTCAATCGATCATACTATAAAGGTCATGTATTAATAAAACTGTTAATTAATTAATAAAATAAGTATGTACATAGGTAAATACATTTTTTTGTCACTCGCTATAACATGGTTACAAATTAATTCATTTTTTAGTGTGACAAATTTAATCGGAAATGCGCACTTGTTATCGTGTACAAGTAAAACGTGCTGCGAATATAAAATACAATCTAATCTTACTAGAACTACCATTAATCATTGAACTATGTTTACAAAATAATATATTGCGCAAACTAAGTATTTCATCCAATTATACATAAAATATTTAATTTAAACTCGAAAACATATTTAGGATAATTGTACATCTGAAAAAGTATACATCGAAAAACTATATATGATGGTCACAAAAAACCCTATTGATGACGTAAATTGAGGTTATGTTGTTATGTTAGAAAAATGCCAATTAGAGAATAACTATATGTATATATTTGAACTATGAACAGGTAACTATATATATATTTGAACTATCCTATGTACATAAACTAAATAGGTATCTAGAATTACCTTATCTTCTATTTGACATTTTTGTCATTTTCAGTATGCTTTACAATTTAATGTATGAAAAGTTTCTCAGATTTGTTTTACAATATATAATGAATATTTTAACTGAAGATGCCGTAACCGGAACCGTTTCTTTTGGAAAATCGCCAATTTTATTAAACCAGTTCAATTACCAAATCGTTTAAATGAGCTAATGTATTTAAATTTTTTAATCGTTTAAATTGTACATTCAATAAATTGTACATTTCAATTGCGGCCTTCTCAAGATGGGTTCATCAAAAATTTCCTCGATGCTGGATCGAATGAGCTAATGATGCAACAATAAAATGGCCAGTTATTAACCCACTTGATTTAATTTAAGCTTTGGGACCACAAATAAAACGCGGCCACATTAAACAAATGTCTGAAATTGGGCGTGTTAGATGGTTGTATTAAAATAATTTAGAATAAAACTCTTGCCATTTTTGATTTGATTTTGCTTCAAGAACAACGTTTGAACATGCTGCGTTTTTCAGCTTTTGGTTTTCAAATCTTATAATGCGAATTGTTCGAAAAATATTCAAGTGAATTAATACGATTAGTATCTCAATATTATAGTACATTTTCAAAGCTTTATGAAAATGTTATGATGAAATACGATTATCGCACAATTTTTAGAGAGAACCTGTAAATTGACGTACAGATTTTAGTATTATTTCCAGATTAAATCTTTCTTTTAATTCCAACAAAATCCGTATAATACATCATAATTTGATAGAATATTTTAATTTTGGGTTTTACGCGTTATTCCATTTCGATTGGAATAGTAGTTTATCAGTATGAGTGAAATCAAATTATCTAATTTTACAGCAAAACCTCGAATATTCCAAATACGCAGTTAAAGTTACTAAAATATGTACTAAATGTTCGATTTACTTTAAGGTCTAGAATTCAATGCTACCATTTAGAACACTATGTTTAGAGACAGCTTGTAGAGTGGAATTGTCAATTTGCCACCAAAAATTTAAAATCTTGTTTTTATTAAAAAGAATTTAACAATTACCTCGCACTATCATTTGATGTGAAGTTTCTGACTGTGATCGCCTCCAGAGACGACTGGCTGAGGGAATGCAAGTACGGACAGTCAGGCTGTCATTAAAGCGCTTAAATCGTATCTCCTCCCATCTAAAGTAGTCCAGAACTATCTCTCACAGGGCACTGTCTCATAGGTAGGCATGCGAGTAGACTTGACTTCTTTTTGCAGCTGTAACGATGAGGAAGAGACAATGCTCCATCTTCTAGTATTTGTCCTCGTTTGTCTCTAAATATACTATATTATATATAGGGGCACCCTTTTTAAATGACCTGACTGACCTCTGTTAGATGGACTTCAGGAATATCCAACGCTCTGTAAAAAGCTCGAAAAGGTTTCTATGAATATAGGGGCGGAGAAAATACGTATGTAGTATGGCTATTATGTATCTACTTGTATTTATGCCTGTTTCTATTGGACTGCCACCAAAACCTAACCTATGTATAGCAATTAATGAATCGTTTTAGGGGTTTGTTTATATGTTTATTAAAATTGGTTTCTTACAAAAATTGAAATCTTACTAGCCAGTGGTGTACTGTTAAAATCTGGCAGGCTAAAACACAACCGAGAACTATATTAAATATATATACATAAGTTAATTTTTAATATAAACCAAGACAACTACAACATCAATTTCTTTAGCTCTAGGTAGGTGTTTGACCAAAGATTGTATAGTACCCAGGCTATATTTATAGTTTTGGAGCTACTGTATACAAATAAAATACACCGATTTTTTGGACTAAATAACTCATTAAACTAAATTATTGGCTATAGTTAACAGCAGCCGTTATTAGAATTGCCGCAGTATCAATAGTTCAAGCTATGCCTGACCATCGTTAAAAAATCTTATAAACTGTCTGCGGTACATATTATTAATCAACATCCTATCACAATATTGCATATTTTTTTATGTAAATTTTGTGTGTCGCACTACTGCTGTACGTAAATTACAAATAAAAGGACAACTAAATTGTAAAGGAATATCGCGCAGGGACTTTCGTTAATTACCTGGCGACAAATAGGATAACAAACGACAAAAAATAGTGGCATGCACGTAGTACGTATTGGAGCAATTTATAATATCACTCGTGATTTACGTTTTCGCCAAATATTCCTCAAATACATTTTTTATCACTGATCACAAATCGATCATCCATTATAATCGGTTTTATATAGCCATTCCTCCATTTGATAAATCATTTGTGTTTCAACATATAATACCACAAAATATATGGCGTGATGCCTCCCATTTTTCTGTAATCTATTAATTTTACAATACTGGCAATGGCAAAATATAGAAAAACACAAAGTATTGTATATGTACGATAGAGATAAAATGAAAGATAATTTTATATTCATCGACCATGAAGATTTAAAAAAAAATGAGAAAAACATATCTTTAGTTTTGCTTAAAGGCTTTCCAGCTTGAAATAAAAACAGAGATTTTTCTAATCAGATAAAAAATGTACAAAAGTCTCCAATAGGCAAATGGAAATAATTAAAGACAAAATATCGTTTAACACCAGCTGTGGTGGTATTACTATACTTATGTTCGAATGCGTGTCATATTCATTGACATTGCATGCGGCCAGGCTAAAATGGTATATAAATGTGATGACAAAATAAATAATATTCATGTTTTTAAAATCCAAATTTTTCCGATCGTAAGCTTACCAATTTTATATATGTACCTACTCGAACCACAACTTTCACTTTGTAAAAATTCGCACATGGTTTGTATTGTGATCAAAACAATCCATATGAATCAATAAAATTTATTAACAAAAGTTTATTTATAACATATATAGGTATTATTTGTGTTAAGCTTTGTTTAATTCATCGCAAAAAATGTTAAATAATATAATTTGTATATTATGCAAAATTAAAAGTGAAATTTATGCAATCCGTGTTAGTAGCACACCACACAACAGTTCAATGGAATTTTTGCAGTGGAATATATTAATATTTCAGTGCGATCTTTAGATGCCAAGTGGGTTGTGTTTTGTTAATACATTATACGAGATACTATAGGGTTTTATGGAATTTCACTATGTGCTCTTGAAATAAATTAATTTTACGCGCAATTTTTTGTTTTGTTTTTAATTATTCAATGAAGTATGTATTAAATTTTTTTTGTTTTGTTTAATTTCAGGTGAGTTTAACAACCAAATTATGTCGCGTATATTGAAATGTGAATATAACAACAATACGCAATTATTCATGGTCAATTGGACCATATTTTCAGGTAATTGTCTTGTTTATTTATTTTATGTATATACATATATGTTTGTGCACTTGAAATATGAAGTATCAAGGATCTGGTAAAGTTTATTTTCAAATAATCTAAAAGGTTAAATTTGATATATTAAAATTTGTAAGATAATTGCTTAAAATTTTAAACATAGATATGGATTAAATTTATCGGCAGTTTATGCCAAATGAACAAATAAAACACTGCGTTACCATAATCATCTCAATACTCACTAAATATCTTTTACTCAAGTAGGGTGGTAATAGAGGCAATAAAGAAAAGCTATATGGATAAAAAAAAATCAAAAATTCCGATAAATCTATGAATGAAATTTGAAATTTATAATTTATGAAATTCTGTAATTCGGTCGTCTAGGTCGTATCGAGATGATCTAGGTGATTTTGAAATTGGATTTAGTATAGTAAAACAGTATAATAAATTTGCCAGAGATTTGGACTCAGGTTCTAATAGAAGAGAGATTTGGACTCACGTTCTAAAATAATACTTGAAATAGCTCAATAAATGCCTCGTCCAAAAAGTTCTAAAGGTATATAAAATAATATTTGACATAGCTCAATAAATTCCTCGTCCAACAAGTTCTAAAGGAATCCACTATATAGAAATAAAATTGCCTCGAATTTGTTTCTGTGAGTCACGCTCAGGGATGGGCGAGGTTGATTACGCCATGTAATTTACGCGGTTGTGAACACGTAAAATATAACGTAGATTATTTGGCAATGTTTTTTGTCAACGTCGACAATTAAAATAATGTCAACAACCTACGATATTTTAGCGATTTGAAATTGAATACGCCAGTTCGCGGGAATATTTTGTAAAAGCGTTCATCTCCAGGTGATTTTTTCATTTGTTTCTTTTTGACAAATGACGCATGAATAGTTTCAAACTGTGGTCGTGTTTTTATTTATTGAGGATTGTTTGCAATTCATCATGGAAAGACTGAGCCCGGCATAGCGACTACAAATTGTTCAGGTTTATTACGAGAATTAGCGTTCTCGAGAATCACGCACATGTTGTTTGAAGCTCCCTTTTTCTGGCATAACGGCCGGTGTGACTTTTGCCCTTCAGCACTCTTTCCACTATACCCCAAAATTTTTCGATACATCGAATATATGTAGACTTTGAGATAATATTGATTTGATTAATCTCGTGCAAATTGATTGCTTCTGTTGGAATTAAAGTCGTGTGAACGGGCTATATGGCCAAAACTTTACTGCTGAATTAGCGGCAAAATATACGTCGTTATGAAAAATGTGCCAAAATCCTGGCTCCACAACTGCAAATTGCTGGCCAAATTATCTGTATCTAACTTGAAGTGTTTCAAAACCAATTTCATGTACGTTTCGTCAGCCATCTAAAATTTATGAAAATTTGGTTATCAGTGTGGCACATATTTAATCGAGCAAGTGTTGGTTATCTCAACGATTTGGCTTTTTAATAACTCGATAGCACTCATAGTCTTCCTGAACTCGAATTCGTTTTACCATGTTTTACCTGTTAAATTTTATGGCACAGTCATAGTTAAATTTCCCCGTATTATTTTTAATGAAAGTTATAACCTTTTCGTTAAGATTTCTAACAGTTGTGCCCTGTAAAGATTTCTATCTTTGTTCAGCGCCAATTTTTAATACGCCTCTGGTCGACTAAGCAGAGTCAATGCTCTTGAAATCGTGAACTCGCCAGCGTCAATACTTTTTTGAATTTCTTATGTAAATTGGTTCAACACAGTTTCTGTTGAAATATACATTCAATTTGTGCTAGTATAAGAGCCATCTCTTATGTATAACCGTAATGAATTGTCCCTTCCTGTTGCTAAAATTTTCAATTTCCTCTATTGAATTGACAAGCATAAATGATTTGTATAGCTCCAAATTTATATACGGGCCACCCGCCAGTAAGCAGAGTCGTTGCATATGTATTTGTGAACTAGAGTTCAAGCCTCGGTTTGGCATTAAATAATTTTTAATTTAATTTATATAATTTCTCCCTTCAATTGGCAAATATAAAGGATGACTATAGCGGCAAATCTATAAATGGAAATGGTGAGGCGTTAAAGTAAGCGGGTGGGGTGGTTATAGGTTTTGGAATCGTGGATGTTGTGCAGTGTTCGAACCTCGATTTAAGCGTACACAAATTAAGCGGGCATCTTCACATTTCTCATTAAATTAAAAAAAAATTGCTTTTTGATTTAAAAATGACCAATTTGCAAATAAATTAAAGATGTATATTGAGGCTTGAACTAGTCATGATTAACATCCCAATCACACAGTTTTTTTTATTTTTAGCAACGGCAATAGCTCTGCTTATTTGACCATTGCTCTATACCCATACCCATCTTTTATACTTGCCACTTTTACATGGAGAATATTGAAGTTTTGAACAGAAGCTGAAAGTTGGTGGATTTGAGTAATTTTATTTCACCATCACCAATTTGACAGGAGAAATTAAATCAAAACATTTTTGGCTCGAGCGAGAATCGAACTTAGATCAATAAATCCAAAGTCACTGAATTTGCTTACTGGACCACCGCCGCATATATATTTCATGCTATACAAATCTTTTATATCTGTCATTTGAATAGAAAATTTCGAAAATTTTAGCAAAGGCAATGGACTCTGAGTTTATTTCACCATCACTATATACCCATACATGGCACTATAAACTTGAAAAATATGAAAATGTTTAACAGAAGCTGTGTGTTGAACCAATTTGAATACAGAAGAAATTAAATTAAAATAATACCGTCCGCTAATGGCCCTCGAACCTAGGTTTACGAATTCAAAGTTAATCACTCTACTACCTCGCCTACCACCGTATATGTATTTGATTTGCTTTCCAATTGAATTGAGAAACTTGTGAAATTTTTTAACAGAAGCTGAGTTGGATCCAAAAATGTTCCAAAATTAATATCGTTTGAAACTTAACTGAACTGCATAGTGCCGCTGATGTAACATTTAATGCGATGACATTCCAACTAGTGTATTTCGAAGAAATTAAAAATCTGACCAGCTGTTCCTCCTTATGTTCTTAAAAATTATAAAACTTCCGTTCCAGTCAATAATGATCGATGCAATTTTCTGGGAGGGCCACAATATTGACCACGGATTTATCTGTAATGAAATTGTATGGCAGTGGTGAAATAAGCAAAGTAATGGGCGTTTGATTAGTGGACGTGAGTTCAAGCGGCATTTGGGCTATGGTTCTATTAATTTAATTTCATCTTATAAATTAGTTCAACTCAGCTTCTTTTAAAATAGGAAAGGTGTTGGCTTTTATATACATGAGCAAGTGTTGGTTATTTGACCGATTTGGCTTTTTAATAACTCGGTAGCACTTATAGCCTTTCTATTTATTATAGAGCATAAAATTTCTCAGTATTATTCCCGATGTTCTATATAGGACTTGAAGCTCTTTTAATAAAAAAACACAACAATTGATAGCTCCTGTCCCCAGTTTATATTAGCCGCAATTCGTGACACCTAAAAAGATCACATGGGCGTGGCTATTGTAGTACCTACTAAAAATTTCAATAAGAATCATCATTTTTCTTATTATAGAATTCAATTTAACGGTGTCATATTAACACGTATATCAAATCTGTTAAATTTAATGAAGAACTGCAAAACTTCACACGCATTTAATTTTCTAACAAAACTTATTCAAACTGTAGTGAAATTTGATGAAAATTCACTCAAATTTAATAGTTAGCATTAGTTTTTCGTTTAAATATAAAAAATGTTAACCGCAGTTTAATTGCCTTTATTGTTACAAGTGGAACCCAGTTTTATTAAATAATGGGAGCATAATTATTTTTAAATATAAATTTATATTTTCCTCCATCCACCAACTTGAAACATATATACTTACGAATAATCTAACTGAAATTTTGATGAAAATAATTGATAAGAGTTTCTTTTAAGTTTCTTTCTAATTTCCGAATTTAAATTGAAATCTAAGGTTTCTGTTTAATTTTCATTTAAATTTATAATCATTGTACAATCTTAATGCAAATTCACTTTAGTTATTGTTCAAAACCAATATTTGTATTTTTCATTTGGTTCTGTATACAAATAAAGCCACTCAAATTTTAAATAGTTAATTAACTATATGGATACAATTAATGATCGTAATCCCATTAAAATTAAAACATAGTTAATTATTATTATTTTATTTATATTCTAATTAAATTAATTATTCCGTTATGTTGATTTAAAACCAACACAAACTATAAAATCGTTAAGAATGACCAACTCGGGCATCCTTATGGATTGGAATAAAAGTATAAAACATACATACATACACAGATTCAACAATCGTAACATAGTTAGACTTACATATTATAGAACTAAAGAAAAAACCCGATTACTCCGCAAACGTAAAATTCAAATCCGATCCAATTATAGATAATCTTAATGTAATGTGGTCTAAAGAAAAAAAAAAGGCAAAACACATACTCGTACATATAAAAACTCTTTAGCTACTAAAATACTACAAAGTGTTTTGTTTGGATTTGTTTGTTTTTGGAAAAATTCCAAGAAAATGAACAAAACAAATGACGACGACGAAAAAAGCCATTTAAATATTTTATTTTCAAGCTTTTTTTTTTTTTTTTTGCAGCACAATATGTATATGTAATGTCGTTATATAGAGTGTAAATTTAGTGCTTTTATTTTGTGTACAGTTAGTTTATGTTATGGTAAATAAACAACAAAAAGTTGTTTTTTGTTTATCTATAAAAAGCTCAACGTGTATTTATAAATTATTTTTATTTTGGAAATAAGTGAACTTTTTTTTGGTTTTTGTTGTAAATTTGTTGTGATAATTTAAATTTTATTGTTAATTCACAGCACAGTACATATTACTCCATGGTTAGCATATAGAATTGAACTTTGTGAAAACTTGTTGTGTTATGGTGTATGTATGTATGTATGTATGTATAACGATTTTAAGCAAAAAACTAAAAAACGAAAAAAGCATGTCGAATATTTACAGCTTAATTATGGTGCGATAGTTTAATTTATTGGTTTTTGATACATTTTTGGTTCGTATAAAAATATATATTTGTAAAATTTAATGTTATCTCGCCTTATCATATAACATTTGTGTATATATTATATCGGTACCCACAGAAGTAGTTTCCATCGTTTAACATTTTACATAAATTTAAATTTCGTTATCATCTGTTTAAAGTTCATTAGCATATGAATAGTTCATAGTTATCGCGGTATGATACGATTAAATCAATATCTTTTGTCAATCAAGTTTGTATGGATAAAAATAGATAAATGGATGATTTAATTTATGCGTAAGTTTTTATATATAGTAATATGGAAATTTGTATTTAAATTGGCTGTCTGTGGTTGCATGAATGATTGACATGAATTGATTAGAGTATAAATTAATCTTTGTATACAATGATGTAAACGATTATGCTTAACTTTCCATTTTTCTAGTGGTTGAACGTAATTGGTAAAGGGTATTCCTCCCATGTTATGTTATTTTATGACTTTTATCAGTTATCTTATTAGTTGTTCAATATTTTAGACTAATGTCGTGTCCATATATTTTTAACTTTTGATGCCTTAATTAAGAATAATAGGATTTTAACTCAGCCTCACAACATTTAGGGGCCTGTATAAATACCAACACTTATCTGAACATATCGTAAAACACAACAGGGGCCCTACTATGACTTTCGATTACTATTTTCGATAGCTGTCGTTTTCCTATAGTAGGCAAAGGAAGAAAAAGGTGAACAATAGTAAATTTATAATATTGGTTTCCTTTTTCTTCCTTTGCCTACTATAGGAAAACGACCATCGTCGAAAATCGTAGTCGAAAGTCATAGTAGGGCCCCTGTTTTAGTTTAAATCCAATTATTTCGGCTTCGTTTCGTTTTTTTGACAGAACGACATCTATAATATTAAACAGAAAATTAACAAGGAGAATGGGAACCACAAATTTCTATTCTCTCAAATTTTTATAAACTAAATAAAATGTATTTCCTTAATTGCAAAGGTCAAGGAATTATCTAAGCTATTAATTTTTCTTCATCTATTTCTGTTAATGATGTTGGAAATTTTAAATAAATGAACTGAACTCTCAGTGTGAGCAACATAAAAATGCCAAACAGCATATCTTTTTGGGATTAATGTTTAAGTTTATATTGAAAGTTGATAAACTCTTTCAGTTCGTTTCGTCCCTGTACTTGAGATTGTGACAATCTTTTCTGTTTTTCATACGATCTGACGATATATTCAACCTAAGGGGTAAACTTGACTGATAAATTTTTTAACTTATCGCAGTATAAACTCTGATCAATCTGCAACTTACTCAATTTTTTCAAATTTCTATCATACAATAAAAAAGAAGACTGAAGAAACCTGAACCGCAGAGCCTATAGAAAATTATGACTTTTGAAATATATTAAGTATATATAATTATATATATTATTTATATATAAATATATTAAGTATTTATAATATATAATTAAACTTCTTAACCATCATGAGATAAAATACTAAAACATTGAAAAATAGAGAACGATAGAAAAACACGTATTTTGAATACAATTTCACGATATACTAAAATGTTAATTGGTAACGGTGTTAGCACTGTGAGCAAACGTAGGTAACGCGAAAGTCTCACATCGCAAACTATAAGGTGACCCTGCTACTGAATTATAATACGTGTTACGCCTAACAAATAAATAAAAATTTAAAAGCTTTCTAAGAGTATTCGATCAATAGTTTGCGTTGAGTCGTTCACCAGATATTAAATGTTTGGTGAGGGTTTGATAATCGCAAATAAATTTGTACTTTTGGCAGCTTTCAACATTTTTCAATGATTATTGTATAGCGTATAAACATATTCCATAACTTTCAAATGATGTATCATTTGATTATTTTGTTAAAATAGGAGAGGAACATTGTGAAGAAATGTAGATATGTGCAAGATTATTCGATGATTCTTTTATTAACCCCTGACCTTTCAAATAATATATCGCTCACAATTCTAGCCAGTGTATAGGGACGGAGCACTGTGAGCAAATGTATAATAATAATAATAAACAGTATTAAAGGCCATTACTGGCCCCTTACTGAGTCAACAACCTGGCTCCAACGGTTTCGATCCTGAGCATGGTCTTCATACTGTCTAAGACAATCTGAAGAGGCCAAGTCGTTCTCTACATCGTGGAGCCATCGTCGCCGGCAACGACCTCTGCGCCTACCATATGGTGGCTCTCCTTTCAGTGATCGCTGCACAATTCGTTCCGGATCAGCACGCAGAACGTGACCGAGCCAGCGTACTCGCTGAGATCTTATTTCATGTACAATATCGGGGATCTTCATCAGATCTCTGATCTCGATATTGTACAGAGCTCGGTAGGTACCATCTATTTCGCGTTTTGGGCCGTAGATCACACGCATGACTCTTCTCTCAAATGTTAGGAGCCATCTCTCGTATTCATCCGTCAGCGCCCAACTTTCACATCCAAACATAACAACGGGCCTGATCAACGCTTTGTAAAGCTTCAGCTTCACGGCACTTGATAAGTGTTTAGATTTTAGCAGTGGCCTTAGAGGATACAAAGAACGGCTGCCAGCTGCCAGCCGCACTTTAATATCATCACCCACACTATTATCGTGAGTGATAAGAGAACCCAAATATTTGAACCTCCTCACTCCCTCAAACGTGTGGTGGCCACTACTAAAATCTGGTGTGCCACTGTCCCTAAAACCAGAGATCAGGTATTTCGTTTTGGACTCATTGATCTGAAGTCCAACTGAAGCTGAAAACTCTACAAGCGGATCAAGTATTTCTTTCACTCCGTTGCTATTCAGTCCAATCACGCATATGTCATCTGCATATGCAAGCACCTGATTGGACTGGCGATATAAGATGTTGCGCTGCGGTGTTTCAGTTTTACGAAAGATGTACTCCAACATGAGATTAAGAGAGTATCGGGGACAGAGCATCTCCCTGCCGAACACCCGAGTTAACTACAAAACTTGTCGATAGCCTGTTCTCAACTTTAACACAGCATTGAGACTGCGTCACTGTCATCCTACATAGTCGTACCAGTTTTGTTGGCATTCCTAGGTATTCCAAAATGGCGGTTGACGTAGGCCTGAAAGTATGGTTCAGTCCAGTAATTCCTTTAAAGAAATTACGCGAACTGCGCTCATTACTGAGTTGTTGTACTTTCAGAACCTCGGCCTTCCACCATTCTCGCTTCTTCCGTCTACAAATCCGCTTAGCTGCCCTTCTTGCAAGAGCAGCCTTGTTTTTCCTCGCGATTGTGAGACGTTGTTGCACTTCATTATGGGCTATATTTTTTTGCTCAACTGCAAGACGACACTCGTCATCAAACCAATCATTCTTGGGTCTGACTTTCACTATACCTAAAGTCTGTTGAGCAGCACTGACAACCGAAGTTTTCAGTACCCCCCAGACAGAGTTCACGCAGTCAGACTGGTAATTAGCTTCATTAATGTTGTCGCTGACAAGATCCTGATATCGTTTCTTTTGATTTTCATTTATCAGACCTTCACAGTCGAAACGTACCATGCGTTTCGCTGTGTTCCCAGACTTGTACGAAAACTTCCATCGTAGCTTTGCAGCGACCAAATGATGATCGCTGCCTACGTATTTGGTTGCTGACCGATAAGTTCTCACATCCTGCACAACCTGAGCCCGTCCTTTAGAAACTAACACATGGTCAATTTGGCTGCGGGAAGTTCCGCGAGGATGTGTCCATGTCTCAAGATGTATGTGTTTGTGAGGGAAGAATGTGCTTGCTACTCTAAGATCATGAGCAACCGCAAAGTACATCATTCTCTCACCATTATCGGTCGCAGTTTCGTGTCGGGAGTACGGACCTATGTTTTCACACAAGTCGGTCTGATTTCTGCCAGCTCTAGCATTAAAGTCCCCAATTACCATTCTAACATCGTGTTCGGGTATAGATCCCATCAGATCGTCCAAGTCATTGTAAAATGAGTCTTTATCTTGGGGCTGGCTGACTTCTGTGGGCGCATGTACACAAATTATCGACAGGTTAGCTAACTTCATGCGCAAGCGAAGCTTACACAATCGGTTATTGACTGCTTGGAAATCCAAAACAGCGTTCTTTACCTGCGGCCCAAGAAGAAATCCAGCTCCAAGATTTCCGAGGTCATCTCCACTGTAGAACAACGTATAGCCCTGGGACACATGGTCTCCACTTTTAGGCCAGCGAGTTTCTTGAAGAGCAACGAGTTCCAGCCGATACTCCTTCATGCACGTGATTAGGCCCTCTAACGCTCCTGGTTTCCTTAGTGATTGCACGTTCCACGTGCCGATCCTAAATCTCGTGTCCGGGTACTTGAGCGGGGGTCCGGTGTTGTTTTGGCGGTATCCATTTTTCTTTTTGTTGACTTTATAAACACTATATTTTTTTACGGATGCGGGTCGTCAGCCCAGCGATCCAACCGTTTAGTCGCCTCCTACGACAAGCAAAGGATACTGTGGTGGTATTCTTGGGAAACATGTTCGTGCAATTTTGATTTACGAGACATGTGAGTGCCCCCCGACCACAGGGGCCAATGTATAGGTACCGCGAAATTCTGACTTCGCATACTAAATATAACTTTATATACATATGTATAATATGAGGTGAGGTGAGCCTCATACATAATGTTGTTAGGCAATTTCTCATATAAACAAATGTTGGCCACCATTTTAAAATGCCGGATGGATCGGATGTTTATGATCTTTTTGGCGGGATGATACTATATACATATATATATATATATATATATATATATATATATATATATATATATATATATATATATATATATATATACATATATACATATATATATATATATATATATATATATATATATATATATATATATATATATATATATATATATATATATATATATGTATATATATATATATATATATATATATATATATATATATATATATATGTATATATATATATATATATATATATATATATATATATATATATATATATATATATATATATATATATATATACATATGTATATACATTTATATGAACACACATGAATGACACACGACACACACTGAATTAAAGTAAAATGAAATAATTAAAAGTCCGAATTTAAACTTAAATCCAGTTTTTGTATTTAATTTTTCATAAACTATCCCATTCTCTGCCTAAAGGAACAGGCATTTTCCGCAATAACTTCGTTTAGATGTTGATAAATATTTGGTTCCTGTTCTTCCAGAGTTAACCTATCTATAGTGATATTATCGTTTGCGCTAATACAATAATACATATATTGTGGAGCACACAGCATGCAACCACGGTATTTACGCAATTTTCAATTTGACGTTTAAAAAAAAACATTTAACGTGGGGAAAAGGCATTTGAGGTGGGGAGATTTATTACACATTCGGACGGCATAATAAAAAATTGTGAATGTAGGGGAATAATTCTCAAATAGTAATGTCTAAATTCTGTACTAAATAATATTTATTACAGGTTGCGGACACAATCTTACATTCAACGATTTTCGGCAGATGCAGATTACGAAAACAGGACGGCGTGAATAGAAACGACTATATGAATATTGAATAAAAAAGAGATGACATTTCTTAAAAAACAAAAAGTCCAAACTAAACAACATTGTTTGTGATAAATTAATTTGTTTTTTATGTGTGCGTGTGTATATATGTAACCATAATCGTCTATAGATACAAGCCGGAACAAAATCAATACTATTAAATGGTTTTTGACTACACACGCGATAGTATGTGCCGTATATGTATATACCAAAACAAATATCGTATATAAGAGAAATAATAAAGCAAAATAAATTGTATCAATTTGCATGGTAACTACTACATTCGCGTGTGCATTATTCGTGGTGGTATCTGTGTGCGAAGCATTTTTTCCGGCTTGTATCTATAGACGGGTTTGATGTAACCATTATACTGTGTTACACTAATTTATAACATGAGTACTGACGTCTTTTGTACTAAAAAGTCATAAATCGACATTTGTGGCTACAAAAAATGTCGTTTTTTGGTTGGTTTCGGATTCCGGGGTTACCGATATCTTGACAGATAAAGTTCTGCCTCTTTTTCATATTAAGAATTTTTCAATAATGTACCTCATTTGTTATGAAATCGTCGAATATTGTTGAATGTAATTCATCCTTTAGTATATTTATATATGTACGTCAAAATTCAAAAGGAAATAATATTCAAATTTATATCAGTTTAAAAAATATAATATAATACACGGGATAACGGCTAGTCCCAGAAATTAAAATTATTTATTTATAAATATAAATATTTCCTATATAATAGTAATTTTATGTCCCATTCGCTATAGATCAATTGGTTTGGTCCTTTGGAGACGTCTTACTGCCAACGGTCTGTCTCGCATACAGCATATCTCATTGTTTTCGTGCTGTCGAAGGCGTGAGAGCATGATACGTAAAAACTTCATCGATGAATTTTATCTTTAAATCTCGGTGGAGGTCTTCATTTCTAATGTACCATGGAGCATTTACAATATTCCGAAGTACTATGTTTTGGAATGTCTGTATCATCTTGTTGTTCGTTTTCTTGGTACCACCCCATAGGTCCATACTAGTTTCAGTATTTGCCGGTATAAAAGCAATTTATTGTGTATGGATAGTTCAGAATATCTGCCTAAGAGTCAATACATCTTCCTTTACTTCATGTCTTTACTTCAGCTCTTCCTTTTTCTTTTTAACACGTTCTTTCCACCTTAACTTGGCTTATTTCGCCGTATCTGTATAGGCAACTTGTTTAGAGTTGATTATGATTGGGATTCTATTAGAAATATTTTTATTAGTAAAGTTCATATGCACAGATTTAGTTTCGTTCAGTTTTATTCTCTATTTTTTCATCCAATTGTTGACTAAATTTGCCGACTTTGCAATTTGTCAGTAGCTTCTTCTACATTGTTCTCAACTGCCAAAATCGCAGTGTCATCAGCATAAGTTGCTATAGTTGCTTCTTCCATTGGTGGTATATCCCGAGTATAAAGGAGGTACAAGACAGGGCCCAATACGTTATCTTATGGAATTCCAGCTGAAATTTTCTTTAGGCCCGAGTATTCATCTTCATATTTTACACGGAAGTGCCAGTATCAGTTATGTAGGATTTCAGAGTTTGATAATATTGTTTGGCAAGGTCCCGTTTGAGCTTGAACTCCAATCATTTGTGCCATACTCGGGCAAATGCTTGCGCTACATCCAGGAAAACGCTTGAACACATTTTTTTAATTTCTAGTGTACGTTCTATAATAACTGTGATTCTATGAACTTGTTCTATAGTCGAGCGATTTCCCCTGAATCCAAACTGGTGGTCAGGAATGAGATTTTTGTCCACCATTATGGGTTTCATTCTCTTCAGGAGCAATTAAATCAAAAATCTTGGATATGGTCGGGAGTATGGACTTTTTATTGCTACATTGTTTGTTAGGTTTCAATATCATGATTACCTCTATCTTGGAACGTATCTTAGTCTAAACACAACATTGATTATATGGAGAAGTTTACGTATCGCTTTATTTAGTAGTTTTTTAAGGATTTGTCCAGTTATGAGGTCGTACCCACGAGATTTTTGGATGCTTAAATTTTGATTTTCAATTAACTCTCTAATATATTTGCTATGAAATGGGGTTTCAAAATTGAGATTTTCTACTAAAACCGTGATAAGAGTATATTGGACTTCGATGCGCAAATGTATGTCTATTTTTGAAAATAATTTGAACCAATTAAACAACACATGTAAACTGCGAAGTTGTGTAAATGCGAAGATACGCAAATGTGAAAGAGACCTAGAAGGATATAGGAATTATTATAGAATTACTCCTTATACTAGATCAACTCCTGGACATTCTAATGGTTTCTAAATAAAATAAAATCTTAAATTCGAAGATGACACCTCATCCTATCAATCAATTTCATCTTCTGATAATATAAGAAAGCACTCCATATTAGTTGCAGTACATATTATATTTTATCTGTTAGATCTATCAGCTGATTTTTTATATTTTGAACAAAAATATTTTGAAATCTGATTTTAACTATACATATACATACGTATTATAAATGTAAAATAGAGCAACGGTGACAGTTAATAAACAATAGTATATTTGCAAAACAATTCTAACGTATCTAGTATCTTTAAGAGGCACGATCATTACTTAAGTGTCTAATCGGCCTTGGTAAACATACCACGCGGCGACATACAGCATAAATCTACTTTTTTCTGTATTAAACCGTTAGCCTACCGTGCAATATTATTATTTAACAGAGTATATTTCTTATTTATCATCGCGCATAACAACCTACACCAATCAATCATTGATTTTTTAGTTTTTGTGCCTTACGGACACACAAAATTGTTTATAACAAAAAAAACCTGAAAGATCAAATCCACCGAACCAGAAAGGTGAGATATTTATATTTAAGAAAATAAATAAAAATTATGATTGATTTTATACCAAGTGAAATCGCTTAAACTTAAAGAATTGTACATTCTTTTTATTCTCTGATGTCATAACGATTAAATTTTTTATAAATTTTAAAAACCCAACCAAGAAGTAACCTTTTAAAGAAAAGACACCTTTTCTTTTGTATGTACATATTTTTACAGCAGAGATTTTTAATTTTTTGCGTGCATAAACAATTTCAAATTTGCAAAATATTTGTGTTGTGTTTAATTTTTTCTTTATAAATAGATACGCGAGCAGATACTAGATACTAAAACCAACAAAATTTATGACATTTTTTGTGTGAGATTATGTATGTGATTTTGCAATTTTTGTACAAAATTTAATATTTGGAATATTTAAGGTGGTTGTTGATTGGAATGTAGTTACAAAAAAAAAATTTCTCACTAACCTCACAAAATAGTTTTTGTATAAAATTATTGCAATGTAATTACATGCATTCAACATAACACAAAATCGTATATAAATATTTTATCCTCTCCCATGAGCACTTTACAATTATTTTTCTATTATATTTATTTGCAGTTGTTGTTCTGTACACGACAACGAAGAAGAAACATTACTTTTCAATTGCTCGAAACGTTCGAAAACGTTGAAATGAACTCATGACACGATTGTTTTGTGTGTGTATGAAATAATGCATTAAGACAATTTATATGTATATAAGTATATGTATAATAAATAAATACATAAAAACATATTACATAAAATAAATAATAATAAGAAAAGAAATGAATTTCATCTTGCGTAACAGTGATTTATTTAAGATGATTTGAACAAATACAAGAAAACATATAGTTAGAAGGTAAAAGTTGATTCGGTGGAATGATGAAATATTTTTTGTATTACACGAGGTAATGATAGATTAGAGGGTTTTATAGATTTCGATGGCAGCAGATTGACACCTATCGTGAATTGTATATAAATATATCTTTATACATAAATATAAGATTTATGGTTGTGGCTTACAACAAAGGTCAATATAATTATGTTATATGCTGCATTGACCTCCGTTCACCAAATATCTTGTTACCGCAATATTATATTTACAATTATTAATTGTTTGTTAAAATAATTTTATAAACAATACCATTATTGAGAATTAGTAAATGTTAATTAACTCAAGTACCTGACACATGTCTGTCTCGGATTTAAACATACTGTTGATTGCGGGCGTGGATTTTATTGGTTGATAAAAGATTTTTTTTCTTGAATAATCAGCGTTACGCACCTTAACAACCTTTGTAGAGTGTGTTGTAATTTTATAAGCATATACTGCTTACGGAATGGTAATCAAATTAGTTAATAATTAAATCATTTCAACACAATTTTATTCGAATTATTTGAAGTTATTTCTTTTTTTATAATAGAACACATAATCCAAGAAGTTTCAGGAAAGTTTCAAATTGCCAGGAACGTTCAAAGAAATTTGTTTAAAACTTGAAAGTGATCGAATGACTCTTTGAAGATTGGTTCCCGAGGCTATTCAAATATTTTATAAGGTTTTTAAAATCATTTTAAAATATAGTATCGCCTAAATGCTTTAAAATCACTTTAAAATATAGTATCAACTAAACGCTATAGAGAAAATTTTTGGTTGCACCTGTATTGAAAAGCTGAGAAAATGGCTAATTTTACTTAGTGTTTGTGCCAATCGAAATAAAAAGCGCATAAAAAGTTAAAAAGTTAAATATTTTAAGTGTAGTAAAAAAAAAATCCTCACTTTTTAACTGTTTTGCTGTGCCAATTGGAACAAGTTAAAATTTGTGACGTTTACCAATTTTTATGTTGGCGCAATTTCGTGATTTTGTAATTTCATTTTAATATAAGATTCTTGAATTAATATAAAGTTGAAATGTTATACAAATTAAAATGAGCAAAGGTTTTATAAAATATTTGCCTATTTATAAAATAATACATGTTTGTTGATTTGTGCAAATTATACAAAAATTTAATTGAGGTTCTGTCAAAGTCCCAAAAAAAACTTGCATTTTATAGCGTAAAAAATATTTACAAGTTGCCATGGTTGCAACCAAATCAAAAATTTAAACCAGTTAAAATTTTTGTGGTGAATAAATTTTTATTTTTTAGCTAATTAACTTTTTATGCGCTTTTTATTACGATTGGCACACACACACTTAGTTAAACATTTAAATTTGAGTCTTTTATCAAATTTTTAAAAGTGATTTCTTATTTTGTTGAGTTTTCTGAAAACAACAACTATTTGATCAAAATGAAATGAAATAAAACAAAATTTAAGAATACAGTAAACTACTTGCAATATTCGCTGCTAGATGACAGTAAAGCTCCAATTAAATAAAATAAAAATAGTCGTAATTTAAACCTAACCTATAACAAAATAGAGACATCTATGGTACGACATTATAAAACTAATAGAATCTAGGCTAAAGTAATTTATGGAGTAATTTAAACAAAAATTGAATATGGCTGTTTCCCAAACACCGACTTATGTCAGACTTATTTATAACGGCAAATTAAACATTTATTGAAATAAAATAAAAATTTAATAGCATAAAATGAATCTAAATAAACAATTAATTCTTTTAAATTAAGATTAAGTAATTCAAGCCGCACCAATTGATTTAATTTACTTATTTTGAGAGCCACGTCAAAATAACAAAAAAATATTTATGTCAACATTTGAAAAAAAACGAGGGAACATATTTGGCATAGTTTTAGATCAAACTTTTCTGCAAATGAAGACAAGAAATCAAATGAAATCGATATAAACAATTATATAAAAGTTATTGCTATTTGTCTCATATTAGCTTGCAGATTTAGAAAATTATTGAAAAAATGATAAACTGACAACAAATTTTAAAATGATGGCAATCGCCATTTATATCTAGTTAACAACTAATAAACGCATACAAACACTTGTGATTTTTGGGATCATGTGCAGAAATGCAAAGAAAAACAGAAAAATTTTAATTTTTATTAAAATTTAATAAAATAAGTTTCATTTTCATTAAGAATTTAAAAAATATAGTTTATGTCGGTCTCATTATTATCAGCACATGTTTTAAATTGACCATAAACACCAATGTTAGTAGAAACACGCCAAAAATACTTGACAAATTTTAACAATCAATTTAAATTTTTTTGCAAGAAAATAAGTCAACTCGTCAGCTTACTTATTTGAATAAGTTAGGTTCCACAAATAAGTATTTGGAAGACAGTCTTATTCAATAAGTTGGTGTTGGTTAAATTTGGTTAAACCTAGTTTATAACTTATCAATGTTAATATAATTTTATGATTTAATATTCAACAAGATATAGGGTGAAAAATACGTCAACTCACAAATTTATAGAAGTAATTTTTTAATTTGGTAATATTTTCTTTCTCATTGTTAAAACTTGACTAAAACAAATTTTACGTAATAGCATTTTTGGTAGTTGTTTCGTGAAATACAGGATGTCAAATATTTGTTTGTTTTTTGTCATTCAAAATTTAGAAGCATACTGAATTTAATTATCTCTCTAATTAATGCGATTAATAGTTTACAAGTCTTCTTGTTATTTTATTACATTTGGCTGTAAAAACGTAGGTAAACCCTTATTTTAGTGTGCAGATCATTTATAACGCTAATTAACAAACTGAGTAACGCTAACTAACAAACTGAGTAACGCTAATTAACAAACTTTATATCAATATTAACAAACTTTATAACGCTAATTAACAAACTGAAGCCTTGATTCACATCCGACGATCCGTGAATTTTATTGCTTAAAGTCAAAAATGATGAAAATAGCTTTTTAATTATATTCTAAGCTGAATTAAACATATAACAATAAATAAAAAATAAAATCTAAACAATATTTAAGAAAATAGAGACTGTTGAAGGGAATGTTTAGAATAGGAAAGAGGGAATTTTAGAGATGATATGATTTTTACATTTTTTTTTTTAATTGGCACACTTTTACCTACTAAACGAGTTCGCTATCATGTGTATCTGATAAATACATTTTGTTTGACAATTAAAAATACATTACCATGTCTGCGCATTTTTCAAATATTCGATACCCTGTATCTTTCGTTAGCGCAGTAAGTAGCGTCTCTTTACTTTGGTATTCGAAGGTCTCGGGTTCAAAAATTTTGTTGGGTGGTTTTAATGTGTAAGCAAGTGTGCATCGTCGGCTCGCTTGTGACATTGAGTTCTAGAGGCATCCGCCCAACTTGAATTTTTTTTTTAACTATATCTTTCAAACAGCTAATAATAAATCAAGCTCAGAGACAGGTTACGGGAAATATAAGTTTTTCGGAAATATTAACTATATCTAATAAAATGTTAAATTGCCAAGAGTTAATAATTTTATTTTTCTCAGTTATCTTTATCACAACATTGAGAAATAAACAATAAAGTACAAACGATGAATTAATTGAAATATGAATTATAGATACTTAGATTTATTAATTGATTTATTTATTTGAGGATAAGTGAGAAATTGAAAGCACATAAAATTTTTAAATTTTTTCGATTTATTAAATTTAATTGTGTTAATAATTTAAGAATAAATAAATAACAAACAAATGTTTACTGCACCTCTCACGTTCAGTCGAGTCGCCATTGTTTGTTTATTTAGTTTTTGACTTTTGTTAATGTTTCGTTGAATAGAAAAAATTGCGTTCAAAACAAGTAAAAATAGCGTTAAATTGCTAGTAGTGCCATCTAGCAAACTATTCCGATCATGATCATTATTATTTACATAAATGTATACACAATTTTAGCAAGCATGTAGTCGAACAGGCAACTCGACTGGAATATTATGTCATTAAAAAATGGAGCATGAATCTAGTACTTCATTAATACTCGTTACAACGGCTTTTATTTGCTTTATATATTTTCATTAAATAATATTGTCACAAGTTATCACAAATATATACAATTTGTGGCAAGAACTAGACATCTCAAGTTCATCTTAAATAATATGACAAATCATACAATGGACAGCATTTGGAATATTTATGAATTTTTATCTTAAAAGATGCGGAAAAAGTTGATTAATTCGTAGGCCAATGGAGAATTTATTATACATTGAAATGAAGCATGGTAATCCAAAAGTTTTAAAGAAAAATCTATCGAATAGAATAAGTTACTACATAATCTTATGTGAACTTAGTCAATCGTGTTGACAATTTATAAATAATTTCTTAAATACATGTTTAGCTTTTAATATATTTTCGAGAAACAGGTCTATGAACTTACTCACAAATATTCAGTAATACACATATAATATATGCAAATATCTTAAACTATACTAACAAAAAATTTGATCAAGTTTTGTGAAATCAGATAAAAATTGTTCCATCAGTCACGACATAACAATATTTCTAATCGCACAGAAACCATTAATCATTTCGCCAACATGAAAGCATATATACCAAAAAAAATGTCTTCTCTTAAACTTACAGTATGTAAAAAAAAATTATAGTAGAAATTGGAAACAGCATGATACATCGTCAATTTCCTCATCTTGAAAACCTATCTACTCGTATAAATGTAACTACAAATATAAAGCAAATTTTATGTTACACATAAGAATAATGTACTCGTCATCGCCTCTTGCCCACATGATAAATTAAAACGAAACAATATACATATATATATATATATATATATATATATATATATATATATATATATATATATATATATATATATATATATATATATATATATATATATATATATATATATATATATATATATATATATATATATATATATATATATATATATGTACATAAGTCTGACCACTTCAAACATCCGGATCACCCCGATCTAAATATGTATCGAAGTCAAGTCATGGGCACACATATACATACAAATAAACTTGTATGCACTAAGTGATTTAACCTTAAAACTAAATACCAAAAATTAAAGTGGAATTTAGTTGAATATGTCAAGGTTCTTAAGCAGAAAAAAATTTGCATAAATTAAATCAATACAACATGACGTATATATATATATGTATCGTACTCGATTTTCTCATAGCATTGCAAACGACTTATAAACGTACATATTTTAATCTAATTAATCTTCTTGAGGATTTTTTTTTAATTTTGATTTGATCGGAGTTTTATTCGTATTTTTTTTTCTAATTCCTTCTTAACTATATTTTATTTTTTATTTGGTAGATTGTTTATAGATCAATCTTGATTTTTTAACTTTCAATTTTTGTCTTAAAATTAAAATGATAATTACTAATTTATATGAGTTGCGTTCCGGCTTTTAAGAATTGGATTATTTATTGTAATGTCTGTATATGTTGTATACGGACAACGTAAGTTAATGGATTTTAAATCGAAAGTGACTTAGAATTTTTTCGTTGCTTGTATCTTTATAAGAGATTAAATTAAAGTAAAGGTGCGCAGCGATTAAATTCGTTTTCGTTCATTAGCTCTAAAAATACTATTTAATCTTTAAAGTTTAAGTAATTTATTTTGTAGGCGAATAAAAATGTGTACATGGTTCATTAATGTTAATAGCATTTAGATAAGGCTATATTAAACATATTTGAATAGTCTGATTATTGTTATGTTGTTAATTTGCAAATTGAACGATTATGAAAAGAAAAGTTTTAAAATACTAAATTGAGGTACAAACCTCTCGAAAGACGCCTTTAGACGTTATGAATACAACTTATTAATATTTTTCAGTTTTCTAAAGTTTTGATCAACAACGAGGAACAAATTAAAGCTTACTGATCAATCCCACCTATGATATACAGAGCCATAATGTATACCATATGTACACCATTTAAGAAAATTATTTTTATTTTATTTAAAAAAAAAATTTAATATTTTTCACAACAACAATTTATGAACAATTGAAACAAAACAAGAATAATTATAAAATAACAACTTTCAATGTTCATCACAAGATGCCAGTAACAATCATAAAATAAGACAAATGCGGTTCACACACAATTTTTTAGAAAAATTATTATATTTTTGCTGTTTACAAATGTGCTGTCAAATATTTACGTAGTTCGACTTTAAATAAGCATATATAAATAGATTAAACTATTAAAATAAAAAATCTCATTTTGCGATAAAACAATAGTACACAAATTATTTTCATATAAATAAAAAATGTACGTGTGGTATCAGGTATTACAACTAAATTTGGAATAGGATTAAACAATCCCAACTTTTGTTTTGGATTATTAAATTCTTACGAGTTTGTTCTACAAAATTAAATTGTTGTAAATACGACTATTATTAGTACCAAAGTGCAAGCTAATGCGATTTATTACAAGTCATTGTAATGTATTTTATAGCGTAATTAAAACAAAATCTTAATAACATTTTTTTTAATTACAAATTTGATTAAACCTAATTATGTGTAAGTCAATTAAATTTTATGATTCAGTATGTTGTAATAAAAAAGTGCTGAAATTTTAGTGTTACTTAACCACATACATATAGCTTCATTCAGAACTCTATATATACATATGTAGGTCCATATTGTAAACAACCAATCGGAGGCCAAACTTATTTAAATCTTTTAAAAACTCCAATGCCTGTTCCACTGGATGTCAACAAAAGAACGCATTGCTTGAATAAAGCGGTAAATATTACTCCGAATAAATTGCTAGTATATTGCTAGTTAACTATAGAATTGCTATACAAAAGGATCTACATATATATTGCAAACATGCACGACCTTATACGAAGTGACAGAAATTTTATTAAAAGTGATTAAAACTATAATCATTGCCAAGAATTTATTATAACAATAATTTATAGAACTTTCTATAGCTACGAATTATAAACTAAACTAACTACTTAATAGTGTTTACTTATATAACAACAACGAAACTTGAAGTGTTCTTTAATATATTACATCTTTCATTCGTGTTTCATTTCTAATCAAGTTCAATGATTGCTCCAATAAATTTAATTTCATTTTTAATTCGTGTAGCTTGCAATATTTAAATCAATTAAAAACCAAAACTTCTACTTCTACTTTTCTTTTTACCAAGACGGTAAAGACGGCGACGACGAGTTGAAGAAGAAATTCAATGTGTAACATACATATACCAACTAACACTATACAAAAAAAAAATATCGTCAACATATGTATATATAGAGACGATAAATTTCCAGTTAAGAAAGAAATTTCTTAAAACTTGAAAGTTGATTCTTCGACTGTACAAAAATTGGAAACTACTGGAATTGCACAAAAAATAATGAAAGAAGTTTTTTAATTAATACAAAAAGTGATTTTGAAGCGGATGGCGTAAAGAACGATTGAGTGTAAAATATGCTAATCGTATCTCACTTAATACGAAAACACGTCATAAATATTTTTTGACATATCATTTCTAGTATTATACATATGTATATGTATGTATGTATATAATATGTTTTGTATATTTCTAAAACTTATGAAAGCTCGCTCAAATCACAGCGACCATATATTAGTTTTATTTATTTGAATTTTTATGGGTGTTATGAAAACCATATTTCCAATTTTCTCACTAAGTTTTGAAATATTCAAGTTTTTTTTTTGTTTGTTTTGTAAGTTTTTTTTTCTGTTAGTTTTTCTCGAATACCACCACAGTATCCTTTGCTTGTCGTAGGAGGCGACTAAAAGGTTAGATCGCTGGACTGACAACCCGCATCCGTAAAAAACCCAACTGTTTGCAATATCAACAAATGAAAAAAAGATCTGTGTCAACATCGATGCAGTACTCGACGCATGGAGTGGACACTTTACTGACCTGCTTTGTGTTCATCATGCGTCACAGACAGTTGCTGAGTCACCTCAAATACAGACTGCGGAGATTTGCATTGTGGATCCATTCCATAAGGAATTCACTAAGGCCATGCAGAGACTAAAATGAAATAGCTCACCTGGGAGAACTGCATTAATTCGGAGCTCTTGGTATTCGGAGGGGATTAGAGAGAGTGATGGACGCTGGTTTCGTAGAGCCAAGTAAGTCTTGGTTCATTCCAATTATTTTTAATTTAATTTCTCTATTCAAATGGCTAATATAAGAAACGAATGTAGCAACGAAACAAACATGCGGCGATGGTCGTCGAGTGATTATAGTGATGGACGTTGGTTTCTCGTAGACCCAAGTTCAAGTCTCGGTTCTATCTATAAATATTTTTAATTTAATTTCTTAAAAAATCCATTTATATTTAAACTGTTTTTCAAATTAAAATTTTCAGTTTTCAAATGTTAAGTATTAAAGATATGCATATACCAGTATACGGCGGTGGTTAGAGTGATGGCTATTGGTTTCGTGTGCCAAGGTTCGATCCTTGATTCTGTGCAAAACAAGATCTCATATTTACAAAAATGTCTATCAATTGTTATTCAACTTTTCAGCTTGAAATAAAATTTTCATGTTTCTCGTTCAATATGAAAATTTTTACAGATTGAATGAATTTTGTGAAAAAAGAAAAAAAAGAAAAAATTGTGGTTCCGAAACGAGATTCAAACTTAGATCCATGAAAACATACATAGTCCATCACTCTAACCACTTAACCACCGGTACACATAGAAATAATGATTTAGAAGATATATACATCTCTCATACATACCATTTGAATAGAGACAATTGAAAATGGTAACAATAGCTGTGTTGAACCAATTTATAAGAAGAAATTGAATTAAACAAATTTTTGGCCCTTAACCGAGGCTTGGCTTAGGCCGACGATACCAGTCAATGAATCTATTTCTTGACGCCCGTCGTTCAATTTCTACGTGTATCAATTTTTTTTTTTTTGTATTAAGTACTTGCATTTGAAAATTTTAACAGAAACTAAGTCCCAATTTGGAAAAGCAAATTAATTTAAAAAGTTTCGCCCCAACCGAGACTTAAGTTCAGTCTAGGAAACTATAGTCCATCAATATTAGTAACAGGGTTCAAAATATTCTCCTTAAAGATAATAAATTGCGGTTCCAAGAATGTCTGTTATCTAAATTTCTGAACCTTATACTTATTAAAAGTACTACGAATTTGGTGTCACTTAAAATGAGACAACCAAATAACTCGAACGAGTAACTTTATAAAAAAAGAACACTTGTCTGGTTTTAACGGGGAAATGTTGGTGTAATTTATTATGATTATTATGATTTTTGATTGTTTTTCATTTTACGTTTAAATTGAAGAAATGAATTTGTAAAGTGCAGTTAAATTCCATAAATATTAAAATTTATAATGTAAATGTAACATTACAAATTATAATTTTAAAGAAGCATAAATGCATAAGGTACAGTCGTATAAAAACCCCATTAACTTTGCGAAGTATATACTCAAAATTCCCATTTGGTATAACAGAATTCAAATTTTGACGAACTTCAAAAAAAATACCAACGAAATAAAAATAAAATAATTTCTTTTCTCAACTAATCCATTAGTTATTGTAGTTCAAATAAATAAATATTCTGACAGAATTGTGATACCTGACATGCAAATCCAATATTTACCGCATGGCTACCGCACCGCGATACTAAATCCCATGCTGTAAGATAAACGTTATTGAAATAATAATAATCGATTATGAAAATTAATCCATCAATGAATAAGTAAAATACCAATCAATTGATATGATCAATTAAAATCAATATAATACATAAACATAACAATAACAAAACAATAAATTCCAAACTTTCGATTCCAAGAAAATTTTGAGTTTCATGTGAAAAAATTCAATGTGCAACAACATATACACTGGTAACATACACAATACAATGCACAAGAAATAAACTTAGATAAATTATAAAACTACTGGTTATTGAGTCGAAAGACAATGAATTAATCACGTTACTTAAGCAACAAGAACGCATATAAACTTATTAACTTTTGGTTTTGTTTTTTATTTTCATTTTATGTTGAGGTTGAATGAAATCTTCTCTATTGTATTGCTATAGAATTGGATAAATTTCTATAGATTTGAATATGATTTACATGACATGAATATGAAATGAATCTGCATATATTCAATCATCATTATCATGATAAGAACACAACAATAATAATAATAATCTTATAATGTATGTTGTGTTATAAGCTGGTTGTTGTTGCTATACATATATACATAATCGAGAAGACGAGTTAACATAAACAAACAAAACATTAATAGTTTAGCACAAAAAAATACTATTCAGACATTCATTCAATCGTTTTCATTTTGATTTATATCTTTGAATATGATTTGATGGCTCTGAAAGCAAACAAGCATACAAAAAAAAATCATTGTCATAAATTGTCTCAAACGATGATCGTAGATATAAAACGTCTGTGCCGTTGACAATGGATTTATTTTTATTGTACATGGATTTTGAATCATTTTCTGAGATTAGCATATTTAAATCGCTTGATAAACGTGAGTCAGATTTTATATATAGTTTGCAATTCGAATTATAGGAGGTCTGATAACAACTATTCCTATATGACATATTTAATTCTTAGCAAGGCGACAAGTTTCTATTATACAGTTTGGAAATTAATGGACAAGGTAACACCTCTCTCCTATGTTTTAAAACACTTTTCGGTCTCTAAATATAATTGAGAATGTAAATGTTAGCAATTATACCATCTATAACCGTACTGTAACTGTTAAACTAGATATTTGTTTAATACTTGTTACTAGTACTTTACAATCTATCTCGTTGGAAAACATTCAATTAATTTGTTAAATGTACATTGTTATGATTCAAGTATTTTTGTATATTGATGTAATCTCCCTCAGATTATACAAATTTAGAACAAATTGCTATAAAATAATAGATATAATTTTTAATATTTATTTTGTTCTACAGAGGATGGCCTCCCCTTCATTCCAACCTAAATTAGACATGTGGATGTGGTTATCTAATTGTTAATGACATTTTATGTATAGATTCCGGAACATATTTTAAAAAATAACAAAAGAACACATATTTTTTTTAAATCAATTATTATTTAAATGACTTTTCCTCAACAATTAGATGACTACACGTGTATAATTTTGACTGTAAACGGCCTCCGCTATCATCTTCTATCGTTTGTTCGACCACTTTTTGAACGCCCTTTACTATCGATCATATAATCTTATTGAAATCAGACTATATACCACGAGTAAAGATGGCTCTTCAAAGTGCACTTCGTCCATTTTATGGCGTAAATAACCGTCCTTCAGAGCGGCTAATTCGAATAACAATAGATCGTTTTCGGAACATGTTTACTCTTAAAGATAATGTGCATCCCGTGAGACGCCGAATAGTGCGCACTGAAGAAGCTGTAGGCGCTGTACAGGAAAGTATTGAAGAAGATCCAGATCAATCAATTCGTCGCCGTTTTTTACAACTGGGGTTGTGTCCTTCCACTTTATGGAAGATTTTACGAAAGGATCTTGTTTTAAGTCAAATTGAACTTGTGCAGGAATTAAAGCCAAACAACCATCGTATGCGCCGCAAAAATATTTCTCAATCACGTTTTATTTTTAAATAGTGATAGTAACTTGAACTTAGATTTTAACATTGAGTATAAACTGATATTGTGTTGAATGTTTTGATTTATGGTTTCAAGATGTCGCGTGATTATCGAAAAAAATAACCCACTGACTGTTATCACATCGTTTAATGTGCATATTTTGAAAGTTTATAGTTCTCTATAACCTGCAATTTGGTTTGCATGCAGACCGAATAATTGAATCGAAAATTTTGTTGTTTTACAATTATCGAATGGTTTACAGAGGCGTAGCTATACCGTCAGGGAAGGGTAAGCTATGCTTAGGAGGGGCGTTTTATCACATTTAGTTGAAAAAACAACAAATATTTGTTCAAACATATTGAAAACGGGGTTCGGAATTTTGACCTGTGAGTTGAGTTCAGTTTCAATTTTAAATTGAAATTAAAATTCTACAAAGGAAAGTAATTTCACTCTAAGAGAAAGCATAATTTTGGTCTAACATTATTTAAGGGCGAATTTTTAACGAAAATAGAAATTAGGCCTAAGCTAAATCTAGGTATTTCGGCCTATATAAATAGTTCAATAATCTCTCCCTATACGTTAAATAATTTAAACCTAAACAATAGCAAAGTCAGCAAACATTTTGTTAGGAAGTAACTGATCTTTTTGGGAATTTCAGCGGAAATTAAAAAAAATAATGCCGGTTATCTTTTAGGTCAAGTTACTCAAGGTATCAAAATAAAACGAAATTCGATGCTATTATCAATATTACTCTGATATATTAACATTTTCCACAAATTTCTTTTCCATATCATTCATAATAATTTATACAATTTAAATTTCATTTCCTCAAACACTATAAACATTGTTTTGGAAGTTTCGGAATTATTCACTAACACTAACTAAACAAAACATTCAACTACACGAAAGAAATGTCCGTTTGCGATTATTCTATCTACTTTTAGTTTCATGCCACTGAATGGTTACTACCAAGGGCTAGTTGTTTTAGTGTGTATTTCCCCTTTACGAAAAGTTAATCTTTCTTACGCTCAGAGAAAGATCAAATAAATAAAACTAAGCAAGATACAGCGTAAATAATATGTATTAGTTTATTATCATTTTACCATTTCTGGCAACAAAAATATCTAAGATGGCGCCAAGTGAGATAGATTTTACATTTCGGTTCTTCTGAATATAAATTAGAATAGTTTAATATTCATTTGATTTATGTGATTATATTAGTTTTAATATTTGGCTTTAGCAGCTATATATAGCTTTTATTCATAATCATCAACGTAAATTCAAAAAATCTATATATATACAGGCTGTCCCACAAGTAACTGGCACGAAGAGTACGGTTGAGTTCCTTGACCAAAACAAAGGTTAGTTTATTTCTAACACTTCGCAATAACACGCCATCCTTTCAAGTTATACGCAAATAAACAGAAGCTTTCCTACATAGTACTCTGTCTTGACGAAACTGCTATAATAGAAAAACTGAAAGCTTATAAAATTCCTTTGAAACATACTATAACAATTGCCGGAATCAGAAAAAATATTTAATGATATTGAACGAAAACCTTTATAGAATTCAAAATTTAAAAAAAAACGAATTTGGCTTTCGATAGCTTTTATTTGGTATAAGTTCTCTATGGCAATAGAGACATTTTTAAATATTAAGATAGCCCTATTTTAGAGCTTTCCGAAAAGCTATAATTTCTCATAGTGGTGATATCAAGTTACCTTCGTTTTGAACAAGACATCCAACCATACCATTCGTGTCAGCCACTTGCTGAACACTCTGTATATGCAAAAGCAGACATTTTGAATAATATATTCAACTTATCTGAAATGCCAAATTATGTTATAACTATTTGTATTTAATTTTAAATTTTTAATATTTCATTTCACTTCAAGTGGGTTGAGCCGATCTATAGAGAATATTAATAACAGTTATTAACTGATTTAGAGTGCCACTACCATAAGTTCACACCAACATGCACTTATATGGCAATATACGATTGCTTGAAAACACAAATCGTGTAGCCAACTTGGTTACCCTATAATTCAGTTCGATTCATAATTATTTACGATATATCGTTCATTTACTCTTTAATAATTATAAACCATATTATAGTAATTACAAGTATTTTATATTTGTTACTTGAATGAATCTAAATATTTGAATCAATCATTTTGATTTTATGTTTTCTTTGTATATCTACAGAAGAAACCGCCTCAATCAATTTCGCCTAAAATCAATTACGAGGAAATGTTAATGTTAACTAAAAATCCAACAACAAAAATGCGTCTTGCTTTTAATAAAACTGAAATGGCCTTAAGGGTAAAAAAATTATTTAATTTCTCTTTCTTAATCTTACTTTTGTAGACATTATACCAAACCAACAATTTTTTTTTATGTATAACTGGATTGTCTAAATTTATTGTTGTGACAACGGAATGCATTGTTCCAAATTTATTTAAGGTTTTGTTATGGACGCAGGGCGAAAGTATTTTTCGTTATTTTTGCGCGCTATCAGTTCCAATTTATCTTAAAACTTTTTGTTTTCGGGCGGTTGGTTTTATAATTTTGTTTTCTTTGATTTTGAAGTTTACTTAGGAGAGAGACACAATGAAATATGTTTATAATATTGTAGTATCCTGAATTTTATGTAACAGGGATGTATAGTCAGATTTGGAAACCATTTTAATCAAAACCCACCCATTAAAAATGTTAAAACTTAAGTTTGAGTATTTTTCAATTAGACATTCGAGTACCTTTACTTATTTTGTTGCCATTTAGTGTAGACATATTTAACATTTTGATGTAGCGGTATAGGTTGCTATTATCTAACTTAATTCTCCATTTAGCTATAGCAACGCTTCAAGTTGCCTGCACAAAATGGTTCTGCGGTACATTTGGCCCGCGGGCCAACTTAACAAAACTAAATTTTTTAAAAATTTTGAAAGTCACACCAACAAAATAAAAAATTTTTATTTTATTTTTTAGCTCTTTTTGTGGCTCAATTGATGTTTTAGATCTTTATGGAAACATAAAGTAGCTATAAATATTTTTGTTTCTAGCTGTCATCATAATATATATTATCTATTATCTGTGTATGTTGTGAATGTTCATGTAAGTTAAAAATATATATTTTATTTTTAATTATATTTATTAACTTCAAAAAATAATAAATAATTTTATTTTATTTCGTTGGTATGACACTGTAGTGCAATTTCAAAAGTTGAAAAAAATTTAACTTTGTTATGTTGGTCCGCGGGCCAAATGTCCCGAACAATTTCGTGAAGGCACCTTTAATTGCATTCACCTGTTCTTGCAGATTTCTTGACGCGATTACTGGATTTTGATAGTATAGCTATTGTTGTATCGTCTGAAAATGTTGATACTTTCACATAATTAGAATTTAGTATATCTATGAAATTTGTTAACTTTTTGACCAAATTCTATTTAAATCGTCACTTTACTATAGTCAATTTCAAATATCGAAATATTTTAAAAAAACTCCTGAAAGGTTGGCCGGTTTTACGATTTGGTGCGTTCTCACTCGTACTAATCTATTTGACTAACTAATGATTTTATTGATAAAGCTTATAAAATTTAAACCATATTGGCCTCTAATAAACATTTTTTGGAATGTTACAGATTTGGTTTAATTCGATTAAATTTTTTAAATGTGGCATGTAATTCCGCATAATATTCATTTAAATAGTTCATTCAACAATGACTATGACATTGATCTACAGATTAAATTGAAAATGCAACGTCAAAATTAACAATATCACTAAACCATATCGAATTATAATATTAAATATTTGGAATGTCCAATGCACCAGCCTCCGCAGCATTCAATTGAACGTATAAAGGGATTTGTCTTACAAATGCGATTAATAATACTAATTACTTATGACGCAAAACAACAAGTTTTTTCTGCTGCAGGTTTTATCATATACAATGAGACCACCAAGAATTACCATGCAGTTTCTTTACCAACCGATCACCGATCCAAAGTCATGAATCATAATTGCAAATTTTAACATACATATTTATATTCAAATTTATATCTTAAATTAAACTTGAAGTTCTATAATTACTTGGTGTGTATAATGTATAGCTAGCCATCTTCAGAAGGAAAAACAGTTTCTTTTATGCCACAGATATAAAATAAAAAAATCATCATTATTATGCGAGATGAGGTAGGCCGCAATACAATTAAATTTTTCGATTTGATATATTCACTGGCTGTTAAAAGATTAATAATATTTTAAGCATGTACAAGAATGAATTCATACCGTCATACGGCAATACATAATACGGAAACAATAAATTTTCCAATTCTTTTTTTTTTACGTTTTTATCAGAAAAATGAAAATCATAAACTATCCGCGAGGTATTATTTTCGATAGTTAGGTTCGTTTTTATATATGTATGTACATATTATGTATCTCGTATAGATGTATGTATACATTTTACAGCTATGTAGAATGAACATGATGCTTATGTTGTAAAGAAAAAAAAATACAACAACGACCGTAAGAGCAAATCTGTAATAAATTCTACAGTATTTCTACACCCACATACCTATATGAGATATATTGTATTATTGGGTCTTGTGTAATCAACGTGAAATTGCAACATGGGGTATGCAACATTCCAATCAATGCTGTTTATTATACACGTATACGTACATACATATATGTACGGTTAAATTTAAAGAGAGACTATATAGTTATATGTAGAGTGTAGAGTAGAGTTTATTGAATTTGATTCGTGTGATTACATTTACAATGTTATGTTATTTCTTACGGGCTATACATTTGTGACATTTTCCTTCCGTTTATCCCTCGAAAATATTTAAATGTTCGCTAAATATTACGTTCATCTTAAATAAGGAAATTTGATTTTAATATTGTAGTAACGTTAAAAAATCAAAGTATTTACGTATGTATATTGTTAAAATTCATGTAAAATCAGATAGTGAACATCAAAATTTTAAATTTTTCTTAGAAGTACAATAAAACCTATGTTAATTTTGGCAAACCTATGTTAATTTTGGCAAACCAAACATTTCCAAACATTTACACTAAATCGAGAATTAAATCAGAATTTGTATAAATCCAAAAAAGTGTTGACTCATGCGTAAATAACCGTTATAGTAAAATTCGAATATTTAAATGAAAATTCGAATTGTTATTTACATTTAAAATAGTTAACAAAGTTTAAAAATAAATTCAGAAATTCGGTTACTAGGGTATGAAATTCAAAGAAATTTGTATCATAAAATTGGTGAATTTTAAAAACTTCGTTGGTTTAAAATTAGATTATTCACTGCGGTAAAATGTAAAAATTTGATGGCTATCCCAGCCCAACCTATACTTTTTAATTAGATACAAATTGTGTATTTTCAATCCTATATAGCTAGATGGATTCTGTTCTAAATCATCAGAAATTGCATTTTATTAAAATGTATGTGTACAAATAAATTATCTGCTTTGACTAATTCATCAAACATATAACCTGCTTCAATTAACACCGTTGACAGAAATTGTTATTTAATCATCCCTATAAGTATTAAACAATTATTCAGGTAAATTACATCCCATTATCACCAAAAAGACACAACATTCATAGCAAACAATAATTCACAGCATGTACACAGACCTTATACACATACACACATATACGTACATATACTATTTATATAGATAGTACATGGATCGATGTCAAACATATGAAATACTTTTACCAGCTCTTTTCTTCATTCATATCGCCGCAACATCGTTCTACATAAATATATACAACAGTCGAGATCTATAAAGAAAATTGAAATGTAACACCCATTCATATATACCACTTTTGACATATAATAGAAATATATAAGACTACATATATACAAAAAAAATTGTTGTATACGGAGAACATACACAGAACAGTTGGAATGTGGAAATCTCCAACAACAACGATGTGAAAATGATTTTTCACATTTGTATTGTGCGGCAAAATAGCAAAAAAAAGCCGAACTAAAAGGTAGGAAATTGTATGTTTCGTCTATATATGTACGCTTTTTATTTTGGTTTGTGGTTTAACGGTATTTGATCCTTAAGAATATACGTACGTAGGGTTGTTAGATACATGAGAATGAAAAAGATAAGTTTTTCAATAGAGTTAATACATCATCCAGAAAATGACAGGTATGTTATTGAAATGAAAATTGTTTATGGTTTACTTTTCTCTACCTTGCTCTTCTTAAAGGCGAACATATTTGTACATATACATGTATATTATACACATACATACATGTAAGAGAACACATTGTACATTTTCATGTGCGATATTATAGCTTTCATGCTAAGGTGGTTAGAAAAAATAAAAGTTATAATTTAGATCCATAATAGTTACATACAGATACACTATATTGCGTAATAATTATATGTGTAATACAGTTTCAATAATATTAACCAATGTAATCTGGGCTCTTCTGAATCTTTTAGTTTCAATTTTTTTCAATTCAATCGGCCAATATGTGCAGGACAGAGTTACAAGAACAAAAATTCATATGGTTTTATCTAGATTTGTAAAACTTTGAGTATCTGTAGATTATACTCAGCCAAAAAATTTCAAATCTTTCCCGTACTAGTACAACTTCCAAGCCAAAACTAAAATTATTACATTATGTATATCCACCCTATATGCACATATAGAAATTTTATCCAAATACGTGTGATCTATATAAGTAAAACCAAATTATTTATTTATAATAACTATATAAATGAATAAATTAATTATTTACTTTCAAATTTTATTTATTTTTTGTTGTGTCTGTCTGTTCAACAAACGAAAGAAATACAACTTTAAATAATTTAATAATCTTAAAATTATATAATTTGCTAACAAATCATATAATAAATATTTAAATAGAAAAATGGTTTCAAAACAAGTTTGAAGTTGTTTTCCAACTTTTCAATAAGTTTTCCAAACAAACGAACTTTTTATTTTATTTTCGTTTTTGCATGTCATTGTTGTTTGAATTAAAATGGAAAACTGTGCATACTCTATAAGCTTAACTTAATAATTCAATAATGATTTATATACTATAACAAAATCAATCCTTTCAAAAGATTTAGAAATGCTTTTGAGAATAGTTTAAAACTTTCACATTTCGTACACTATTTTTCTCCAATTCTTACCATATACATATTTCACATAAATCTTATTTTTTCTAATTGCTTGAGGTACTGAATAATTTAAAGAGAATCTGTAACCAAAATGTTGATTGAATCTCTGGATATTGCAGGTTTAATAATCATCCCCATCATCACTTCGTCAACCGTACTATACAAGTATGCCAGACTTAAAGTATAATAGACTCGGTGTACATTGGCGAGCTTACTTCTCATCCTAATTAAATAATTCGTATTGCAAATATTATAGTTTAACCGTCACTAATAATAATAATAAACAGTATATAACGGCCATATTACTGGCCCCTTACTGAGTCAACAATCTGGCTCCAACGGTCTCGATCCTGCGCTTCGTCTTCATACTGTCTTAAACAACATGAAGAAGCCAAATCATTCTCTACACCGTGGAACATATATCATCTGCATATGCAATCACCTGATTGGACTGGCCAAATAAGATGTTGCGCTAAGGTGTTCAGTTTTACGAAAGATGTACTCCAACATTAGATTAAAGAGTATCGGGGGCAGAGCATTCCGTCACACATACACCCGAGTTAACTGCAAAAATTCTTGGTAGCCTGTTCTCAACTTTAACATAGTATTGAGACTGCTATACTGCGATAATTCTCACACTTCAAGCGGTCGCTCTTCTTGAAGATAGGGCACATCACGGCCACTTTCCATCTATCAGGCATTACTTCGGTTCGCCATACTAATCAAGCTGACCTCCCAGACAGAGTTCACACAGTCAGTCTGACTTAGCTTACTCAATGCTGTCGTTGACAAGATCCTGATATAGTTTCTTTTGATCTTCATTTATCAAACCTTCACAGTCGACACGTTCCTCGCGTTTCGCTGTTTTCCCGGACCTGTACGAAAACTTCCATCGTAGCTTTGCAGCAACCAAATAATGATCGCTGCCTACACGTATTTGGTTGCTGACCGATAAATTCTCACCTCCTGCACAACCCGAGTTCGCCCGTTTGAAATTACCCCGTGGTCAATTTGGCTGCGGGAAATTTGGCGAGTATTTATCCTTGTTTCCATATGTATCTGTTTGTGAGGGAATAATGTGCTTGCTACTCTAAGATCGTGAACAATTGCAAAATTCATCATTCTCTCACGATAATCGGTCGCAGTTTCGTGTCACACAAGTCGGTCTGATTTCAGCCATCTATAAATAAGCCTTTATCTTTGGGCTGGCTGACTTCTGTGGAAGCATGTACACATATTATTGGCAGGTTGTCTTAGTTTCTGCGCAAGCGAAGCTTACACAATCGGTTATTGACTGCTTGGAAATCCAAAACAGCCTTCTTTAGCTGCAGCACAAGAAGAAATTCAGCTCCAAAATTTCCGAGGTCATCTCTACTGTATAACAACGTATATCCCTGGTACACATTGTCTCCACTTTTAGGCCAGCGAGTTTCTAGAAGAGTAACGGGTGCCAGCTGATACTCCTTCATGCACGTGATTCGGCCTTCCAACGCTCCTGGTTTCCTAAGTGACTGCACGGTCCACGTGCCGATCCTAAATCTCGTGTCCGGGTACTTGAGCAGTATCCTTTTTTGTTTTAGTTGACTTGGTGTCGCCTGCTACGACAAGCAAAGAATACTGTGGAGGTATTCTTGGAAAACATGTTCGTGCAATTTAGATTTACAAGACATGTGAGTGCCCCCCGACCACAGGGGCGTCACTAATAAAATTTCTAATGTTTTCTAATTTGAATTTTCTGTTTTTTTATTTTCAGGTAAACATACAATTCAATAAGTAAATACGGTTACAGATAAATTGGTAAGCTTATAAGAATTAATTTAATAGTGAAATTATGTGTATGACTGCTGTGTGTATGGCTATTGCTGTATACATTTCTGTCAATATGCTTTCTCTTATTCGTAATGACATCTTGAGCAATCCGTGGTTTCGTGCAGAACTCTCACATATTCCAGATTGCGTTCGTGTCTGAAAAATTACCCGGCTACAGTAACAATACTTTCATGCCGTTGACCTTGCCCATCAAGACGGTATTACCATTTTTTTCCTTATGAGGTTTAAAATCATACATATAAATGTTTTTTTCGTCGTCTGAAAACCGGTAACGAAGTTGTGAAATTATTTATTTTTCTAATGTTGTTGTTGGTTAATCATACCAATATACCATCAACGATTTAGATCCCTCCTATCACTTAAACCATTTGTTGTTGTAAATATTCAACAAGTTTCATAATACATTCCGGGTGAAACTGTTAAACATGGAGAATATTAAATTACATCATTCAATTTCGACTAGCATATGAGCCCAGTTTAACCAGTTATCTCTCGAGTGCCGCAACTACATATATCATTAGCTAGCCGTTGGATACTTTTTGACTCAACTATTCATACAGATTGTACGAATAAATCAATCACCTCGTGGTAGATCAGTAGTCTTTTTCGTCCGCATTTTCCTTGCCACTTACTCGTTAATTGTTGATAATCACAAATTATGCCTAAAAATGTTAAGCTTAATTGGATGTAACCGATTACAAAAAATAATTGTAAATTAATTTTATCTCGAAAACCAAATCGGTAATTACAAAAAATCGTTAAAAAATAAACCATGCAACAAGAAAGAAAACCAAGAGAAATTAAAGGCCGTCTTATAGTATCTCTAATAATATGATAACCCACTTGAAAATCCTTACGTAATCGTCATTAATTGACAAATTTAAATTGATTCACGTTTAAGTTTCACCAACAAGTTTTACAATTTTCATCACAGCATTAATAATCGGGCAGTCTCACACAACTTATTTATTTAAATTATTATTATTTTTTTTTATTAAATTATTATTATTTTTTTTATTTAAAAATGAAAAATGCACTTCATTTTGGGTATCCCTCCAAACATTTATTTTTTATCTGTTCCATCCAACAAGAGCCCGAGTAAGAGCCTGAAAAGGAACATATTTTTAGTTACGGAAGAGGACAATATTCTCAGATAATTCATTATTAATTGAATTAATTTGATTAAAATTCTTAAACTCGTAAATTCCTATTGAAACCTCTGAATTTATAAATTTCAAAAATACTAAATAAATATCTCGTGTTTGAAAATTGAAAAGTAATTTAATCGAAAGAAACTCGAATAGCGAAATATTGGATTTAAAATTAAAACATAAGGTGTTCCTCTAATGAATTTTAAATATCTGTGGTGAATATGCGAGTGAAGTTTTTACTATTTTTTACTAAATCACGTAATTTATAAATAGTAAAGATTTAGTAAAATCTTCACAAGCCTATATATGAGTGTGAAGTTTTTACTAAAATCATACTAACCTTTTGAAAAACGTATATGTGTTAGTTGGTTATATTTAATAGTAGGCATTTAGGCGGTTTAAAATAAATGAAAATTATAAATCTAGTTATGGATGTATAATTGAAATTTCTAGTACGAAATAAATCTATTATACCATAAATTATTACACAAAAATACACTATTTTTTGGACAGTAGTCGGTGGTCGTTTGGACTACAAATCTATTTTAATAAATCTGGATCATTTACCCCGAAGACTATGTGACACTAATTGCCCGTTTACAGCCAAAAAAATAGTAGTTTGGAACAATAATCAATTTTGCTTGAATGGAGACACTTAACCGAATACAAAGCTATGTTATACTCCTTGCCCGTTTACCAACCAATCAATTTTGATAAGAGGGATGACCAACAAGAACTTCTGGGAAGTATGGGACATCCACCTTGTATATAAAAATTTTAAAAGGGGGTAGTTTGGAACAATAATCTATTTTGCTTGAATTGAGACACTTAATCGAATACTAAGCTATGTTATACTCTTTGCCCGTTTACTAACCAATCAATTTTGATAAGAGGGATGACCAACAAGAACTTCTGGGAAGTATAGGACATCCACCTTGTATATATAAATTTTAAAAGGGGGTAGTTTGGAACAATAATCTATTTTGCTTGAATTGAGACACTTAATCGAATACTAAGCTATGTTATACTCTTTGCCCGTTTACCGACCAATCAATTTTGATAAGAGGGATGACCAACAAGAACTTCTGGGAAGTATGGGACATCCACCTTGTATATAAAAATTGTAAAAGGGGGTAGTTTGGAACAATAATCTATTTTGCTTGAATTGAGACACTTAATCGAATACTAAGCTATGTTATACTCTTTGCCCGTTTACCAACCAATCAATTTTGATAAGAGGGATGACCAACAAGAACTTCTGGGAAGTATGGGACATCCACCTTGTATATAAAAATTTTAAAAGGGGGTAGTTTGGAACAATAATCTATTTTGCTTGAATTGAGACACTTAATCGAATACTAAGCTATGTTATACTCTTTGCCCGTTTACTAACCAATCAATTTTGATAAGAGGGATGACCAACAAGAACTTCTGGGAAGTATGGGACATCCACCTTGTATATAAAAATTTTAAAAGGGGGTAGTTTGGAACAATAATCTATTTTGCTTGAATTGAGACACTTAATCGAATACTAAGCTATGTTATACTCTTTGCCCGTTTACCAACCAATCAATTTTGATAAGAGGGATGACCAACAAGAACTTCTGGGAAGTATGGGACATCCACCTTGTATATAAAAATTTTAAAAGGGGGTAGTTTGGAACAATAATCTATTTTGCTTGAATTGAGACACTTAATCGAATACTAAGCTATGTTATACTCTTTGCCCGTTTACTAACCAATCAATTTTGATAAGAGGGATGACCAACAAGAACTTCTGGGAAGTATGGGACATCCACCTTGTATATAAAAATTTTAAAAGGGGGTAGTTTGGAACAATAATCTATTTTGCTTGAATTGAGACACTTAATCGAATACTAAGCTATGTTATACTCTTTGCCCGTTTACCAACCAATCAATTTTGATAAGAGGGATGACCAACAAGAACTTCTGGGAAGTATGGGACATCCACCTTGTATATACAAATTTTAAAAGGGGGTAGTTTGGAACAATAATCTATGTTGCTTGAATTGAGACACTTAATCGGATACTAAGCTATGGTATACTCTTTGCCCGTTTACCAACCAATCAATTTTGATAAGAGGGATGACCAACAAGAACTTCTGGGAAGTATGGGACATCCACCTTGTATATAAAAATTTTAAAAGGGGGTAGTTTGGAACAATAATCTATTTTGCTTGAATTGAGACACTTAATCGAATACTAAGCTATGTTATACTCTTTGCCCGTTTACCAACCAATCAATTTTGATAAGAGGGATGACCAACAAGAACTTCTGGGAAGTATGGGACATCCACCTTGTATATAAACAATAGATTATTGGAACAATAATCTATTTCGCTTGAATTGAGACACTTAATCGAATACTAAGCTATGTTATACTCTTTGCCCGTTTACCAACCAATCAATTTTGATAAGAGGGATAGTAAACAAGAACTTCTGGGAGGTATGAAGCATGTTCCATGGATAATAATCTATTTTGGTATAATTACTCGTTAAACGGAATAGTAATCTTAGTTTCACTACATATTTGGAATTCCCTCTTAAACAATTTTCAACTTATACAAACAAAGACATTCTAAGGAAATGTCTTCAACTTAATAATCTTTGTTTGTTTCCCATAAAATTGTTTTGTTAAATAGCATAAACCGTTAGTGAAATAAAAAATAGAATTTTAAATTTGCCGATTTTTATTAAAAATCCGCCGTTGTACATTACCAGGTTCAGAATTCCTTGTTTTCTTGACATGAGGAAAATTAATTAATGAATATACATATGTAGGTAAATACATAAAATATGTTTAATTATAATTATAATTTTAAATACATTTTCGCTACAATTTTAATTATTTCAGTTGATTATTTAAATAGCATCTATGTTTGTGTAGAAAATTCTAAAAAAAGAGAGAATAAAACAGTTTTATTAAAAAAGAAACTAAGAATATCAAATGCAAAATGGATTTAATAACTTAAATTTGCTTATTAGTTTCAAATTTTGGAAAGTATTATTTAATGTATGAAAATATTAAAATATATACGTTTTAATAGTGATTTGTGAAATTTAGTGAATTACCAAAATTGTAATCTCTGTGTTTTTCTAATATATTGCGATTTGTGCATTAATTTTTTTAAACTGATTCATTTTAACTGAATATAATTATATAAAGTTAGTTTTTTGCATCTATAATTTTAACTAAATATTGACATACAAAGTTTGTTTTGAAAATGAAAATGTCAAATAAGCATCATTGCACAATGCAACTTAAAAATAAGATGAATCATACAACGTTAATAAAAGCGTTAATTGCATTATACGGTGATCAAGCAATGTCTATAGTAATTCCTCGAAATAATTCGAAGATAATGGTCGAAATTTGTACATATTTGCGTGTGTCTAATACTGAACGAAATCGATTACAAATCTATACAATATGGAAACGCAAAACCAATAATTATTTCAAACAAATTAATTCAAATGATAGTTTTTCTAAGGGCACTAATTTCAATCAGTCGAATGATGATTTAACTTCTGAATTTGATAAATCAGTAGAAGATATTTCAGTCAATCTTATTGATTTAGCACCTAAACCGGCAAATCAATGCTTGGCAAAAAAAGTTGGTAGTACAAATAATAGTCAATTTGGTAAATCGGTAGAAGATTCTTCAGTAAACCATGTTGATTTAGCATCTCAACCGTCAAATCAATGCTTAATGGAGCAAATTGATATTATAAACCGAGAATGTGACGTACAGTCTTTATTCGAGGATAATAATGAAATTAATCAAGGTATCGAAGATAAACTTAATTCAGGAATCTATTTGGATGAAACAGTCGATATAAATAACTGCCCCATTATATTTGAAAGTCCCCAGAGTGATGATTGGGTATCACGTGGCCTAATGAAAATTTCCATTAATCTATATGATGATTGGACCAAAGAAAGTTTACGTACCTGCATTCGAAATGCATTACTTGCAATTCAAAACTCGTGTGTTTTAATTTTTGGTACTTTAAATTTTAATAAAAACAATGACAAATTAATTCAATATGGACGCTGTAAGTATAAGACTCATAAACAACAATATAAGTTTTATATTCAGGGTCAATGTATGGAAATGTGGACTAAAGGGAAAGATGTTTCGGATCACTCTCATCCCTCTCATCCCGGTCATCCCTCTTATCAAAATTGATTGGTTAGTAAACGAGCAAAGAGTATAACATAGCTTAGTATTCGATTAAGTGTCTCAATTCAAGCAAAATAGATTATTGTTCCAAACTACCCCCTTTTAAAATTTTTATATACAAGGTGGATGTCCCATACTTCCCAGAAGTTCTTGTTGGTCATCCCTCTTATCAAAATTGATTGGTTGATAAACGGGCAAAGAGTATAACATAGCTTAGTATCCGATTAAGTGTCTCAATTCAAGCAAAATAGATCATTGTTCCAAATTACCCCCTTTTAAAATTTTTATATACAAGGTGGATGTCCCATACTTCCCAGAAGTTCTTGTTGGTCATCCCTCTTATCAAAATTGATTGGTTGGTAAACGGGCAAAGAGTATAACATAGCTCAGTATTCGATTAAGTGTCTCAATTCAAGCAAAATAGATTATTGTTCCAAACTACCCTCTTTTTAAATTTTTATATACAAGGTGGATGTCCCATACTTCCCAGAAGTTTTTGTTGGTCATCCCTCTTATCAAAATTGATTGGTTGGTAAACGGGCAAAGAGTATAACATAGCTTAGTATTCGATTAAGTGTCTCAATTCAAGCAAAATAGATTATTGTTCCAAACTACCCCCTTTTAAAATTTTTATATACAAGGTGGATGTCCCATACTTCCCAGAAGTTCTTGTTGGTCATCCCTCTTATCAAAATTGATTGGTTGGCAAACGGGCAAAGAGTATAACATAGCTTAGTATTCGATTAAGTGTCTCAATTCAAGCAAAATAGATTATTGTTCCAAACTACCCCCTTTTAAAATTTTTATATACAAGGTGGATGTCCCATACTTCCCAGAAGTTCTTGTTGGTCATCCCTCTTATCAAAATTGATTGGTTGGAAAACGGCCAAAGAGTATAACATAGCTTAGTATTCGATTAAGTGTCTCAATTCAAGCAAAATAGATTATTGTTCCAAACTACCCCCTTTTAAAATTTTTATATACAAGGTGGATGTCCCATACTTCCCAGAAGTTCTTGTTGGTCATCCCTCTTATCAAAATTGATTGGTTGATAAACGGGCAAAGAGTATAACATAGCTTAGTATCCGATTAAGTGTCTCAATTCAAGCAAAATAGATTATTGTTCCAAATTACCCCCTTTTAAAATTTTTATATACAAGGTGGATGTCCCATACTTCCCAGAAGTTCTTGTTGGTCATCCCTCTTATCAAAATTGATTGGTTGGTAAACGGGCAAAGAGTATAACATAGCTTAGTATTCGATTAAGTGTCTCAATTCAAGCAAAATAGATTATTGTTCCAAACTACCCCCTTTTAAAATTTTTATATACAATGTGGATGTCCCATACTTCCCAGAAGTTCTTGTTGGTCATTCCTCTTATCAAAATTGATTGGTTGGTAAACGGGCAAAGAGTATAACATAGCTTAGTATTCGATTAAGTGTCTCAATTCAAGCAAAATAGATTATTGTTCCTAACTACCCCCTTTTAAAATTTTTATATACAAGGTGGATGTCCCATACTTCCCAGAAGTTCTTGTTGGTCATCCCTCTTATCAAAATTGATTGGTTGATAAACGGGCAAAGAGTATAACATAGCTTAGTATCCGATTAAGTGTCTCAATTCAAGCAAAATAGATTATTGTTCCAAATTACCCCCTTTTAAAATTTTTATATACAAGGTGGATGTCCCATACTTCCCAGAAGTTCTTGTTGGTCATCCCTCTTATCAAAATTGATTGGTTGGTAAACGGGCAAAGAGTATAACATAGCTTAGTATTCGATTAAGTGTCTCAATTCATGCAAAATAGATTATTGTTCCAAACTACCCCCTTTTTAAATTTTTATATACAAGGTGGATGTCCCATACTTCCCAGAAGTTCTTGTTGGTCATCCCTCTTATCAAAATTGATTGGTTGGTAAACGGGCAAAGAGTATAACATAGCTTAGTATTCGATTAAGTGTCTCAATTCAAGCAAAATAGATTATTGTTCCAAACTACCCCCTTTTAAAATTTTTATATACAAGGTGGATGTCCCATACTTCCCAGAAGTTCTTGTTGGTCATCCCTCTTATCAAAATTGATTGGTTGGTAAACGGGCAAAGAGTATAACATAGCTTAGTATTCGATTAAGTGTCTCAATTCAAGCAAAATAGATTATTGTTCCAAACTACCCCCTTTTAAAATTTTTATATACAAGGTGGATGTCCCATACTTCCCAGAAGTTCTTGTTGGTCATCCCTTTTATCAAAATTGATTGGTTGGTAAACGGGCAAAGAGTATAACATAGCTCAGTATTCGATTAAGTGTCTCAATTCAAGCAAAATAGATTATTGTTCCAAACTACCCCCTTTTAAAATTTTTATATACAAGGTGGATGTCCCATACTTCCCAGAAGTTCTTGTTGGTCATCCCTCTTATCAAAATTGATTGGTTGGTAAACGGGCAAAGAGTATAACATAGCTTAGTATTCGATTAAGTGCCACAATTTTATGATAATCTATTATATAATGAATAAATTTTCTGTTTTATTTTTACATTTTCGCTTGAATTAAATGAATCCATTATCTCGAGCTGCTCAAAAGCAAATAACATTCATATTTTGGTTCCGATAGGTATGGATTCACATGGGGCTCAAGATTGTTGGAGTTGTTAAGAAACAACAGGTGGTATTGTATAAAAAGCGAATTTGATTTAATAGAGAAAAAAAGCGATTAGAATTTATTCGTGGATTAAGTTTTTCCTTATGAATGAGCTCACATGCTCAAAATTGGGTGTTTGGTTACCATATATATTTTTTGTATATAAATAAATAAATTGAATTAAATAGATTAATGTCATTTTATTTATGTATATTCATACGGATCGACTTTAATTCTCCTAAATGTTTACCTTAATACTTATTAATATAAGACTACACACTAATACATATAAAAAAATAGTAAAACTTTTAGTATAAACTTCCAACGCGTGTGGTGAATATGCTTTAAAGTATACGGTTGCATCTCAATAACCACAATGAAATAACGAAATCCTGTTTTAGTATTCATAATCATAATTAATAAGTTTCTGATTAATTACAATGACCCTGTAGTAAATTATTTATATTGTATCGCACCGTAGGACCTCTAAATTATGTACATAAGATAAAGTTCGAACAACATTCCTAACCTTAGACACCAAACGTAATCATTTTTTTAAATTGTTCTTAAATTTAACTGTACCGTTAATAATTTCTAACGTTTCTTACACAATTAACTAATAATCAATCGAATTAATCATGCTGTTTATGCTTTTATAACAAGTGTTAACTCATAAATAATCAAAATTACATATACATATATAGTAGACAAAACAAATTTACCACAGTAATGAACACTTAAGATAGCTTTACAACTAAAAATCGATAAATTCTTTTCATACATAGGTTTGCGCTGAAGAATTATTTTTTCGCTGTGTTTTGAATCATTAACCTTTCCTTTAACCTTTTTACAAAATTAATAATAGAAATAATAAACAATAAACGACGTCTTAAAGAAAACGTGATGAAGAGTTTGAAGTTTCATAGGATTTTTATGATTAAACGAGGTCATATAATTGTGCATATGGGAATATTGTTCGCCGTACGATTATGAATGTTACATAAATACTTAATAAAATTGAATTCAGCCGGGAACAAGTATGCGCGGTTTGCATAATGGACCGCATTATTTATTTCACACACCGCAACACATAATTTTCCTATACATTTTTTTTTTTAATTAGCTGTATACTTTTATGTAAACAATGAATTTTTTTATGCAAATTTTATTACAGAGTAGATATATAATTTTGTATTTAAGTGATACCGCGCGCGGTGTGATTAATTTCATACAAAAGTAAATAGAACAAAAGAAAAATTTCTTTGTACAATATAGTAAAACAACAATAATGTTGAGTTGACAATCACTGTTACCTTTACACATTGTCAAGTATTTTAATTCAGTGTCAAGAAATTTTACTATTTTCAAGTATTCCGGGTGTAATAACTAATTGCATAAAGCAGGTGTGCAATGGCTTAAAATTTTGATATATGTATATCGACTTATAAAATACGAGTAGGTGTTAAATACGCAATACGGAATAATTAGAAAACTGATCATTACTTGCAGAATATTAAAGAAATAGTTTCCCTCCATAAGCAACAATTTGACGGAGAACTACGGCCTGCCGGCCAAATGCTTCCAAGGTGGCTGTAACTAAGGCCCGCCATTATTACAGTTAATATTTGAAATTCCGTTAACTGTATTTGTTTGAAACGGAAATTTCGCGAAAAATATAAGGCAAAAATATTATTAATTAAACCTCGATTTAAAAAAATGTCTCTAATTAAATCGTCAAATTCTATACAGGGTGAATAAAATTTGCCCATAATCTTTTAGTCGTTACTCATTTACAATAAATTTACAAATTACAGCTTTATCAAGAAGCTTGAGATATTTTATTTATAATTTGTGTTGAATTGGAATTTAACTCCAATTTAAATTGAAATTATCAAATTATTTTACAGGTTTATGTTATTTCAATTTTCAGTTAAAAATTTGAATATTAGGATTTACCAAAACCGAAAACATCGGTAATCTTTTCACATAAACCATTCAAACAAATTATTAGAAGAGCTGGTATAAATCGATAACACACGTAATCGGCCGTAAGCAATATTTAATGTTGATGGTTTAATTGGATAGGGCAAGTGATCTATATTTCCTTAAATCCTTGCATTTCGGACAAATTTTAAATCGAAGCCCTATAGTTGATTAGCAAATACGAAACAATTATTTAGTAGTCGTGTTTTTTAATTCAAAAAATTTTCTTATTGGAATGAAGTTCTGGATAGAAATTTCTCATTTTTTCAGTAAAATCCAAATGAATTTAATTTTTTATCAATAAATAAGATACATTTAATGTTAAACTACACATTTTAATTCACTATTATCGAAATAAAATCAAATTTAACTTTATTTTTCAATGTTCTGGATAAAACATTGGTTTTTTCAAGTTCGCGATAAATTCATAGTACACGAACTCGAAAAAAAGGGAAATTTTAAAAGGAAATATTTTAAACAAATATTTTTCATTGTTTTATGCTTGATACATGTATTGTTGCACAATAGACGTCAAAAAATATAGTTAGAAGTTGAAATTTATTCAAATAAATAGAACTTAAATTAAATATATTGGTTAAACTAAATAAAATTTCCCAGTATTATTCCCGATGTTCTTATAGAACTTGAAGTTCTGTTAATAAAAAAACGCAGCTAGTGTGTCACTATATAAGCTGTTATAAAATCAAATTTAGTAGTCCACAAATTCTGTCAAAAGCCTAAATTTAGTTCGCGCATTGATTTTCTTGCTGGGATGTTCTACTATCACATTTTCGATATTCGATTGATGTTTGTGTCTCTTTTTCACGTACAAAATTGTATTCTATTTCTTCATCAAACGTCTATCGAATATCGAAAATTGGATGATAGAACATTCCAGCACATGGATAATAGATATTACCGGTTCGCAGTCGAAACTTAGACAACTATGTATATGATTATTTTGTCAGTAAAAATCTAATGAAGAGTAGAGTTCTTATGAAAATATTTGAATAGGTAATTAACTGAGCCATTAAATCTAGTGATCAAAAATATTAAGCATTTAATTATAAACCTTCAATTTAATAACCATGAAAACTTCAGAGTTTATCTTTTTGTATAGTAAAACTCGTATAGACGATCCAACGTGCACGTGTTATGAAAACTTTATCTTTAAATAAATATAACAAACTTCATGAAACAAACTGATCAAAAATTGGAAGCACTGCAAAATGTTTAAATGTTGCCAGAATTTGCATATATTGTACTATATACATAATGTAAAGAAAAGCATTATCTTCAACACACAATCAATTTCGAGTATTCAACTAATTTTTAAAATTGTAAAAGTAAAATTGTCAACATGATAACAAAAATTCTAAAGTAAGAGCCTGTAAAATTGTCAAAAGTTACAATGACATTATTATTTAAAAATTATTTTATGTTCCAAAACATTTAAAGTTGCATACCATTCGAGTTCAGCGAGAGCCACCTATATATAGAGACTTAAGGGTCTGTCGATCGAGTTTAAATAAGAGTTATTTCTTTACTACGTCCCATAAGTAGTAATGAAAAATGGTAATTTTTACCAAATATCTTCAAAAAAACTTGAACAAAAGTACATACAGAGGCGGTATTTTGTAACATTGTATTATACTCTCGATATTCGATAGATATTTGTGTCTCTTTATTAGGAACACATTTGTACGTTATTTCGCATTCAATTCGGCAATTTCTATTGTGATCACGGCCTGCTAAATTCTATTTCTCAAAATTTATTCGGTAAAATATCATCAAATTTGTTATTTTCGATTACTAACGAAAAGTAAAAAAAAGTTATAGTGTGCTTATTTATTCTAACATGCTGAGATCGCAATAGAAAACTCATAATTGATTAAACGAAATAGCGTACAAATTTCTTTTTGAAAAAAGAGACACAAACGTCTATCGAAAATCGAAAATGTTGAAGTTACAAAATACCGCTCCAGGGCCCGTATTCTTGAATTCCACATCAAATTCCCGGTGTGGATATCTCACAAAATTAAAAACAAGTATGTGATATTTTAAATCTAATATTCTTGAATATCACACTAACAGAAAATTTCCGATTGGGTATATGTATGTAGAAAAAAATTCCCCACGGGGAATTTTTGACAGCTAGCTGTATTTATTTTAAACTACAAAGCGTTAGAAGTTAGTTAATTAGCTTAGAATTGTCAGTTTGACAATTATAACATAGACATTTTTCTACAATAAATCAACTATATTATGAAGTTAGTTACAACTTAAAAGTGGTGAATTTAATATTTAACAGTGGAGAATAAAAAATTCTGAATGTTTCAAGAATACGGCTTTTGGTTGCATGTGGAATATCCATAGGGAAATACTAAGGGAATTGGATGGGGAATTTTGACAGATGTCCTCACGGAGAAATTGATGTTGAATTTAAGAATACGGGCGGCCCAGAGCTGACAATGAAATATACGTACAGAATTTATTTAATATCAGTATTTGTTTCGAATAATTGTTTATATTCACAGTTCACATATATAAGGTATTATACTCCGATGTTTCATGTTCGTTCTTTTTCGCGGATCGGTCAACATGGCGGCGTTAGTCATTAAGAAAATTTCGTGATGTTATTTGCGTTTCAATGTTTACATTTTTGTTTTAATAATTTTTCATATAAATTATAATAAAATTATTGAATAAACGCGCTGTGAATGTTTTCGTGTGTTTACAAAAAAATATTGTGTTCAAGGTTTTATATTTCGGTGATTATTTAAGTGAAAAATTGACGCTTTAAAATTGGCTTGTAGTGTGTGTTTGAAGTGAAGAAAATCCATTTTTTACAAAATTGTATATTTTGGTGATTTTAAATTGACCAGTAGTTTTTTAAGATGTTCGATTAGATTGAGTTTGTGGTGATTATAATTTTCCGCAAAAAAATATTGTTTATTGATTTTTTTAAATTGACTATATTGCGGTTTAAGTGAAATTTTTTTTGTCAGTGTGAACATCCTTATACATAAAACAACAACAATGTAGTGTGTTTTTTTTACACCCAAGCAAACACAACTTGAAACTCAATATTATTACTTAAAAATGCATCGAAACATAAAAGTTTAAAGAATATATTGTTTACAATACATGTGACACAATTTAACATTCACTGTTGAATAAATTTTATTTTAATTGAATAAATAATCACCGAAAAATAAAAGTTTTACGAAAATATTTTTTTGCTTATAACAGACTCAATTTAAACATTAATATTATCAATTAAAAACCCCACGAAACACAAAAGCATTAATAAGATGTGTTTTTGACTATAGTCAAATATTATCTAAAAGCCGTAATTTAATTTTTTTTTTAAATTTAATTCAAAAATAATTTATTACCAAACGTGAATATTAAAATTGAAACGCAAATAGAAATATATGCGACTAGTGCCGCCATGTTGATCAATTGTTGTTGCTTTTGGGTATTTAAATTTTTGACGTGTGCGCAATATAATACCATGTAGTCGATATATTTTGGTTTATATTTACATATTATTATCAAAAAAATATTATTTTAAAGATTTAACTCTTTTAAGCCCGGCGATTGCGCGATCCATACCAACTTGGTATCAATGAAAAGTGAAAGGCCGACAATTACATATGTTGGATTAATAGTTATCCAAATTATGATACTTGGCTAGCTGGAATAATCTATATCCCTCAATATTTCTCGGAATTTTTATAGTAAAAAAATAGTTTTTGTATTGCATGTGTACTGAAATATAATATTATTACAGTTTAAGCCACCTCATCTGCGAGGTTAAGAAAATCGTCCCTGTTGTTTATTCGTTTCACCTGGCTCAGCCCGCCAAGCAACAACATGAGTATTTTATAATAAAATTGAGTGTTTCAAAACGATTTATGTTTTATTTTATTTCAGTTTTACTGTCATCTGGTGGTGAACATTGAAAGTAGTTTATTTTATACATAACTTGTTTTGTTTCCTTTCATAGTACATAATCAATTTGGTGTTCAAAAATATTTAATTTTGTTTTAAATTAAACAATTATTTTAAGAAAATAAAAATAATTGTTAATCGATTCTTATACAATTAAGTATTGGGCGATGATACGAGAAGCACAATATGACAGGCAGGGTCTCAGGGATGATGTTCCAGACGGATGTGTGACCCAGGCAAGTACCTCCTAAAGTTGTCGGGATTAGTGAGTTGGAGACGCAGTCTAAATTGAATTTAGAAGTATCGATGAGATCGATGTTAAAGTCGCTTATACTGTACGTACGTTATAATGTACGGAAGGAATGCCTAGTTGTTCCAAGATGAATACAGATATATCCAAGGACGAAACAGAAGTTTGAGCAAAGCAAAATGTCACCAAAATTACGATTACCCATACCCTAGTGCTGACATTTAGTTGCCTACAATTTGGTTTCCCGAACACTTGTTTGAAGATGGCTACTTCGCCGGCTGCATTTGTAGTCGAAGAGATGTGACTATTTAGTCGGTCGAGCAATGCAATCGTATTTGCGAATGGAAATGAGCTCTTCGTCGTCACATACCCATGTTTCGCTTAGTGTCAGGTAATTATATCTCTGAATCATTGAATCAAAGTCGCCTGCGTGAGCTCTAAGACACTGCATACATTCAAGTTGAGCACGAGTATATGAGTGGATGGCAATGTTGTTGCAAAATGTTTGCGTCATTGTTGTTTTTTTCTCATTTAGTACACTTCTATAGCGAAATTAAACGATGTGAAGTGGCATCTAGTACAAACAATGCGTAGTACTTTTTTATATGTTGTTTTATTTGAACAAAGTTGCCTGAATGTATGTATTAGTATTATAGTGTACCCACATTCCCGTGAAAATCAAAACAACAACTTATTTATGAATAGTAAACCGCTCTAAAGAGGATCGCGGCATGGCTTCAACGCCCATTGACCTCAACGTGATAATATTATGTATGACGCTTCGAGACTAAGAATTTATATTAAAAGAATTAAATCGCTCCTTGGGAAACTTTGTCATACGACAGTATGGAATGCATGCTGGGGATATTGATTGGATTCTTTAAGGGATTTATATTTACCGATGTTTATCAATTTTTTAAGTGTGGGTTCTATTTTTGGTTTTCATCCAATATATTCCACAAATTTATTTTTTTTAAATTATTGTGAATTTAACCGTGCAACAAAAATTGATATTTGAATGCTTTTCAACACATTCCATTTTCACTTCTCCGCCTCTGCCGAGAACACTTTCAAATGTATAGAGAATAATTACGTACGAACAGTCATATAATTTATCGGTACTTTACAATTTCTATAATCTACTAAACTACCTCGCCAAAAGTTTTGATATTGACTGGAACGAACGATTCAACTTTAAAACGTTCTTACAATTTTATCGGATTTTATCACAGCCAAATGAAGCAAGATTTAGAAAAACTTAAATAGTTTCGACGATATATATCAAAACTGCTGACGGATTAAAACCCGCACCAAATAAAATTTAATTCTAAATAAAATTCCAAATACTGTGTCCTCATTAAAACCATAAATGCAATAATGAGTTAATAAAATGAAATAAATAAATATTTATTAAAATCGCTTTGTACAAATACACAATATTAGAAGAATAATGAAAAATCCATTATTACCGTTAAATGCTAAAACCTATTTACTTTAGTTTTTATTGCAATTTCGTGATCAAATAACATATTTTGTACCATTTATGGTTGGAGTGTTGTTGTTGCCGTTCTTCTTGTACATTTCTATATAAGACCAACAAAATATCATTAATTATTTCCCATTTAAATAAAAACGATTCAAACCAAATTTGCTAGCTTTAACTTGCGGGATGCGCGCATATTATAAATTTACTCGCTTTATGATCACCTTCAAATGGGATAATTTGATGATATGGGAATATTATTTGAATGCGATAAATTAATTCACACTGATTTAGTATTACTATTTGCAGCTCCATATCCGCAGTAAAAAAATTTAAATTCCCTAAGTCCTATACAAAATAATTACTCAATGAAATGCTTTTAAAAAAATATTTTATTGACAAGCAAAGCTTCAGCAGACTTATGAGAATACTATAACAATCGAAATATTTCTGTTTGTTCATCTGTTCGTGTCAAATGGAATAACTATTAAACGTTTTGTTACGAGAATTGGAACATGCAATATTTTTTCGTTATTTAATTTATTTATTAAACAAAATAATAATAGTAGTAGAAGATGCCATGCGAATATAATAATAATAACGATACTTAGAGCAATAACAATATTTTTTTTTATCGAAAATTGATATCAACTATCATTACGTAGTAGTATAATTTGTTTGGATATACATTTTGTGTGGTGTGCACTTATTACAGTAAAATATTAAACCTTGATCTATAGCAAGTCAAATACAATAAGATCTTAAAAGTTTTGATTATTTTTATACTACACTAAAATTTTTTAAAATTGTATTCAAATATATACTTATAGGAATTCTAAATATTAAGTGAATAAAGATATAGATAAAGAGGTCCTTAAGTGAAGTGTTGGCTTTGGTAATAATTCGAATGTTATTAAAACTTAAATCAATATTCGAGCAAATTGCCCTCCAAATAATTTCAAACTCTTAAAGCAAATCTCTTAATTTGATTCGATTTGATTGGAATGTTCGACCAAGCATTAAGCTGCAGGATCTCCTGGAGATGGCCGGGCTTCACCGAACACCCGTTTACACATAACATAAAGAGGATTTGGTTCAGTTAGTGTGATAGAAATAGACTCAGTTACAGACACCTGATAGTTAGTAACTAATAGTTTGTAACACAGGACGATACAGTTCTAATCTACTTTTATAATTTTTTCAGCATCACTGGGCTCTGAAATAAAATTCATTAGTTTGCTGGATCAGACTTATGAGATACTCCTGATAATTCAACTCAAATTAGTTCCGATTTACTTTATGCTGCATTCCAACCTTAGATTATTAATTGCATATATTTAAGCTGTGATAGACACTGTAATGAATGATAATTAGTTTATACTGTTAAATGGTTCAATATTTGTACATTAAAACTCAAAAAAAAACAAAGGAGTTAAACAGGGATGCCCTATAGCTCCGTTTATTTAATTTCATCCTGAATGAGGTTTTACTAACTGTGGCAGACCAATTCCCTGAGTTGAAACTAGATCAGACGACATTATAATCATCGCACGAGACATCAGAGCATTAGAACTCATTCTGAATGAATTACTAGGTGCCTTAAAATTAGCGGGCTTAAAATTAAACCCCCATAAATACACCGCGCTGATCCGAGTTTCCTCAGCATCATTTGTACCACCCCCAGCATAGTGTTGTCTGGTGTCAGTTTCTACCGTGTTGATACGATGCGACATTTGGGTATTTATTTAGCGTCCAAGTTAAGTCGGCCTCTCACCATTCGTACTCAGGCGCTCGGAGCTCATCATATGCAGAAATTCATTCATAGAAATCAAGTGCCCTATGAGACGATTATCTCTATGTACTGCTCCGTTATTTCTTTTGTGTTAAGATATGGTTTACAGACAGCTGCTCTAACCTTAGCAAACCGACGCTAAGAAATACGAGTTTTTTCTTTCTAAAGTCTGTCCTTACCATCCTCGCTCACGTAAAATCTTGGACATCTTGCATGGTAAAGACTATTACTAAAAGAATCAAGGTACACCGAATTAATTATTGTGGACACATCCATCGTAGGAATCCCACCCACCTTCTAAGACCAGCGTCCTCCTACATTGCTGGTCCCAAAAAGTTGGGACGCTCCAGTTACACCTGGAATGACTCACTAAGGCACGGTTTAAGTTCTTTCTATTTCTACACATAGCAAATAACATATAATTCTGTAAGGGAAACTGCTGCAGATTTGCGTATCAAGATATAGCAGTTTTTCGCAGTTAAGAAATTTTAACTAGATGGCACTACTGGCAAATAAACGGGATGTTACTATTTTTTTAAACGAAATTTTGAAAAATAATGTTAATAAATCTAAAAAGAAAAAACAAATTAAATGAACAAAACCAAATTGACAACACCCGGCTGAAATAACTTGGAAATAACATGGTAACGTAAAAATTATTGGTAAAACACGTTTGGTGGCCATCTGCAGGATATAACTTTATTAATTTTTGTCGATAACATGAAGTCACGCGAGTTTACTATGGAAATCTAGAGTAATCTCCCCCATAGTATTACAAGTTACTTGACAAATAGGTAAATAGATAATAAATATCCTGAAAAATTAGTAATATAAATTATTCACAAACTTGACATAACTCCATTACGTTTCACGTATTCCGATTGGTCTTTACCATTTCTTTCCATTGGGTTGGTATTGCAGCCCATATATTTTTCGTTCAATAATATATGGTTTGAATACGATTTGATATACGCAATTGTTTATCCTGTATATTTTGTTGTTGTTGTTTTTCCCTTATATTTCGCTGTTTTTCACCCATATAATTAAATTTATTATTTAACATTTTAAATTCTGACACTACACCTTTATTTTAACACTAACCAAACTGCTTTAACCCGTCTAGCACTATTATAATTTATTTTAAATTATTTTATATTGGAGAACAAAAACGCACATCTGATCGATATGACAGTTTTGATCATCCCCCTCTTAAAGCAAATCTCTTAATGTAATAAAATAGCAATGGTACCACATTGCATGGAAATCAACAGAATCGAAAATTTCCTTAACAAATTGCTACAGAAATGAAAACTGCGAAACTGAATACGGCCCCGATAATAGATTAAAACATTTCGAAGTGAAGAAAAGTGGGACATACACCAAACAATTCAAAAACATGAAACAGCAGCAGCTATAGCAGTGCTAAACAAAGGTCTAGTTCGGGTTTATATAGCATAAGCATAATGATTTCATTTTGGCCAGGGATGGGCGAGGTAGATTACGCCGTGTAATATTTTTTGTCAATGTCAACAACGTACGATATTAAAGCGATATGAAATAAAATGCGATATTTTGCGATATGAAATAAAATGCGATATTTTGTAAAAGGGAGATTCAGTTAAGAAGTAAAAGAAATTAAAGAAAAGGTTCAAATTAAATCGGGAATCACATACCATACTATAACTTTGGAAATATATGTTGAAATAAACAACCAAAAGGTTTAATTAAAGAAAGTTTATGCACTAAGCGTTCGGATTGGTTTAAATTTCAAATTTTGTTAAAACGGATAAAGCCAAGCTCATGTTGTTCAATGTTCTCCATGAGATTCTACATAACTTATGATGTGATTTATTCAGGCCAAAACTTTGGTTCTAGACTGATTTATCACAGGCAGTTCATCGCAAACAATTTACCGTTACCATTTCAAAACACGGTAAACAATAGCAAAGCAGCGCCGTTTATCACGATAATGATTAATGAGGCTATTTTTTGATCGATTAGGCTAAATATCAACATATAGGATGGAAATGCTATTTTAAATTGATTTTTAAATGAAGTTCTGGATGACTAATTTTGATAAAACTGAACATGTTGAAGGGCAATGGGATTATAGAATGATTTTAGAATGAAGTTCTGGCTTACCTATACTGAAACTTAACTGACCTATTGCTTAACCGATTCTGATGGCATGTTGGATTGAAATGGGATTATAAATTGATTTTTGGATAAACTTCTAGAATATTACTAATTGTGAGGAATAAAAAATTATTTTTGTATCATATTGTGGAATATGGCCAACTGAAATGAAACTAGGCTATTTCTGTAAAAGTTAAGTTAAGGTAAATTTAATTTAATTTAAATATTTTTTTTTTGTTTTCAACTCCCTCCCGGATAATATGTATTATATTACACTAATTTTAAGAACAAATTTTCATAAAGAAGTCATATTTTGTTACATTAAGCGAATGAAAATTCTTTTATAAGTGATGAAAATTCATCTTAATCAGTGAAAACTATTCTAATTCATATTCCAAAACTTATCTCAAAATTCATGTTAGAAGTTTCATTCCAATCGAACATGTTGAATTACATCATAATCGGTTATCGAATAATTTCAAAATTCATTTTTAAATCCTGTTTATATCTAACAAATAAAGTTTCGTCAAGAGTTGTATTCAAAGAATATTTAATCCTACTTTTTTTAAATCAAAAATCACTTAAAAACCCTATTTCCATCCAACATGTCGAGTTTCATTATATAATCGGTCAAGGATTAGGCTAGATCCGTTGGTCATTTCCCATAAATTTAAAATATCATTTATATCCAACATGTCGAGTTCTATCATATATGACTACAGTCAAGAAATAACTTTGTTCTGTGGCCCATTTTCCATCCAACATGTCAAAGTTGATAATAATTTAATAATTGTCGCGTTGAATTGATTGCGACGAATTTCTTATAATGAATTTCATACGATAAATTACTTGCGAGAAATCGACCGATTACCAAAGTTTACTGGTGAATCATGTTACCGTTACTATCTATAATAATAAAAAAATGTAATGCAAGGCTGTTGATTTTAAAACTATGATATACTTAAAAATTTACTCCGTATTTCGATTTTTAAGTTACCGTAAATCCACACCATTTCTTCACCACAGTTTTATTCTTGCCTAGAGATTGCAAATAGAACTTATTTCGTAATACGTAAGATTCGAGTTTAGACTATTAAATAAAACAGTGAATAAAATGTTTCCAATTAAAGGTCGAGTATGTGCAAACTTGAACCCATATTGTGTTTCTCTATAAATGAAATCTTTGTACACATTCTTCAAATATATACATATACACATACATATATATATATATATATATATATATATATACGTAGACGTATCTCACGTTGTATTAACTAAAATTAATCTAATCAACTAAGAATAAAAACACTTAGCCACTCACTACATGTTATATTCACAATCAAGTATAACAGAATACCATAATAATAATGAAATAGATTTAAAAAACAATATAGAATTAAAGGTTAACCACCTGATGAGGAAAGGTCAAACTTTCTTTTTAACCGCACAACCACATAAGACAAAAAACAAACGAGATGAAAAAAATCATATTTAAGTACATTACTCATGCATGATTAGAAGACTGAGAATCTATTTGGAAGGTATAATAATAATATAGATATCGAAAATAGAAATATCGTTTCTAATTTAATTCTTGAAGTAATTTATGTAGATAATTTAATAGATTACGTCAACCTTTTAAGTTAAACTTACATACAATTTGTTAACTTTTAAGTTATATAGAATAGTAATTCTTCATTTAATTTTAATGTATTTTTAATCACTATAATAAAATAACGCACAAGTCGAGTTTTGAGCAACGACCCTTTTACAGTAAACGCACTATGAACAGTTTTTTTCTTTAAAATTTAACAACTAAGATTTAAAAATATTTTAACTTGATAAGGTTGGTCTTCGAGGTCGAATATTTATCCTAACTACTTACATCCGAGCTCTAAACTAACAAAATTCACCAAAAAATTCACAATTTCCCCTCTTTCAAGTTAAAATATTTTTATCTTATTGTCGGATACTAAATAGCTAGGGTAAATATCCGACTTCGCGAACATCCTGAGTCGTAATCCTATTTTAATTTTAATTTTCAACTTTACTTTACTGAAACTGAAACCCAATTACAAAAATACAGAATGTTCGTATTATTTTATAAAATTTAAAAATTGAATGAAACCTAATTCAACAAATTTTCAATTATATTAATTAAAATTAATTAATTAAAACAGTTTTAAAGGCCATTACTGGCCCCTTACTGAGTCAACAATTCGGCTCCAGCGGTTTCGATCCCGAGCATGGTCTTCATACTGTCTAAGACAATCTGAAGAGGCCAAGTCGTTCTCTACACCGTGGAGCCATCGTCGCCTGCAACGACCTCTGCGCCTACCATATGGTGGCTCTCCTTTCAGAGATCGCTGCACAATTCGTTCCGGATCAGCACGCAGAACGTGCTCGAGCCAGCGTACTCGCTGAGATCTTATTTCATGTACAATATCGGGGATCTTCATCAGATCTCTGATCTCGATATTGTACAGAGCTCGGTAGGTACCATCTATTTCGCGTTTTGGGCCGTAAATCATGACTCTTCTCTCAAATGTTAGGAGCCATCTCTCGTACTCATCCGTCAGCGCCCAACTTTCACATCCAAACATAACAACGGGCCTGATCAACGCTTTGTAAAGCTTCAGCTTCACGGCACTTGATAAGTGTTTAGATTTTAGCAGTGGCCTTAGAGGATACAAAGAACGACTGCCAGCTGCCAGCCGCACTTTAATATCCTCACCCACACTGTTATCGTGAGTGATAAGAGAACCCAAATATTTGAACCTCCTCACTCCCTCAAACGTGTGGCGGCCACTACTAAATTCTGGTGTGCCATTGTCCCTAAAACCAGAGATCAGGTATTTCGTTTTGGACTCATTGATCTGAAGTCCAACTGAAGCTGAAAACTCTACAAGCGGATCAAGTATTTCTTTCACTCCGTTGCTATTCAGTCCAATCACGCATATGTCATCTGCATATGCAAGCACCTGATTGGACTGGCGATATAAGATGTTACGCTGCGGTGTTTCAGTTTTACGAAAGATGTACTCCAACATGAGATTAAAGAGTATCGGGGACAGAGCATCTCCCTGCCGAACACCCGAGTTAACTACAAAACTTGTCGATAGCCTTGGGACTGCGTTACTGTCATCCTACATAGTCGTACCAGTTTTGTTGGCATTCCTAGGTATTCCAGGGCAGACCATAAACTCTCTCGATTGATCGAGTCATAGGCCTGCCGGAAATCCAGGAACACCTGATGTACGGGGATGGATGTCTCATAATATTTAGATAGAATCATCCGCAGCGAAAAGACCTGATCGGTGACTGATCGATTCGGACGAAATCCTCCTTGATAGTCACCAACCAAACCCTCCGCTAGAGGAGTGATTCTATCCAATACAATGTATGACAGTAACTTGTACGCTGTGCAAAGGAGGGCTATACCGCGATAATTCTCACACTTCAAGCGGTCTCCCTTCTTGAAGATGGGGCATATCGCGGCCACTATCCATTCGTCAGGCATAATTTCGGTTCGCCATACTAATCGAATAAGGTCGAAAAGACAGTTCAACAAAGTATCCCCTCCGAATATCAAGAGCTCCGAATTAATGCAGTCCACTCCAGGTGCACGGTTTCGTTTCAATCTCTGCATGGCTTTAGTGAATTCCTCATGGGATGGCTCCTCAGTGCAAATCTCCGCAGTCTGTGTTAGAGGTGGCTCAACAACAGTCTGTGACGCATGATGGACATCAAGCAGCTCAGTAAAGTGTCCACTCCATGCGTCAAGTACTGCGTCGATGTTGACACAGAGGTTTCCATCCCGGTCCCGAATGGCGGTTGACGTAGGCCTGAAAGTATGGTGCAGTCCAGTAATTCCTTTAAAGAAATTACGCGAACTGCGCTCATTGCTGAGTTGTTGTACTTTTAGAACCTCGGCCTTCCACCATTCTCGCTTCTTCCGTCTACAAATCCGCTTAGCTGCCCTTCTTGCAAGAGCAGCCTTGTTTTTCCTCGCGATTGTGAGACGTTGTTGCACTTCATTATGGGCTATATTTTGTTGCTCAACTGCAAAACGACACTTTTCATCAAACCAATCATTCTTGGGTCTGACTTTCACTATACCTAAAGTCTGTTGAGCAGCACTGACAACCGAAGTTTTCAGTACCTCCCACACAGAGTTCACGCAGTCAGACTGGTAATTAGCTCCATTAATGTTGTCGCTGACAAGATCCTGATATCGTTTCTTTTGATCTTCATTTATCAGACCTTCACAATCGAAACGTACCATGCGTTTCGCTGTGTTCCCAGACTTGTACGAAAACTTCCATCGTAGCTTTGCAGCGACCAAATGATGATCTCTGCCTACGTATTTGGTTGCTGACCGATAAGTTCTCACATCCTGCACAACCTGATCCCGTCCTTTAGAAACTAACACATGGTCAATTTGGCTGCGGGAAGTTCCGCGAGGATGTGTCCATGTCTCAAGATGTATGTGTTTGTGAGGGAAGAATGTGCTTGCTACTCTAAGATCTTGAGCAACCGCAAATTACATCATTCTCTCACCATTATCGGTCGCAGTTTCGTGTCTGGAGTACGGACCTATATGTTTTCACACAAGTCGGTCTGATTTCTGCCAGCTCTAGCATTAAAGTCCCCAATTACCACTCTAACATCGTGTTCGGGTATAGATCCCATCAGATCGTCCAAGTCATTGTAAAATGAGTCTTTATCTTGGGGCTGGCTGACTTCTGTGGGCGCTTGTACACAAATTTTCGACAGGTTAGCTAACTTCATGCGCAAGCGAAGCTTACACAATCGGTTATTGACTGCTTGGAAATCCAAAACAGCGTTCTTTACCTGCGGCCCAAGAAGAAATCCAGCTCCAAGATTTCCGAGGTCATCTCCACTGTAGAACAATGTATAGCCCTGGGACACATGGTCTCCCCTTTTAGGCCAGCGAGTTTCTTGAAGAGCAACGAGTTCCAGCCGATACTCCTTCATGCACGTGATTAGGCCCTCTAACGCTCCTGGTTTCCTTAGTGATTGCACGTTCCACATGCCGATCCTAAATCTCGTGTCCGGGTACTTGAGCGGGGGTCCGGTGTTTTTTTGGCGGTATCCATTTTTCTTTTTGTTGACTTTATAAACATTTTATTTTTTTACGGATGCGGGTCGTCAGCCCAGCGATCCAACCGTTTAGTCGCCTCCTACGACAAGCAAAGGATACTGTGGTGGTATTCTTGGGAAACATGTTCGTGCAATTTTGATTTACGAGACATGTGAGTGCCCCCCGACCACAGGGGCCCAATTATATACTACATGTGAGTGCCCCCCGACCACAGGGGCTCAATTATATACTACATTAATATGTGAAGTCATCTTACTTTCCCGTCCATGGAGATTTATCGAAGTACTGAGACTATGACCTTCGTCTACTATTTTCGACGGCTATCGTTTTTCTATAGTAAGCAAAGAAAGAAAAATGAAAACAATATGTTTCCTAAATTTACTATTGTTTACCTTTTTCTTCCTTTGCCTACTATAGGAAAACGATAGCCGCAACGGTCCGATTTTACCATTTGGTCCGAAACTATTTTAACATTTGAACCTTCCGCTTCCGATATATAACAATATTGTCTAAATATACAAAACCCATATTTTAAAGTATGACTTGTACTATCAAACACAAAATTTGCAAAATTGAATTGGAAATCAACATTGACTTTATATTACAATGCAGCACATACTTATTGACTTACATAGATATTCACATAATAATATATACAAAACAAGATTACGTAATCGTATAACAAATTCGCCCAATCAAAAGAAAAATGTATTTTATTTACTCCTGTATTCACCACATGTACTCATATATACATATCGTTTATCCAATTTATCGTAATCTAAAACGAAACCAAACTTTTTTTTAGATAAAAACAATTTATTTCTAATTATTTTGCAATCCTACTTGTTATTATACAGACACAGTAGACAGACATAAATTGGTATTCAGTTTAATTCAATCCAAACAAAAAATTTAATCTTTTTGATCGAATCGTACAATATGTTATGTGTTCGTATTATATTGGCATTTTGTTAGTAGAATGTCGTTTATAATAAGTAGGTAGCTTAACAATATACATAATATTAAGAGGAGTGTAATGGTTTTCTTAAGATATAGATTTTTGTGCAATTTTTGTTCGTTCGAACATTTTCCATCAATAAATATGTCAATCGTCAATTTTCAGTGCACCACCTTAATGACACAATGTTACACAACATCTAATACTGTAATACTACAATTAAACTGAATTGAATTTCATTTGGAAACATTTTTTGGTTTGTCACATCTTTTAATTTCACTTGTGTAATTCTGCAAATGAAGATGTAATATTAAAGTGTTATCCTGTTCGATTTGCACGTATATTTTTACTTTAAGCTTAATTTTGAATTTACCGAGTAAATACCAAAATTTTAATAACGGTTAAAATTCTGACATTTGGAATGGGAGGTACCAGTTCGAATCCCAAATGAGACTTGATGGACAATTTTCCGAGGATTCTAACAGGATAATGATGAACACATCTATACTCTGCTGAGAGTACAGATTCTATCGGCCGATCGAGCTAAGTAATGTGTATTGTGGTCAGTTTAAATGGACCACTGAACGTTGTAAAATAGTTTGAAGAGCCTCTCGAGCCCCAGAACACGTAAAGTAATTGAATTAAAAAAATTAATATAAAATCAGGCTTTAGGAATTAAAAAAAATGAAAAACTAACTTAATACCAGTGTTTTTGTATGATAAACTCTTTTTATAAATTTTTAAACATAAAAAATTTCTCTAAAGTCATTGATAAACAAATTTTTCAATAAAGTCATCTTTATAAATTCATTCTCGATGAGTCGAATATTCGAGCTGCTACAGATTTCAAGTGATTTTTAAAATGTGTACAAAATAGTGATTTTAAATCAGAAGATCACCTTTTTTAATTCGTTTCCTCAAATTTTTCAATTAAATCAATTTTCTTCATAAACTGAATTGGTAGTAACATCAAGAAATATTTTTTTATTATTATTTAGCTCATCAGTTGTTCAAAATATGATTACGTTTAAAATTTCATAATCTTAGTCAAATAATTTTAGTCATATATTCTCTTTCAAACCATGTAATTTAAAAATAAGCTAAACATTCATATGATAGAATGAAAGTCTATAACCATAATATCTGTAATCGAGAGATCGGGAGTTAGGTATCGGATCCGAAATTTTGTGCTGGATATACGAATCAGATTTTTCATCATCAAAATGAACACGTCTATATGACTCTTGCTGGAGAACAAAACTCAATGCGGTGTAAAAGATGCCATGGCCATGGAATATGAATCTAGAGTAGGTCTCCTCAATTTAATTGGCAGCATAGTAGTGGAATGAGACGTATGTTGTATAATATCAAGTAGCGAGAATGGTGGAAGGCCGAGGTTCTGAAAGTACACCAACTCAGCAATGAGCGCAGTTCGCGTAATTTCCTTAAAGGAATTACTGGATTGCACCATACTTTCAGGCTTGCGTCAACCGCCATTCGGGACCGGGATGGAAACCTTTGTGTTAACATCGACGCCAATACTTGACGCATGGAGTGGACACTTTACTGACCTGCTTGATGTTCATGCGTCACAGACTGTTGTTGATTCACCTCAAATACAAACTGCGGAGATTTGCACTAAGGCAATGCAGAGATTGGAATGAATCCGCTCACCTGGGGTGGACTGCATTAATTCGGAGCTCTTAATATTTGGAGGGGATATTTTGTGAAACAGCCGAGTTAACATTGTTAACATTGAGTTAAAATTTTCGATAGCCTGTTCTCAACTTTAACACAGCATTGACTGCGTCGCTGTCATGCTACACTGCAGTTGTACCAATACTGTTGGCATTCCTATGTATTTCGGAACAGACCACAAACTCTCTCGATTGATCGAGTCATATGCCTACCCGAAATACAATAAACACCTGATGCACTGGGCCGGATGTCTCATAATAAAAATAGATTCTTTTGAAAAGAATCATCCGCAGTGAAAAAACTTGATCAGTGACTGATCGATTCGGACGAAATAAAGCTTGATACTCACCAATCACGCGCTTCGCCAGAGAGGTGATCCTATCCAGTATAATATAGCACAATATGATGTGCAAAGGAGAGCTATATCGCGATAATTCTCACACTTCAAGCGGTGTCTCTTCCTGAAGATAGGGTATATCGTGAGCACTTTCCATTCGTCAGGTGTAATTTCGGTAAACCTTACTAATCGAATAAGACCGGAAAGACACTTCCACAAATTATTCCCACTGAAAGTCAATTAATTAATCCAGTCTATATTTTGGACTATATTTTGTTGCCCGCCGACTGCAAGACGACACTCGTCATCAAACCAATCATCCTTGAGTCTGACTTTCACCATACTCAAAGTCTGCTGAGCAGCATTAACAACCGTAGTTTTCAGTACATTTCAGAAAGAGTTCACATAATCAGACTGGTAATTAGCTTGTTAAGAGCTGTCACTGACAAGATCCTGATATCGTTCCTTTGGATATTCATTTATTAGACCTCCACAGTCACACGTTCCATCCGTTTCGCTGACCGATATTTGGTTGCTGTGAATGTGAACAATTACAAATTACATCATTATCTCACCATTATTGGTCGCAGTGTTGAGAGTACCGACTTATGTTTTCACACAAGTCGGCCTGATTTCTTACAGTTTTTCCATTAAAGTCCCCAACCACCAGTCTAACATCGTGTTCGGGTATGGACCCATCAGTTCGCACAAGTCATTGAAACATGAGTCTTTATCTTGGGGCTGGCTAACTTCTGTGAACGCATGCACACGATAAGTTATCGATAGGTTGGCTGAATTATCGATAGGTTTGGCTAAGTTCATACGCAAGCGAAGTATGCACAATCGGTTATTGACTGTTTGAAAATCCAACACAGGCTTCTCTACTTGCGGCCCAAGAATCCAGCTCCAAGTTTTCCGTGGTCAGCTTGAAGATGAAGACCAACAAGTTCCAGCCGATACTTCTTCATGCATGTGATTACACCTACGGTCCTGATGTTCTAAATGATTACACGTTCCTCGTGCTGATCCTTGATCGGGGGTCCAGTATAGGTTTGGCGGTATATATACATATAATAAATGGCAAGTAGTGTGATGTTCGGACAGAATCTTTACGTTACATCCAATTTTTGGGCTAGTTTACAATGGTTACGTTAATATCTAGACGACTTAACCAAGACTGACAGACATTATATGAGACCGATCGTCTCAAACAGCAATAATCTTTTAATAATTACTATCGCCTAAAAGATATAAAAAGATTAGACAAACCAAATTTTGTTTCCCATTAATTTTTTTTTACCTTATTTGCCTGCCAGAAACGACCTCCAGATTCAATATTGTATTGATGAGTGATAATATTAAACATAAATAAAATTTACAATTAATAAGCATTTAACTAAAAAAACAAGTGTTAATCTTAATAATTTACACACAGCTTGTAATAAATCACTATATGTTACATACGCTACACATTCACTAAAATGTTACACAAACTCAACATGATATACATATGGATATGCCAACAACCATTTTTTTGTTACTAACTCTACCAACCGCACCAAAAACAGTCGCGATTTGCGATACATTTTCTTCTCCAGCTCCAAATTAAAATAAAAAAATTAAAATTAAAATAAATAACTAAAAACTATAAAACTAATGAAATAGGTAACAATAATATACATGTAATTGATTATACACAAAGAAACCAAAAACAACAACAACGTTAAAACGTAGATAAATATGGCAATGCGGAAATCCCACGATTTTTTTCAAATCTAAATATTCCAAACAACTTGAAATTCAAACGAAAATAAAAACTTCAAATGACAATTCAACAAACAACAAGTGGAATGAATATGTTTCTCTCTTATTATTTTAAACAAAAAGAAATTGTTAATTAACTTAAATAAATTTAAATAAATAAATATGGTGAATTACTAAACGAACATTTATTTTATTTATTATTTTTAATTTGCAGGCCTACGTAAATGCAGTAAACAGCGGTTTTGAGAATTTGGAATTGGTCATTTCATCACCGGAAACACAAAAACAATTAGTACCGATTGGACCAAGAATTGTTCATCAATCGATTAAAAGTCGTAAAACTATTGATACCGAAGATACAGGATTGAAGTGTTTGGCCCAACCAGATGGTACACTGGTCACAGAGAAAACACAAACCACTGAACATGAGGTGCTGATTGATGAGGATTTACCAGAGGACGACGATAATTCGACCGGCAGTAAGGAGAAGGTTCAACACAAGGTATGTTATTTTCAACTATTAATGATACTAGATCTGAAGTATAATTTGCTAGGCACAGAAAAGCAATATCAGCATTCTCATTCTGTCACTTTCGTATATATAGGTGACTATACATTTTCATATTGCTTAAATAAAGCGAATTTTTATTCCACCTAAATGTCGATCTACAAGAAAAATATAAATTCAGGCAAATTATAGGCAAAATATGGCTGTTGTTTATAAATACATACACATAGTTCTGAATCATTGATTGTTCGGACGTCTTTCTTACAAAAATATCATTTGTTTTTATACAAATAAAACATTGCGTTTATTTTCTTTAGGAATCCTCTCAACACTATCATAAACAACGTGACGAACAAAAATTAGATTATGTTGCAGACGGCAAAGTAATCGGCACCGAAATGAGATATTTAGCAGAAAACTCGCATATCGAACGTGATGGAGATCCCGAAGCGCAATCCGACTGGGATAGTTTATCGGATCGTGTACGTAAAGCACGACGACAACAAAAAACATTACTACAACAACAAAGAGGTAAGTCACAAAGCTCAGATTAATTGTTTTGTCCTAAATTCGATTGCAAAATCAATATATTTTCTAGATCGCAAAGACGCCTTAACCAATCTCCCCATTGATTTCGACAAAGAAGAAGAAATTAGAAAATCAGAAACCACAAAATGGCTCGAAAGTCATTTTGGCAGCGATTCATCACGGGATTCACGCGAAGATGATGCTATCGAACCAACGCGTAAAACGTATTTTAATGTAACGATAAAATCAAACAACAACAATAATAATAATAGGGCAATATCGCCCGAACCACAAAAAATTCGACCCGTCATTAATTCTAGTTATACACAGGCAAAAGTTAATAGTGCCCCGCCGCCAAAAACTCGAGTTTTGCCCGAACGAGAACATTCAACTGAACGTGAATTAAATCCAGCCGTTCATTCGAATGGCAAACGATTTTTCCAAGGAGTTTCGCAATGGTCAGATCGTAAGGATAACAAAAATTTTCCGTCTAAAAGTTTTCACGATGAACTGTCTCGCACTTTGGAAAAGAAGCATAAACTATATAAACAAACGTCATTACCTGTGGGCAAAGGAAATCCGAAAGAAGATACAGTGGGTTATTCAAAGCTGGCGACAAACACTTTAAATCGAGCGACAAATCGACGACATTCACGCGATGATAGTGATGATTCACGAATCATAAAAATAAGCAAAGAAGATCAAGGTTATATGAGTGGCTCGAGAAATGATTTACGAGTGCGTCGCGAATCACGTGACGAATTAGAACAGCCCTACACAAATGGACTGGGTCCTAAAAAAGATATGGCTCACTTGAGACGCGAAGATTCGGGTTATATAAAAGATTCGTACGAAGATCTACGCTATCCGCGTCCAATGCGCGACGAACTTATCGACTCGGAACACGAAAAGAAACAAATTATACAACGTGATGACTCCGCGTACGTTTCATCGTCCACTTATTTAACAACGCCTCGATCACCAAAATCGGCCCGATCGCCGAATATACAAACTCCGGATAGTGGGATACGTTCACCTACACCAGATAATTTAAACGAAATTCCACAGCCAGTACCACCACAGCGAAAACGTGCAATGGAACGAAAATTAAAAATGGCCGAAAATAACTTCACTTCGATTGAAAAAGAACCACAACCGGATTATTCCCCACCACACAGTCGATCAACTTCACCATTGCCGCCGATGCATCCAAATCACCAGCTCAATAACGGACAAAATAATACCACAAAACGTCACTATCAAAAAACTCGATTTGATACCGAAAAACAAAACGGCACGGCAAAAGATACACCAGCGACACAATCGCCCGCCAAATCAAATAAAGTTGGTAGTGCAATTGGTAATTCAATACGTAAACTGGTTGGTAAAATACGTTCGGCGAGCGCGGAGCGCAAACTAAAACTAAAATCAAATAAACAGCAGCGTACCCCTTCTCCACAAAAATCGTTTACTACGACACAAAACAATCATAATAAAACGTCGTCGACATATCAACAATACAATATTATCGATGGTCATATTGGACAACAACAACAAATGCCACCACACTACAATCATAATAGCGCGAATAGTCGCGAAACAAGTATTAGTAGCAGCGACAGACGTGAGAGAACTATCGATCGTAGAGGATCATCGGATGTTGATAGTATGGCAAAACCAAAACAACATTACTATTTGGGTGAAGATCCATATGGCGGATCAATTTATGGTAAAGAGAATAAATATGCCGCAGGTGGTATGCGAATACCGCAGCAAAAATATTTACGGAAGACTGAGGAACCAGAGATATATGTATCAAACAGGTATGTTATCAGATTTTATTTCTTTAAATTTTTTCAATTAAAGTTGTGAAAGTCGATTATGTGATTTATGTGTAGTGTGACATAATGTCAAATATGTACCTTGAGAATTAAAAACATAAGAAAATCGTTGTGATTGTTGTGAATTTTGTGTTTACGGAAGAAATTAATTTTTGGTATTTGTCGTTATTTTGGAACGCAACAAGTTGCAATTGGTGGTGTGTATGTGTGTGTGTGAATTTGAATATGCTTTATGTCAAATAACCTTGACAATGTGCGAGAAATATTTCTTTAAGATGTTTTATAATTGTTCCTGTTATGAATTTATGATAACCAGTTTTTGTTTTAAACATTGTGACACAACGATTAAACATAATTAAAGTATATTTGTACATAATATAAAAAATAGGTGTATAGGTACAGTGGGTGATCTAAGTTATTATACGTCATAAAGTGACATGTGTATTTATTGTTTTGAATTTATAATTTAGTTTTGTTATAAAAGACAAAATTCTAAGAAAATTATTATTAAATGTGGTGATTCAAGTACTGTGGAATTTCTTTGAAGTTTTGTTAGGATTTGCAAAGTGATAATATTTATTATTATGATCTCAGGTTTATGCAAATCGCAGTACCAAAAATTAAACGATTCTAATATAAAGTTAAAGTTGATTTGTAAAGTTGACAATGAACCTGTCAACTATTTGACATTTTATATACAATTGCCGGATAATTTATGTTGTGATCAATTCGGCAAAATAATAAAAAGCGCACAAATAACTTTTGATCTATTGGAATCAGCATAACTTGATTACCTCGATCTTTGAACATAGTTCAAATATAAGCTTTTCGAATAACCTCTGAATTGTTCTTTTCACGGACTTTAATCTCGGATGTTTTATATAGAAATTTTATTGATCATGTTAAATAATTAATAAACTCTTCAAATTACTATTTTAAGCGCGGCATTAGAACATTTCAAACATCCACAATTCCAAGACTTCAATTTGTGTAGTTAGAACTCTGAAATGACATCAACCTTTCACATATCAAATCCTTATTCATATTAATCATAATTTGAGCATCAATGACGCCGCAAATCTTGATATCTACTTTGTAAATGATGTATTATAAAACAAATATCGTTATGGTTGGAAATTACTTTCGATTATTTAAACTGTGTTTGGTTTGTGCCTTAAATGATAAGAAAGCACATGTATTTGAATGAGCTGCTGCTCACTCTTTCAAAAATGTAAGTAGTTACCAATCAAAATGGATTGAGTTCAATGAAAGCTGAAAACTATGTGCATAATTGGACTAATGCTGTAACATATTATGTGCTAAAAACAGTTTCACTTTTATAATAGACATAAGTATATCAACATCAGATTAAAGAGTATTGGGGAGGAAGCATATAATTATGTATGTGTTCTATAACTCATATCATAACGTCTCGATGTGATATTTTCCTAAATTCTTCAGTATCCATATACATAGGGAGTATATTTAGGCGGCTGCCTCCTATTTACCAAGCATAATTTCACGTTACCATGCCCGTTTCAGAAATTCTTTCTTTCGAATTTTAATAGTCAATTTAAGCAGTATTAATCATTTGTTAATTTCCAAAAAATTTATGAAAACTTTTTGTATTGAAATGACTGAAACTTGAAATTATGTTCGTTCCAATATTATCAAATCTCTAATTAATGTAGCAGCTCAAATAAATTCATATTTAACCTAACCTAACATATTTATAGACATATGTTTTTCAACTATTTAATTATTGCTAGTTTGTCGGTCGTTATTGTTGCTGGTGTTCCTTTGATAGACATTTATAACATTTTTTTATGTATACATTAGCGTATAAGACGTTAATTCGCTGAATATGATTGACAATGAAATTCTTATTTATTCAATATGCTTTTGTACATTGTGTTATATTTGCTATAAGGCCGATCAAAGCTTATCACATATTCTTAAAATATAACTGACATGCTATTTTGATGGTAACGAACTTGTATATATACTTACTCGTATATGTAGCACACACAAATCGTTTATTTTTATATTATTTAACCATCATATTCAAATATTGTGACAAAGAATACATTAGCTCTCTTATCAAAATATTTTAATATATACTAATGATTTCTAAAAACTAAAATCAAAGTGTTAATCGCGGTTGTCTTAATATGAATAAATGCGCGATATTTTCCAAATCGAGTAAAATCATCAAATAAGGAGTGGCGACATAAAAAACTTGTTGTATCTGCGTTGTTCTTGAAATTTACATTTTTTTTGTATACACGTACATACACATATATGTACATAATATATACATATTTCTCAAAACACTGTACACAACAGATTTACAATTTTATGTATTTGTAACGTGCCGAGCCGTTCTTATGTACACAAAATTCTATAATGAATCGATCGAACTTGTCGCTTAATTCAGTTGCAAGTGATTTTTTTTGCCTTTGACTGTATATGTTTATATAGATCGCATCACTTATGTTGTGCACTGTAATATATATTTTTAAAACAAATTTTAAAATTTATAAATATAGTTTGTATTAAAGATTTAATATCGCGTATATCAAGATTAATATTTTATTCATAAACTATGTGACACACTGATCACAAAATCAATGGCAATGATTGACTTATTATGGAATTTTTAAAGTTTCCATTTTTTTTTTGTAAATTATAAAAAATCATTATAAATAAGACGATGAATCATTTAGTTGTGCATTTTATGCGATTAAATTACTTATTTGGGTATTTCAAGTGAAGTAAGTTTATCTCAGATATGTACGCTATAAATTAGATAAACAAATTTGTATATTAATTAGTTTTGAATTAAGTGGGATTGGTGTAAAACCTCGTAATTAAATGATTTAATTATTTCTGGAGCCACATAATTTATAATAGTTTTACCAATTATTCTAATTTATTTTACCCAAATATGAATCATTTAGGTTTAAATTATTATAGTAACTACATATATTCGTTTTACAATTTTGAAATTTGAATATCATTAAAAATAAATTAGAATTTTAAAATTAAAGGTTAATTCACAGCTACTTGTTGTGTATGATTCAGCATAAAATATAATTGACAATCTAACTAGTTGAACCACATCCCAGACTTTTTAAAAATACCTATATAATTTATACAGTTGAGTCATCCCAGGATTTTTTACATGTATACTATCACAGCCAGTCTTTTTCGTCATCTAAAAAAAGTATACATTTGGTACCAAAATACCCATCCCAGACTTTTTTAATATGTATGTAAAAATTATTTGGTGGAAAAAAAATTCTTCTGGGCAAGTCGTTGAATGACGGCTATTTGCTCATAGCGATTAAGTTAAGGACTCTGTATGCAACCATTACGCCAGCTTTGATAATATTTTGACTGTTGGGATTGCCGCTATATAAATATATGTGTCGCCTTTGCCACCTTTTCAAAGAAAGTTAAAATCGAAAAAAAAATCGTATGGCCAAGCTTTTGTAGGGACGGCATTAGCATGGATATTTATTTATATTGCGGAAAAGCCAATGGCCAAAAATGATTGACGGTGGCACAGCGGTGACCAGGAAGGCCCCAAACTCAATCGCTGTGAGAAAATAAATTTTAGTTTTCTAAGGCCACATTTATTTACATAGCGGGAATTCCAACAGTCAAAAAATAATTAAAGCACGCGTAATGGTTGCTTAAAACCAAAATGTAGGCACTTCATTTGCACCTGTAAGCTTTAATGAACGATTGATTATTTTTATCCTATAAGTCAAGTTATGTGGATTGTTCAATTTGGTATAAAAAAAACTAATTCCAGACTACTTTTTGCCACCTAAAATATATGTCGTCCTAATTCTGATTATATTTTGGTCGTTGAAATAGAAATTAACTAAATAAATACATCGTCTTCGCAAACATTAAAAAAAATTGACAAAAATGACATGTCTAAGTTTTGCGACGTCTATTTTCTCATATCAATTGAGTTTGGTATCTTATTGACTACTACTACGCCAGTGTTGATAATTTTTTCGAAGAGCGAAAAATCCAACCTTTTGCAGAGACGGCTGGTTTCTCATCTCGATTAGATTTGGGCTCCTTGTTATTAGCAACTACTATTCAAGAGGCTGCCGATCACAAAAATATTAGCTCGTTCGTTATGGGAAAAAAATTATATACAACTGTTTCAATGTTACGTGGTAAAAAAGTTTAAGAAGATACTTCTTATACCGACTGTTTAGTACTTTGTTTATTTTAAAAACGTCTGGACAGAGGCAACTGTATAAATGTATTAAATCCTGGGATGAGCCAATTCTATAAATTAAATATTTTAAAAAAATCAGTTCTGGATTTTTACGCTTGTGTTGCCAAAAGTCGTCCTGGAATAAAACTCTAGGATAACATCACGGTGGTCAATAATTTAGTTTGTATTAGATAGGAACTTAAGAAGTTCTCCAACATTATTTTAAATTGCTCTATATGTTCTTATTAAATATTGGAGACCATTTTCAATACATTTAGCCTCAGTTTATACTTTATACGTCATTTGTAACCAATTATGAGATAGATGCTCGATCGACTACCAAGTAAATCAATTGCTAGTCCAAATATTAGACTACTCGAATTACCTTATCGTACAAACATGAATTTAAAATTAATTATTTTCAAATTTTTATTGGTGTTTGCGATTGTACAGTAAAAAGTATGGTCAAGCAACTCCCAGCAAACCACAAATTTAGATGCACAAGTGCGAATAGTTCTTATTTTTATTTTATGAAAATTTAAATTAAATTATTTTGTCTTGTCACGTTTCGGGAATTTTAAATTCACAAATAATTCCGATGTGAAGTTTCCGACACAAGTGTACATTTTTGTGACAGTGTAATTCAACAAATATAATAACGAAATATAAGATGGTTAAAGACAAATTAAAAACTCTATTTACTATTCTTCTATAATAATAAATCAATTAATTTTAACAAATTAAATTTAATGATTTTCGTTTTAAACACTTAATTATCAAATTTAAGAATGTATAAATTATGTTTCTTTCAATAAATAAAATGAATTTTTTTTCAAATGTCTCTGGTATAAAGGAAAGTGAAGAAAATATGGAATGACGTATCTTCACTGTGCTATTGTAATACGAGTATTTCATAAACATTAAATACGTCATACTATACAAACTTTCGAAAGCACGATGTGAAATTAATGGCTAGTGGAGAACACTATGATTTGGTAAGCTTTGAAGTGCCACAATTGACAAGATTCATGTTTTTAGGTGGAAATGGTTTTCAATTTATTAGTTTAAATTTAATTTGTTAACATTAATTCATTTATTATTATAAAATAACGGTGAATCGAATTTTTGATTTATCTTTAACCATCGTATATTTCGTTTCAATTATTATTTGTTGGATTACACCGTAAATATGTACACTTGCGGCAACATTATTATTTTTAACAAATTTTCTCGGAAACTGCACACCGGTTATCTATTTTATGATTCCCCCGTGTCTTAAAATGTTTTCGGTATGGTCATGTTTTCACATAAAATAAAATTAATTGTAATCTCAGTGACCTTTACTCATGACAGAATGACAGCAGTAATTTAAGTTGAATACTGAGGTGAAAAGCACATTTATACCGAAACATTTTGGGTGATCATAGCGAGTAAATCATCTAAAATGGCTGAAAAGTAGAACATGCGCAATTTGTTTCATTGTTCATCTTCGATAATCATTCTTGATGAAAGATGAATTGATTCGTGTAAATTACGACTGAACCTTATTTGGTTAAGACCTGTATTACGCATTATCACATTTCTAGGTCGTAGAATAGTAACACTATTTTTGACACTATAAAAATAAGATATCAGAAATACAAAAAAAATACAGAATTCATGGCCGAACCATTTTTATGTCAATACTAGTCGTGTTTTTTTATTCAAAAATGTTCGAGTTCGAATGAAGTTCTGGATAAAAATTTTCTCATTTTTTCAGTAAAATCCAAATGAATTAAATTTTTATTAATAAATATGATACATTTAATGTTAAACCACAGACAAGAAGTACAGATATGGAAGTTCCATGGGCATTATTTACATGAGAATATTCAGCTTATAAAATTTGTTCAAGCTCGAATCTAGCCAGTTGCGAAAAGGTCGACATAATAATATATTATATGTGCATCTCTTCTATTTTACGTTTACGCAATCAATAGAGAAAAAACGACACAATTAAAAAATAGTAACCAATACTAGTTTAAATTTATCGTTTAATGAATGAAAAAGAATACAAATCAACGAATCGCATAATAATAAACTTCGTTTCACGAATAATCAAAAATATAACAAAACAATGAATTACAACAACACTTAAACGTTGTAAAAAAATGTTGTGCATAGTATGTACGTTGTTTTAAAAATTACACAACCAAGGATAATTTGATTTTGTATTATGAATTAAGATATGTTTTGTTTACAATAATTAGGACAAGATCCTTATATTACAAATCAATAAGAGATTGTTTTTGTTGGTTTGGAAAAAATACATATTATGTAATTTGATAATATGTATGCATTGTTATTTTGTCTCAATATCAACAAGGCTTTGTTGAATTAAATTTTTTAACAAAACGAATGCGCCTGATCACGAATGATCTAAAAAAAATTCCTTTTGTTTTGTTATTGTTAAATGATAGGTAATTTTGGAAAGATCATATTTTTATATATATATATATATATATATATATATATATATATATATATATATATATATATATATATATATATATATATATATATATATATATATATATATATATATATATATATATATATATATATATATATATATATATATATATATATATATATATATGTATATAATATATATGTACATCGGCCTAATAATTGCTTTATGATACGATAAAAAGCAATATAAAACAGGCAACATTTTTGTTAGGATTGAAGTATTGAACATATAATATAATACATATTATACAACGTTGCCATAATTAATTTTTATCTTATATGTATATTTGTATTATGGTTTTTCCGTCGTAAAAACAAAATTACCATTTATTTATTGGTTTGTTGGTTTTAAAATATAGTCTAATGATTATGAATGCTAGATATTTTCTGAAAAATGTTTTTAAAAATAAATTACATAATTACATAAATATTCGGGGAAATAAAAATTTATGAAACATCTAAAATCGAAAAATAATTATTTTCCAAACGCATTTTCCAAAATTAGTTTTATGAACTAATTAATCTGACCTTGACTAAATGATGAATGATGAATGAATGATAATGTTATTCGTTTATTGGCCATCATATTGATGAATTTACGAATCAGATATTCAGATGATAGATTAATTTCGAGACAAAAGTTGCTTCCTAAGTAATAATCTGGTAATAAAAACTAGATTTGAAAAAGTTTAACTGCAAAAATTCGAAAATGAATAAATTTTTATAGATGTTCTAAAAAATTAGGCCGTACTGAGTCGACAAAATGACTGTCAGTTTCGATCCTGAGCTTGAATTATACTGTTAAACAGTCTGAATATGATAGTTCGTTTCCTACGCTCGCGTCGTGGAACTTTTATTTTCGACAAAGACCTTTGCGTCTATTACAGGGCGGCTCAACTTTCAGTGCCTGCTGAACCATTTGTTTTACATCAGCAATTCAACACTATATGATACAAGTATCTTCTTATTTAAATTTTCGTCAACCTATTATGACAAAATAAGTCGCGCATCTTTCTATATAGAAGTGCCCTTGCACTTAAAAACATAATTAAATATAATAAAAGATAATTTAAAACAAACAAACATTTTATTTAATTCACAAAAAAACAATAAAGTAGTCATAAACTCATAATATTTATATAATATTATTTCGTAATACTTTACATTATCTAATTAATTAAAATTTTTAATTTTTTCGAAGCTGGTGTCGATTGAAAATTATTTGGATGTTTCGACGTTTTGGAAGAAAATTCATTATTTAATACTGACCACTTACAGTTTTTTCTAATAAGAACCAATATAAAAAAATTAATCAAATCTTCAAAATGTTTATAGCAAGGATCATCATTTTTCGGAAGAAATGTTGGATATAATTCAGATATATTCCTGAAACTTTTTGAAGCTATTTTCTCTCGAATATTTGGAAGATGACTTTCTACTGAAAAGTTTGATTCAAATATTTTAAAAACTAATTTGGATATTAAAACAAATTCCTCGGAAGGAACTTTCAAAGAACCAAATGTACTGACTTCCTTTTTAAAATTCTTTTCTGTGATAAACGTTTCACTGTTACAGAAATTTAGATTTGATTTAAATAGTTTCAACTGACACGACTCGCACTTTATTTTTTTATGTAAACAATATCCGGCGTAATAGGTTATTGCATTACATTCTAAATTACCCATATCCAGGTTTTCGATTGACGTATCTAATTCCTCATTTGGACAATCGTCGTTTTCCATGCTGAATTCTTTAATGCTTGATTTGTATTCTTTCCTAAAAAGGTCCCAATCAAATTCTATCGCCTCACTATCTTCCAAGATACAGTTAGCGTGGCTTGAATTGTGTAGTATTTTAACTACTAGGATATTTGCAAAGTGATGAACGATGTCGTAGCTTGTTGGCATATAGTTAAATCCGCCTTTTCCCCGAAGCTGTGAGAAAAAATTTTCGAGAGCATCTTGATTTGTCCTACCCGTTAAGATAAATTTTATGCCATTTTCAGTTAAATAATCGATCAAACCTAGTTGACTTGTTATTGTTAACTGGAAACCTTTAATGAATTTAAAGTAGTTCTCGTTTTTCGATATTATTTTAATATTTTTTAAATATTCCAAGCTATTTTCTAGAAATTTATAAATTTTATTATCTTTAGATAATGGCTGACAATAAGGAGCGGTGGAAGAAAAGTTTCTAGAATTTAGACAATCAAATAAATTGTTAAAAAACTCGATCATTTTCACCGTTGGCAAAACGTTATCTATGTGTTGTTCAAACATTTCTGGTGAAATACTCAATGCAGTTCTAATTGAACTAGCAACAGTATAGCTTAATAATTGAGCAGCTAGCTTCACATTCATTTTTTGAAAATTAGTAGGCTGGATATGATTTTTTGTAACCTTCGGCATTAATTTAATTTTGTTAATTACATCATATTCAAACACCTTTCTTACAATAACACTGTCGGAAGTGCCAAACTCGGAATGCATTATATTTTCTTTAAGAAATGCATTTCTTGCTGACTTTATTAGGTGAGGTGGGTCAAACTGGAAAAATATTTTTGATTTATTCACTATTATATATGTTTTATCTTGATCAACACCCAGATATTTCAATGTTTGAATATTTGTCGCTGCCTGATCGCACGTTACCATAACAACGTTCAATTTAAATACTTCTTGGCATATTTTTATATTATTTATTATTAGTTCTGATAACGATTTAGTGTCTAGTTTGTTAACTAAAACGTAGCTCAGAACATGTTTCCAGTTTTCAATTACTCCTCTCAACATAAAAAATAATGCTGATGTTGCCAGCTCATTTGTTCTAATAATGCCGTCGTCACAGAAACCGTCAATTCTCTCTGTTGATAGATACGTTCATGGTCAGATCTTTTTTAATTTTAATTTTGTCAAAAGACAAAACACATATTTTTGATTTAGATGCCATATTTTTAAATAAACTCTCCAACTGTGCCATTAAAATAGAATTTGTTCCTGGAGGAACGAATTGAATTGGCGACCATTTATAAATGGATGAAATGGATGGAAGCTTTAATTTTAAATTTGATAGCAAATATTTATAAATCCTTGAAGATTTATAAAACAAACATTGTGCGAAATTTTTTTCACTTTCGTTATAGTAATAGTCACTTTTTAAAAGTAATTTACACACACTTTTAGTATTATCGTTCACTGTTAATTGATCTATAGTTTGATCAACTGTCATTTTTTTAGAATACAAGGTTTTGTTTTGTAAATTATAAAAATTTCTGTGTAGTCTACCATATTTGATTTTAAGTAATTTATATTTTTTATTTAAATTATTAAAATTGTTATGAAATTTTTGAGTATTCTTAAAATTTTTGACACATTTGTTACAGGAAGTTGCATTTTGTCGTTCACCGTCGCAAGAGTAACAATTAATTTTATTAATTAGTTCCAAAAATTCAATTTCCTCATCTAATTTGTCGGTTTGAGTACTAATTGAATTAAATGTTAGTTTAGAGGTGTTATTCATATTTAATGAAGGCATTGAAGTGGTTGCTTCATTAGTTACCTCACCACTTGATTCTAATACAGTAGAACTATTGACATGGTGTTGTTTTATTATATTAAGTACCGGCACTGCATTGCGCGTTAAATAATGATTGCCAATCTGCTCTTTTAAAAAATGATCTTGACAAACGAAGTAATGTTTGTTTGTCAAATATTCTGACTGCAACCCTATCGCGGTAATCCATTCAGTTTTCCTAACTGCGTTATTTGGAAATTTAAAAATTTTTTTTTGTGGATTGTCAGCTGATTTGGCTCGACAATTGTGAACGATACATGTGGCGTATGTAATTTTGCTGCTTGACATAGTAAATAAAATTGGTAATCTGTTGTTTTGCTAGATAAATGAATTACAAATTAAACGACTATACTGAATCACTGGTATAATGCAAACTAAACAAAGAAATGATTTTTCAAAAACTAATAGTCAAATTCACAAATAACTGTTTTTTATTATATTTATAATATTTTTTTAAATTTTATTGTGTTATTCGTTATGTGTATGTATAGTGCTATTTTCAAAACCATCTAAATATACAGGGTGTCCAGGTGTGCGATGATAATCCGTTAAGCGTCGATTCCTTGATTCATTCTGAGGAAAAACCCGTATTATAGATGGAGGGATCCATTTTATATATCCTCCGAGTTACAGGTGGTTGAAAAAATAGGTTTATAAAGAAAATTTACACGAATATTAAAATATAACTGCCAAAATATTTAAAGGAGAGCAATTAACTTAGACTTATTTGAGTAGCAATTGATCAAGCTTTATTTAAGATCTAAAAAATTATATCGTAACTCAGTGCTTTAAAGTAAAAAAATAATTATTTTTATTTATTCTCTATAATTTATTATAATTTATATTTTTTATGTTTAATTTGAATCCGCCATAATATTTTCTGTAAATTCTTAATACATTATGTTTACCCATATGCCATAGTTTTTTTACAATATTTATTGAAAATATTTCTTAAATGCTTTGCATTAATGCTGTTTATGTAAAAAATTATGTTACGTGGGTAAAAATAATGTATTGAGGGTTTGAATAGAATATCATGGTGCATTAAAATCAAACATAAAAAAATATAAACTATAATGGATACTATCGAGAAAAGATGAATTTTCAAAAAAAGGTAATTGAAAAGAATTATTTTTTTTACTTAAAGCATTATACCTCACAAGCGGATCGAGATATAATATAATTTATTAGTTCTTAAATAAAGCTGATTCTATATTGCAAGCCAAATAGGTCTATAAGTTGGTTGCTCTGACTTACGTATTTTCGAAGTTATATTTTAATATTTGTATAAGTTTAATTTAAAAAAAAACAATTTTTTCCAACACCCTGTAATTCAGATCAGCACCTGTAACAATATCAGAGGACAAAAACTCTCGCATTCCATACTATTTTTTGCTCAGAACGAACCAAGGGATCACTCCTTAACGGTTTAGCATCCTTACTCCGAACACCCTGTACATATAAGCAAAAAAATATTTCTACATAATGATTTTGTGCTACATTTAATAGTATGTGTTGTAACAAAAAAAAAATAAAATTGGGCGGATTACTCCAGCACTCAATGCCACTAACGGGCCAACGGTGCAATACCCGGACAAACACATATACTTACACATTAAAACACCCAACCGTGATTCGTCATGAGTTCGGATCGAAAAAACCTTACGAATATTCGTATGAGAGCGGCTTGATGTATTTTGAGTGCTCAATTTGATCGTTAAATTAACAAATTTTGATCACGCAACCAGACAACAGAGATGTGATCGTTAATATTTATGGTCTTTGGATAATGTACATAATTGGTAAAGCTATATGCTATTTTATGTGCTTGTGCACACTGGCATTCAGTATGTACCTTAATCGTTTCTTACCTCTAAGCCTATAAACTATGTTGGAGTGGGGATATTTGTTGGCTTATTTTTATTACCAGATTATTACTTAGGAAGCAACTTTTGTCTCGAAATTAATCTATCATCTGAATATCTGATTCGTAAATTCATCAATATGATGGCCAATAAACGAATAACATTATCATTCATTCATCATTCATCATTTAGTCAAGGTCAGATTAATTAGTTCATAAAACTAATTTTGGAAAATGCGTTTGGAAAATAATTATTTTTCGATTTTAGATGTTTCATAAATTTTTATTTCCCCGAATATTTATGTAATTATGTAATTTATTTTTAAAAACATTTTTCAGAAAATATCTAGCATTCATAATCATTAGACTATATTTTAAAACCAACAAACCAATAAATAAATGGTAATTTTGTTTTTACGACGGAAAAACCATAATACAAATATACATATAAGATAAAAATTAATTATGGCAACGTTGTATAATATGTATTATATTATATGTTCAATACTTCAATCCTAACAAAAATGTTGCCTGTTTTATATTGCTTTTTATCGTATCATAAAGGCGACTTATTGATAATTATTAGGCCGATGTACATATATATTATATACATATATATATATATATATATATATATATATATATATATATATATATATATATATATATATATATATATATATATATATATATATATATATATATATATATATATATATATATATATATATATATATATATATATATATATATATATATATATATATATATATATATATATATATATATATATATATATACATATATATATATATATATATATATATATATATAAAAATATGATCTTTCCAAAATTACCTATCATTTAACAATAACAAAACAAAAGGAATTTTTTTTAGATCATTCGTGATCAGGCGCATTCGTTTTGTTAAAAAATTTAATTCAACAAAGCCTTGTTGATATTGAGACAAAATAACAATGCATACATATTATCAAATTACATAATATGTATTTTTTCCAAACCAACAAAAACAATCTCTTATTGATTTGTAATATAAGGATCTTGTCCTAATTATTGTAAACAAAACATATCTTAATTCATAATACAAAATCAAATTATCCTTGGTTGTGTAATTTTTAAAACAACGTATAGTAGTTTTCATATCTCGCTGGAATTTTGACAGTTCTCGCGCAGAAAAAATATATCGGATACACAGTGATGTATTAAGTACAATAAATCGTGTTTATTGTTTACATTTTTATTTAAATGGAATAGGAACGTTTTTAATCACAAAATGATTTTATAATTTAACTTTATAAGAATCCCTGACACTTTTAAAATTAATATTTAATTCGAAAAACTAAGAATTAAATTGAAAACTGATTTTGCTTTTTATGTTGTTTTGGTTTTGTTCGACATGAATGATATTTGATCATTTATTTTCCCTAGTCCGTACCAAAATTAAATGTTTACATTATTTCCAAAAGGCGTGCAATTTTTTTTTGACCTATTAATTTTCACTCGAAATATGATTGTAATAACATAAATACATAATCATTTTGAATGTTTTGTGTATTAAAACTGAAATATAATTCTTTTTATTGGTTATTTATTATTTTATTTAGGTTTACTACCTAAAATAAATGCGACCCATCAAAATTTTTATAATTTTTTTTTCTACATCACTGAAAGCTGCGCAGAAAAATTAAAAAAATGTTTTTTTTAAGATCTGAATAGGACTATACATACTATGCACAACATTTTTTTACAACGTTTAAGTGTTGTTGTAATTCATTGTTTTGTTATATTTTTGATTATTCGTGAAACGAAGTTTATTATTATGCGATTCGTTGATTTTGTATTCTTTTTCATTCATTAAACGATAAATTTAAACTAGTATTGGTTACTATTTTTTAATTGTGTCGTTTTTTCTCTATTGATTGCGTAAACGTAAAATAGAAGAGATGCACATATAATATATTATTATGTCGACCTTTTCGCAACTGGCTAGATTCGAGCTTGAACAAATTTTATAAGCTGAATATTCTCATGTAAATAATGCCCATGGAACTTCCATATCTGTACTTCTTGTCTGTGGTTAAACTACACATATTAATTCATTATTATCGAAATAAAATAAAATTTAACTGAAAGACTGTGTCCGAAACCTGTAATAAATATTTTTTAGTACATGAATTTGACCTTCATTTGATAATTTCCCTCACACCCAAATTATTCTAGTCTATTACTATGATAATTTTGGATAGCCATCAAATAATTCGTAATCCGATGCGAGAAACTTGTTAAACAGGCGGGGAAATATGTCAAATAATTATTACAGTATTCGGACAGAATAATATAAATGATGTGAATGTAGGTGAATAATTCTCAAATAAATGTCAAAAATTGGTACTAAAAAATATTTGTTATAGGTTTCGGACACTGCCACTATAGTCAGTAATTACAGACAGTAATTCCACGTTTAAATAAAAACCAAAGCAAAATAATAGGAAAATTCCATTTCTGAAATTTTTCACGATTTAGTGTGTGTGCCAATCGAAGTTAAAAAGTTAAATATTTTAACTGTGGTGAAAATAAAAAAAATTTCCTCACTTTTTAACTGGTTTGCTGTGCCAATTGGAACCAGTTAAAATTTATGACGTTTAACAATTTTTGCTCTCGGCGCAATTTCGAGATTTTATAATTTCATTTTAATATAAGATTCTTGAATTAAAATAAAGTTGAAATCTTATAAACATTAAAATTACCAAAGGTTTTATTAAATATTTGCCTAATTGGTGCAAATTATACAAAAATTTAATTGAAGTTTTGTTAAAGTACGAAAAAAAACTTGCATTTTGTAGCGTACAAAATATTTACAAGTTGGCGTGGTTATAACCAAATCAAAAATTTTAACTGTGCTGGGATGTTCTAACATCACTTCGATTCGCTTCGATAGACATTTGTGTCTCTTTTTTTACGAACAAAATTGTGCTCCATTGCGTTTTTTGAATTACGTTTTGTCTATTGCGATCTCAGCCTGTTAGAATAAATTTGCAAACTATCTCTTTTTCCTCTTTTCACTTGCCATCGAAAATAAAAATATTGGTGGTATTTTATCGAATGAATTTATAGAAATAGAATCGAGTAGGCTATGATCACAATGTAAATTGCGAAATAGAATTCAATTTTGTTCGTGAAAAAAGAGACACAAATGTCTATCGAAGCGAATCGAAGTGATGTTAGAACATCCCAGCACTGGTCCGAGACCAGTTCAAATTTTTGTGGTGAATAAATTTTGTTTTTTTTAACTTCATAACTTTTTATGCGCTTTTTATTTCGTTTGGCACACACACTTAGCACTAGTACTATAAAATATATCTCGTCAAATCCAAATTTGCAAATAGAATTATACAGCTTTCCAAATAGAATTATACAGCGAGAAAACGAAATGTCAGAAAATTAAAATTCCGTCTTCCGAAACCAGCCTCCACCTACTGAGTAATTTTACTCTGAGCACTGTGGTTTTTTATTGTGAACAGGACCGTACGCCGTACTCAGTTAATATATTTTTACTCTTGATTGAATGAATATAAAGTGTATAGAAGGTCTATTTTTTACTTTTACTCGAGCGAACAGTGTTACACCGAACAAGTGATGTACGGTGTCAAATTATCGGGTGTGTAGAGCAAACAGCGTATTAATGTTTATAAAGTTATATGCACAAATTGTTGTTGGAAAAATAAAGGTTTTATATAATTAATAATAATAATTAAATATAATTAAAACATTAATCGAGTCTTGCACTAGTGGCCGCATGACAGATAATCAAATTTCGAATGAAAAGGATTGTTTTGCTGCTAAATGTTTAAATTTAAATTAAACTCATCAATCATCAGATGATAGATCAATTGACTAATAAACTATTTCGTACTCACGTGACAACATTGATTGAAATATTAATAGAACCAATAAACAGTGACCTGTTTCGACGATTACCAACAGAGGAGTTCGGGATAGAAATCGTATTTATCTTAGATTGCGATTCCAATGTTAAAAACAATATTTAGGTTAAAGACATATGGGAGTAAAACTCATGTTAGAAAACTTATCAAGATAATTTATATATAGAAAAGAAAATTATCATTTCTAAAAATACGATATCTGCATTCCTACTATCATACTATTGAATGCTGATCTTGCGCCACTCTAGCTTATACGATGACAAACTTTCCATTAGATTGTAAAAAATTGTAAATTCCGGGTTGTAAAAAAAAATCATATTTTCACATGTCCGATAGAACACAAAAAAAAATATTTTTTTTTGTGTTTGAGTTGTTAAAGAAAGAACGAGAAGAAAATATTGATAGAACGGGAGAGTAACGTATTATATTATCGTCTGCCGTCGATTGGTGTTAGTTAAAATGGAAATTTCCATTTATTGATGTATATCAAAATTATTTGACAGTTTTTGTCCCTAAAGAACACGAAAATGCATTGCCGTCTAAAAATGTTGATGTACATATATCAAATTTTTTGACCCAAAAGAATTCGTCATACATTTTTTATACGAAAGAACACAAAAAGTGATGTTCATCAAAAAACCGGCCAAAATGTTTGCCTGTTTTTCGGTGATATTGGATTAAGGTCGTCTAAAAGAGAATTATTATTGTTAATTGCATTAAGAGGTAATGATGAGCTTTGCGCCAATTTACTTCTATTTGTTATTATATCAAATTCATCTAAATCTGAATTAGGCAATGTTAATGCGCCAACTGGTGAAGGCCGTAAGCCCATATTTTCTGTGGGTGGAGCCCATGGGTCCACAAGATTTGAAGGCGCTGCATGCAACCATGGATCTGCAACAGGCCTGGTCGCCTCCACTGCTTACTGGTATAGCTTGCGACGGTTTCGATACCATACCGTTCAGCTGATGCATTGGTATTTGCTATTGAAGGAGACTGTGGTGTTTGTGGTAACCAAGCATTCTCAGTTGAAGCATAAGGAATTGGTGCTTTTACTGGCGTATCCCCGGCTAACGTTTGCCAAGGATCAGATGGCGGCGAGGAAGTCCATGGATCCGAAGTTTGCTTAGGTTTATGTTGCGGTGGAGGTCCCATTCCCCTACTTTCGTCTGCAGAAACACCACCTGTTGCACCCAAATTTATATCAAGCAAATCTAATAAATGACTTTGTTGAACTGAACTTCCAGGTTTCAAATCTTGTTGGTTGAAATCTTGTTCACTTTGACTAAGAGCCAATTGAAATCGAACATCATCACTTCGCCGTTTTGCTTCTTCTTGTTCCGCATCTTCACGTGACATGGCCATTGCCAATTGTAATTGCAATTCTTCCTCATGATGTACATCAATATATGTATGTTTTTTGATGAACATCTATTTATGTAGTACAAAAGAACTTCACATAAAAGAACGACATGAGAACGACCGTCCGGCTATTTTCATACATCTACATTTTGTACATAACCACATACAAATTTGGACAGGTTCAAAAGATATTTAATTAAATCTTAAATTTATCATCAGAATATGAGGTTAATGCACTGTAGAGCTAACAACATCTTCATGAAAGAACGTTTGATAATCAAATTTTAAAAGAAATTGAGGTAACGAGAGACCAAGTAACTATACCGGCGCATATACCAGCCCCTTTTATCGACTAAATCAACAAGCGTAAGATTCGAAAGTGCTGTATATGACATCTGGTATATCAAAGTTGCTATCAAATTATCGATATATCAAAGGCATTCAGAACTCAACAAAATGATTTTATTCAATTATGTTGCCACAAGCTGGCAACCCCCAGATGGGTCTATCTCATTAAAACAAGAAAGATGTATAGAAGATTTAATGGTGATTGACTAATTTGTTTAACTATTAAGTTTATGTTTATTCAGAAAGGTTATGGATTGTTAAATTTTTAATAAATTTTCGATTTACCGGTAAATTACCGGTTAACCGATGTTCATAACAATTTTTTACCGTTTACCGAGAAATGAAAATTTCGGTCCCTCTACCTTGCACGATTTTCCATTATTGATATTTAATTATATCTGCTTATTTTAAGGTACTTTTGCACCATATTTTGGTTTTATTTGATTGAAAAGATCATTCCAGTGTAAATATAAAATAATTAAATAAATAGATCACTTTCAAGTCATAATTTTCTGAAAAAAGTTTAGTCGCATTAGGAAGTGTGAGTAGTTACCACGATGGTAATTATCAATCACGTTCACAGAATGTCACCCCATAGACTTCAGAAATAATATGGTTATGTTGAGAAAGTTATACAATTGGATTAGTTCGGTGGTGTATATGTCAATATTTTCGAATACCAAAATAGCAAAAAAATTTACAATCAAAATATTGAGTAACTATACAATAAAGATCAACTGTCAAAATAATGACTTTTCAAAAAATGTTTACAGAAATATAAATTTCAACCCTATTTTCTAAACTGAAATACGTCAAGAACTTACCCTCTATCAACGCCTCGACCAAAGTATATGGGCATTATGATATATGCTTGATTGAGAGTAAAGTAATTTTAAGTATGTAGTTTAGGAATGGTGTGGGATGTACTTTAAAATTATAGATTTTAAGTGGGTTTCTATTCAGTCAGCGGTATTTTTAATACCAAGCTGAAGTGGAGTGGTAGTGGAAGTGTAATATTTTAATCATTGGTTAACTTTCGCAAATTTCATCAGATACACATACATTTTATTGACAAACTAATGGTTATGTCAGTCTGCTGATAAATATTTATTAGAAGAAAATTGGTTGTTTTTAAATTCTCATGAATGTTACATTAGATCTGAGACTATGAACAATTAAGTTTTAGTTGTACATTTTACAAAGATCATCAGAGTTTTATTATACTTTCGAGGACTTTTATGGAATTCGATTATTAGGGAACTATAAAGATTAGCTTGCTAATATGTAAACAACAATAAACAATCAGTTCACGTTGACGGCATTACGATGATAGTTAATAAATTAATGATATCACGTGTACTTGTATCAGACGAACCATGATAAAATGCACGATATATTTAACCATTACTATACCATGTTCTTTGTCGTATTTCTCGTGATATTAGAATTTATCTATTTCATGGTGGTCACATTGTTAATATATTGCATTATAAGATAATTAACTATAAACCACTAAAATATGCAAAGAATTGTATAACCGGCTTTCTTAAGAATTAAATTCAATTTTAAAAGTAAACAATTGTTGTTTGTGCTTTTGCTATAGATATGCATAAAAGACATTCATGGAATGTCAATATAAGTCAATTAAATATTTTTTCTTATTTATGTTTTGATTGAATCTCTTTCTCTCTCTGGTTGAATTAAGTTTTGTGTGCGATCGTGCAACAAACAACAAGAAGCCACATAAGATGATAATTTGGTATGGTAAATAAATATTATGTTGACCCAATTAAACACTTTGCTAAACAAGTTGTGTATTATAAACGAGTATAAATGTCTTGTCGTATTAAATCTATCCTCTAATCTAAAACATTTGACCGTTTCACATTGGTGTAGGTCATTCAATCTTACATAGGCATATACCATATACGAATAGAATACAACTGTTTAACATAATGCTTAGCTAATTTTAATACAAACTATGATTTATAGCTATCGATTACAGTAGTATCGGCGGTTTAGATTTAATGTTAAGTGATTTTCATAAAATAATTGAGCAGCTCTATGATTATCATAAATTAAAACTTACGGCCTTGCCACTAACCATATTTGGGAATAACATTGTATAAATAATAGTAACAATAATAATAATAATAATAATACTTATAATAAATAAAAAAGTTATTGTTGTTATGCACAACGCGCAATCAATTTAATTATAATTCTGTGCACGAACGTATTACGCGAATGAATTATTTATCAAATGGGAATTGCTTCATTTAGATGAGATGTATTCGTTTATAAGAAAACAATGAATGTTCCTTCTTCTTATATTTGATTCGAAAGAATGATTTTTATATGTCTGAATATTATTAATTCAGATTTCATGTTTTTGTATTATATGCGGTTGACTTAACACTTTGAGTGACATGTTGAAAAAGGAGAGAAGGCCAATCACAGTATAACAACATTTTAAATTTTTGGATTTATCAAACAATGGTCCTGGCAATTCCACAACTTCTTTATTCACCAATCTTATAAGAATCTGCAGGCTGCGTAAAACTTTGGGAAAAACGGTCACCTGTCAATGCATCGACAATTTTAAAAAACTAATTAATCATAAATTAATACGATTAGGTTAATGTTTGGTTCCACTGTTGCAGTGTAATCAATAAACATGCTTAATAATCGTCTTGCTTTGAACAGCCTTATAGGTAAAGTTACACTATGCCTAACGATTAATTGAAAACCCAATTGAATATTATCAAAAACAACCTCCCCAATACATTAAAAGTGATTTGTTATCATAAACCTAATTCGAACATACCTATAAAATTAAATTGTGTTATACGGTGAACAACGATATCTCATGTTACCAAAAATGAAAACATCATAAATTAATCGTATACACATATATCTCTCTCCAATATAATCCGCCCACCAGCGTTCCAAACAGAATATCTTAAGTTGAAATCGAAGCAAAACCTAAACCTACCTACCTACATATAAAAACCTTGAAACAATAATAAATTTAAAAAAAAAATTATTCAATTTACTTAAATCAATTTTATTTTCTGTTCTTTTATTTTGACAGATCAAACTTATCGTCAAGCAGGCAGCCACAACCTATCTCAACAACAAATTCTAGCACCTTGGGTCGTTTCAGCAAAAGTTCAAATCGTTTAAATTCCAACCGGCTAAATCATAACAACGAAGAAATGTATCGCAGTGTACAAACACTGCCACGCAAGTTAGAACACAAACCAATACATTCATCCACTATTAACGTATCGATTGTAAATTCGGTTCATCATCCCCAAAATACTGGACCCGCCAAACCAGCTCGCACCTATAAAAGTTTAAATCGCAGTAAAAGTTTTAATGTACACGGTTTGAATGGGACAAATGATCCGAGCCCCATTTATATGTCAAAATTAACTCGAACCCTTAACAATCATGCAAATCATATGAACACGGCAAATATGTACAAATCAAATCCACATTTAAATGAATCGGGACCACAGTTGAAAAGTCCATCGATTGTAAATTTAGTTAGCCGAAGTACACGTGATTTAACCAAAATGGATTATGATGATATAAGGCGTGATCGTTTAAATGGAAATATATCTAGTAATAATATGGTGTACGATAAACGGCAGCTGTTTTTGAAGGGGCTGCAAGATCAAGCGCCTGAACTATATAAAACGTTACACGGTGATGAAGATATCAAAACAACAAATAGAAATCTATATAAATATAATGAACGAGAAACTACGTCATCGCTTGGATCACGGTCGCCGATCACAATTAATAAAGATACAGCGAGTATAATACGTCGCGGTAGTTCGAGCACGGATGACTACAATGAAACGTATAAATTTATAACGAAATCGGATGATCCAAAAAATCCAAGTATTACAAATACGGTACAAAGTTTTTCGAAAAAAACGATTCCGACACGGGATGGTAATCGTAAAGAAACAATTGAATCGAGCGAAATAAAAACCGTTACAAAAAATCGATACAGCGATGATCCGATTAAGTTACGATATAAAAGTGATCGATACGAGATTGCGCCACAGTCTGGACCGGTTATTATTGAGTTGAGAAATAATTCACGGAAGTAATTTTTAAGACTTCGCTGCTATTCTATTTAAACAAAAAGATTTTTATTTCATTTGGGAGTCATGCAAATAAAGTTTTAAAATCTTTTTGTTTAAGACATGTGCACACATCCTTAATCTGGCCTTAAACAGTTCTAAATCTAAATTATTTTGTGTATATATTTATTCTATTTTTGTGATTCTATATTAAAGTATTTTGATATTCACAACACTTTTAACAAACATATCGTAATTTTATCGTTAAGCCTTCATTCCGGGGGCTTGGCGTATATACCACATAGCCAAAAGTATTATAAAAAAAACAATTTTCATCAATCTAGTCAAGTTTATAAACGCAACCACAAACAATAGAATATAATAATGTCAAAATAAATCAAATAATAATTAATAAGGGTTGCCAACCCTAATCAATGCACTCACCATAAATTCATCTAATACGTACAATAAAACTGTTCCAACATAATGTCTGAAGCATCACACGAGAAATCGATTATTAAATGCCATTTGTTTCTTCTTGGAATTTATCTAATTTAAATTTAATTAAGTAATTATGTTAAATAAGGGCTCTTAATTAAAATTAAATTTAATTATAATTTTTTTTTGTTTTATTAACATTTTTATTTTAACAATAATTAATTAGTATTTAACACGCGCCATTTTTAAATTTAAAATATAAACAAAACAAAAATGCATCATACAGAAATAATTAAATTGTAAATTAAATAAAATAATTAAATGCTAAAATTATTGAATATTCAGCAGGGTGCGGCATCTGTGTAAGTAATAATTTATCAAAATTATGAATCAAAACGTTAACAACTGTAAACATGGAAAATATCGCCCCTGTCTATTTCTATATCGATTTAATATTAAAGTTAATAATTTAATAAATTTTGTTAATTAATTAATAAATGATTAATTGTTAAGACTAAAAACAAAACAAATTTATTATATATACATAAACATTAAAATATATAAATAAAATAACAAAAAAATAAGATTTAAGAAAATATTGTTTGTTTTAATTGTGTTTTATTAGAAACTTTATTTGTGCCGTTTTGATGAGGGGGGACACGATTTCTCTAATACCCAACAATGAACTCTAATGTTTAATTTTTGAAATATCTGAAAACTTTAAATTGGTTGGACTACACTATTTTAACGAAAAAATCTTAATGCTGATCCGTTATTCTTAGAATCATTCCCAAGCACATTTAAAACATTTTTTCATCAACATCTAATAATATAAGTAACATCTAGCAAAGAATCTTTAAGAAATAAAAACAATTCGGAGAATTTAAGTTAAAATTGATTGGCAAACAATTTAAAAAAGCACTAGAAAGCTTGTATAAATTTGGATTCTGCAGTCGTTTTATCGACTGGTTTAAATCGTACCTGACCAATCACGTTCAATACATTGAAATGGGATACAAAAGATCTTTACCAATTTATGGCATCTCAGGTGTACCTCAAAGTTCGTTCCTATATTGGCCCATGAATTTTCATCATTTTCATCAATGGAATGAAAATTCATTTTTCCAAGGTCCTAATGTTTGCCGTTGATCTCAAAACTTATATACAAAACTGTGAAGAATATCGATGATACTAACTAGTAAACTCTAGGAAGATGTCGACAACCTAGCGATGTGGTATGACTTCAATCTGCTCTATATCAACAAGTGCAAGACCATGACTCTCTATCGGAAAAAGAATCCTGTTATTCAACGCAGTCACCATTTTTAAAAAAGTTTCTGAATTTAAAGACCTATAGGGGTTACTTTCGTTGGAAATATGTGTTTTTCTAATCACATTGAGCAATGTATAGCTAGAGCGAACCAATGTTTGGTTTTATTAAACGATGGACAGGTGATATTAATGATTTATTTATATTCAAAATCTCGAGAATATTCAAAAGAAGTTTATCCGTTATGTAACATGGAAAGACGATTGGCCTTATAACCATGAATTACCTTATTACCTTAATGTGAAACAAGTACTACCATACGTAACTGGCTGCAAAACCTATAAGATGACTATACTTGGAAACAGGCGTGAATTGCTAAATAGTACATTTATTGGGAACATTTTACTTCATCACATCGTCGCACCATCTATATTGGAATCAATCAAATTAAAGGTGGCTAGCAGAAATCTAAGCGATCATATATTATTACATTTAGAGGAACATAGAGTAAACTATGGTGACAATGAGCCTATCAACAGGATGGCCAAGAGTTTTAATAAAATCGACCATCACATCGATAAAAAATATTAAATATTTGAATTTTCTAAAATGGGAATTCTGGCGTAATGCTCGCCAATCTCAAAACGTTACAGGAAAATTAATTCTAAATTAAAATAAATTGAAGATACGAGTATGACCAGAGCCACCTATATATACAGAGCCGTAAGGATCAGCCATGTTTTTTGTCGAGCTTTTTCTAGAGGAACTACTTTTTGCATTATCCCATAAGTATCAATGTAAAAATGACCATTTTCGAATTACTTTTCATCAATGAAAAGTTAAATCTTTCATTTCGATAAACACTTTGTGGAACTGATTCTATATTGAAGCAGCACATATCTGAAAGTCAGAACCTTAAACCTTTTATTAATTTAATAAACATTAAATCAAAATTAAATATGAATTTATCATATTTATGTAAACATGAATTTATTTGAATGTGTAGGTAAAATAAATAAATAAAACATATATTGTCATCCTTTCGATCGTAGGTTTTGTCTCTTTTTTAAGAATTAAATCTCACAATTTTTTTTAAATTTCTTTTTCTGTTTCGATCGCAGCATGCTCAAAGCCTCTATTCCATTGTGAAAAATTTACTGCCAACATTTTTTTGTTGCCATAATGAAAAGAGAAAGAAAAGAAAAAATTCCATTAGTGTGACAGAGATAGTAGTTTTTTTACTTTTTATTTTATAGCGAAACTTTTATGGTTACGTTTTGACATCTTCTGTAACATAACCAACAAATTTCATAATTTTTTTTATGTCTAGAGTGCGAACATAATTTTATTCATTTATTCATATGCTATTACATAATAAATAATTTATTGTAATATAATTAATAATAATAACAATAATAATTTATTATTATAACGTCTGAAATATTAAAAAAAAATGTACAACAAAATAACATTTGACCATAAAAAAATCCAAACATGTGTGTGTGAAAAAAATTTCGTATCCGCACACAATTTTTATGTCGATATGTGTAAATGTTGCCATAAAAAATACTCAACTTGATACTTTTCTATAATAAATTATGGCAACACTCTAACACAAACACATTTTTCTCTCCAGTAAAATTTTGCTGATGAAGTTTTTTGTTTCTTTCGCACCACCAGCAAATCTATATTTTTATCCCATTTTGGTTTTACTGACAGCAAATTTTTCACAATGGAATAGAGGCTTAAATGTAGAAATGCTTTTTTTGTCTATAAATTTTATTAATAAATATATCAAAAATTAAACAACTTCTTTGATCAAGCTTTGAATCAATTATAAAATGATAAATTGAAATAGAATCCAATGTTAAAATACTTAATCCATCGACATTTTCATTGAAAAATATCGCACCGAAAAATATTTAATTTTTCATATGTTTTGTATGGAAAAAATGGTTTTTTCGTCAATTTTAGTTCCTCTAGTAAAAGCTCAATTTTTAACCTTAGGGCTCCGTATGTATAGGTGGCTCTGGTATGACGCCAATATTGTGATCAATGTGATTTTGACATTCGGGCGCACGCCATAGTTTAACCAAAGCCATCTTAATAAAAAATAATTAAGATGACTTTGGTTTAACTTATGATATGAGTATGTGCTCGTACCGAGTATTCCATATAGGTAAAGCTCACTAAAAGTTGGGGATCATCCAAAAATTCCCAGGAAAATCTATATTTACTGGAATGTGGTTTACTTAAATTATTCTTATTAAAGTGATAAAAATTAGTACACATAGTGATGATAATAGAGTTATAAAAAGTGTTATTCGTTCGAAATATTATTGGAGTAGGTTATAATTTACAAAGTTGTTTATCGAGGGATTTCGTCTCATTAAACTTGATTCGCCAAGATTTTGTCCAGTTACAAATCGCATTGGTAATCTTCTGAAGTTTTCTCGTATCATTAGCGACCTTACTTCCAATCGCCATAATTACTGTTTCATTTGCAAAGATGGCTATGATTCCTTCATTTTTGGTTGGTTAGTCCTTTGTGTATAGTAAATATAGGATTGGTCCTAAGACGCTCCCCTGCGTGACATCGGCAGAGATTTTCTTTAGATCGGAGTATTCATCCTCATATTTCACACGAAAATGTCTATTGGATAAATAGACGCTATGCCGGGTTCAGTCTTTCCATTATGAAATGACAAACAATACTGAATTAATAAAAATACGATGACTTTGACTATTCATGCGTTATTTGTCAAAAAGAAACCAATGAAAAAATCACCTCTAGATGAACGCTTTTACAAAATACTCCCGCGAACTGGCGCATTCGATTTCAAATCGCTAAAATATCGTAGGTTGTTGACATTATTTTAATTGTCGACGTTGACAAATGGCCACCACGGCTACGCTTGTAGCACCATATCCTCTTCATGAAATTGTCCATGACCAATTCGCACATTTGCGGCTAGACGTCCTCGATAACTTCACGAATTCCATCTTTAAGGTTTTGAATCGATTGTGGAGCATTGGCATCGATCTTATCTTTCACGTGGCTCCAAAGAAAAAAGGCTAAATGTGTTAAATCACAATATCTCGGTGGCCAATTGTGATCACCTATTCGAGAAATAACACTGTCAGAAAATTTTTCTTTCAAAATTGCGATTGTTTCGGCACGTAGCGTCGTCTTGCTGAAAATAAACGTCATCCACATCAATATCTTCCAATTCCGGCCAAAAAAAATCATTTATCATAGCTCGGTAGCGCAATCCATTCACCGTAACAGTTCCACCACCCTCGTTTTCGAAAAAGTAAGGTCCAATCACACATAACATAAACCACATACATACATGTATATTATATGCACATATAACAATACATAAACATAATATGTTTATTTTATATGTATGTATGTATGTATATAATGTATATGTATATGCTTAGTTAAATGTATGCGTTTGTATACTGTTGTTAAATGAAAACTGATGCAATCTACGACTATAATTTATAAAGGCAATTGAAATATGATCGATTTGAAATCAAGATTATGTTATGGAGGGGAGAAGGGTAAAATCTAATATTTGCTATTAATCCATATTTATGTAATTTATTCAGTTCGTTTGGTTTTCATTATCAAGTAATAAAAAATGTATATGACGGCAAAAAGCACAAACAAATTTATTATTTTAAATCGAATTGGTTGAACAGTATAGAAGAAGAAATATTGTTTGCATTTTCCTAATCGATATAGTGATCGCTAGGAATGCGTAAATCGCCTAAACGAATTAATTAAAAAAAATTAATTGTTCAATCTGTGTGCTGTGATCAGATGAGTATCACTCAAATTTCATTGGTAGATAGAAAATTTTCATTGTGTTACTCACGCGTTGTGTGTATTTGTTTCAGTGGCTAAAATATGCATTCAATCAGATTTTGATAGAATTATGAACAAAAATGTTTTCAACAAATTTACTTTGTGATTTCTATATAAATATAAATGCAACATTTACTAATTCAATTTAACTTTAAATGAAACAGTATATAGCATTTTCAAAAAAATGCAAAAATTTAGTTTTTGGAAAAGAGATTTTTTAATGCTAGATAATGTAGCCAACCGGAAATGCATATTTAAAAATTCCAATCAAATTTAAGTTAATTCATTTCAAATATTATTTATATTTTATTTCCATATAGATGTATATTCAAATACACGGATAAGCTCTCAAAGGCGTCAATTTATTTTCAAACATACATCATGGCGCAAATTGTCGAAAGATTGAAAAATGAAGTAGCAGATTGTGATCCTGCGTCAAATCCAGTACACATACCTGCCAAAAAAATTGTAATTCAACAATCTAATAACTATTACGAATTATCGAATTATTCTTTTTGCAATGAACAAATAATAGGAGAATTTGGTGAATTCGAAAATTGTTCGAAACCAAACATCAATACACAACCATACACAGAGAACCTGATTGCTTCAAATGCAATGCAGTTGAATCGTTTTAATGTATTAAATGACTATCCAGAGAAATTTGCTGGTGAAGAATTACGAGCAAACCAAAATATCGGTTATTCAAGTCAACAACACGGATCGGGTAGCAGCAATAATTCAACAAATCTAAATGTAGTGCCCATTATGGAACAGGAATTTAAAGCGTTGCCAATTGAACCTCACCTATGGAGGTATAATAATCTTAAGAAAACGCCTAGCCTACCAAATGGGTTAGGCAAATCAATGTTTAATACAGATAAACCATCAACTAGTAATGACGAAGAATTTCGATTGGCTATGTTACAACAGGAACAGTATCCATATCTGAATCATCAAATTCGTCCACTATTTGGGGATCATGGATGCAGTTTAACAACTACAAATTTACAAACCATTGGAAAGATTCCAGCTCATTCAAATCAAATAATTAACTCAAATCGAGCAACATATTTGGGTGCTGATGGTTGGAGATCAATACCGAATGAATCTAACCAATTAACTAATAGTGAAGAAGTATTTCAATTGGCTAACAGTTTACAACAAGAAGAGTGCTTTTGTACGAGTTACTCAAATATACAATCATTATTGGGTTCAAACATTCCGTATTTCTACTCTATTTTGGATGAACAGCTAAAAGAACTGGCAGGTGGACCTAAACGATGGAGATATTTGATACGTGATTTAGTACGTACTGATCCAAATATTATGAGACTTGACCGGTGGAACTTTCTAATAAATGAACTAACACAAGTGCATCCAAATATCTTGCAAACTCCAAATACAAAAACATGTCTAGTCGATTATACAGACAGGTCAATACCAAATGAGATGACTCAACTAACTGGCAATGATGGAAAGCCTCCAAGCTATCCAGAACATTGAACAGCTGATGTATAAAACGTTGTAAATTTATTATTCTAAATACAGTATTAAAACGGAAATTAAGTCGAATTAAAAATTATTGAGAATTATTGTCCCCATTTACTACGTACCTAACCTAACCTATTGTCAAATTGCAAAACTTTACGAAATTTTGAATGTTTTTAAAAAGATGACACATTTTTAGTTGACATGTATATTTTACACATATACACGAGTACATACACATGTTTTATTATTTACATAATATTATATATTTCAGCATATTATTTATGTTATGAAGTTTCCTTTAAAACTTTGCAGTTGACTTTGCATGTTCAATAACAAAAGTGGTGGCTATACGCGCTATTCAAATAATCAAATTCTTTATTAATGTTTGTTTTTTGTGCATTGAGTAAATATAGTATCCAATATCATTATGGATAATGAATTTTTAAGTACACATCAAGTTAATTAATTGTTCTGTTAAAGTACCCATACATATGTACAGATATACCTATTTCAATTAAAACCTATCAACCTGAAGCAAATATTTGAAACAAACTTGAGTAATCGAAATTCCCTTCAAATTTTAGTAAAACTTATTAAAATCACAAAAACCAAAACTATTTCCAACATTATATAATATATATGGCGCTTAATCTGACGATCTATTCGGCAATAAATGTGGCATAATGTCCTAATAAAAAACGAATAATTCAAAAAGCTGCTCGCCGTTTCAAACTGAATTATTCAGTATACAATGGAATTGTAACTCTTTGTTAGCTTCAATAAATCTACCACAGGATTTAAAATTAATAAAATTAAATACAGCACAACCATGTAAAGAAGTCGCTTTGAATGCATCGCAATTGGATTATTTTGATGTATTAATCGGACATCCCGAGGAATCGCTTGATAAAACAACACAGTTTTCTCAGGATGTGGCATGTGCAAACCTACATGTTCCGGATAGTTTCGTTAGATCAAGAAATGCTGATTTTAACAATATTTTGGACAAAGAGCAAAAATTACTGTCCGATGGGTATAAACAGAGGAGGCACTTCATACAAATTCACTCGAATACTATGATAAAACCAAATTCTCCATTAACTTATCTATAGGTGATAACAGATCCATATCTACGTCATATGAGACTAATCAGGCAACTAGACTAGTCAGTTCCGATAGAACGACTGCAGCATTCAAATCCAACATACCAAAATTTACCGTCAATTTGGGGTGCTGGCTTCAGTATAACAACACCATGTTTAAACACCATTGAGCTAATACAAACCAACCCAAATTATATAAGACATCCAAGACCACCAACATATTTGGGATATGATGATGAGAGATCAATGCTGAATGAAGATACTCAACAACGAAAGGCTCTATACCATACTTGGCATCGTCCATATGATCTTCAGAATAATATGGTATGAACCAAAATATTGTAAATTAAATATTCGAACTACAGTGTCGTGTCAAAGCTGAAATAAAATCTATTCCATTAAAAACCACGAAATGAGACAAAAATATAGATTTGTAGGTGGTGCGAATGAAACGACAAACATTGTCAGTAAAATTTTACTGGAAAAAAGGCTATGTTTGTGTTAGTATGCTGCCATAAAAAAATTGTTGTTACTATACAAATGAATCAAGTCGAATATTTTTTATGGCAACATTCTTACACATCAACATTAAAATTGTATGTGGATACGAAATTTTTCTCGCACACTCTTGTAATTCATAGTATGATTTTTTAATGGTCAAATGTCATTTGGGTTTGTTTTGTTTTGAATTCTTTTTAATATTTGGGGCGTTAAAATTTTGTGGATTTTGTGTTTATAAAATAAGTGCAATTAGTTTATAAATAAATTAATTTTTTATTTAGACTGTGTCCGAAACCTGTGATTTGAGTACGAGAAATTACTAATAACTGTAATTTAAAATAGGCATCATGGAAGCACTAATTGTGCGGCGACGAAGAAATCGAATTTCAAGGAAAATATTTAGAGAAAGAGGAAATCCATTTGAATATGATGATGAAACATTTTTTAGGCGATACCGATTTACAAAATTATTATTGGCCAATTAAGCAAAGAGCTGCAAAGAAATACTGGAAGGAGTAAAGCGATTCCGCCCTGTTCGAAAGCATGAAACGAAAAAATTTTTGTATTTTATTATTTTACAGGTGTATATTTATTTACTAATGTTCTCGTCCGTTGGCCAGGATCCAGTCGCGACTCATACATGTTCATTTTTACTTTCAAACAGACTTCCGGAGAATTCATGGCTTCTCGGTGATAGTGAATACTGGTAATGCATTGTCTAATGACTCCGCTTATAAATCCAACGACGAGTACGGAAATTCGTCACAATAATCAACATAAGGCGACCAGAAATATTATGGAGCAAGCGTTCGGTGTATTAAAAAGCCGGTTTTATATTATTGACATAACTGGAGGTTCTATGTGCAAATTATTATGGCCTGTTTTATTTTACAAAACATTGCAAAATTAAAAAACGATCCAGATGTAGAATTTGTTCTTGAAAAGGATTTATTAGATTCCGAATTCGAAAATGTACTAGAATTTGATGAGAGTTCGTCGTTTCAAAACAGGGGAAATATAATAAGGCAAACTTTAGTTAATTATAATTTTACAAATAATCGTAGTTAATTTACTTAAATTGAACTTTCAACTACATAATGCGTTTTACTTTTTAATAATTCAGTCTTTGTTAACATCACCAATTTAGTTTAATTTCAAAAAAATTTATGCTTACGAGTAATTTGGTCATTGGCAGCCAAATTTCTCAGCAATGCTGTGAAGTAAGGTGTTTGTTATTTTAGTCTCCTTTAGTCGCTCTTCCTGCACCAAAACATTTCTTTTGGCGATTTTTAGTATTTCACGATCGAAATCGTCGATATCCCGTCTCTTTCGTTTAGATCCAGTTCGCTGTGGAGTTGGAGAAACTCTATACTTGTGGTCGGTACTCGGTGGTGGCATATTATTCACATATTATTCGATAGCTGGCAAAAATTATCATAATAATAGGCTCGAATAATTTGGGTGTGTTCGGTGTTTTCAAGTAAATGTCAAAAAATTAATTCACGATTTTTTATCACAAGTTTCGGACACAATCTTAAAAAAATATTTTTAATAGTTTGGTACAAATATTTGTGAGTGTCATAAAAAATGGAACAAGAATACGGTATGTTTATGTTTATTGCCAACTGAAAATACAAAAAATGCCCCATTCGTAAAATTAATATTTGATTTCAAACAGAATATATGTATACGAGTATGTAGGGTATTCAAGTTATGTCTGTATAACATTTGATCTTGTAGTAAATTGTATAAAATGTTAAGATAATATTAAATTTAAGAAATATCCAGATTGACTCTAAATTTAGTACTCAGAAACATGTTCGTTCAGCGTGAGAAATGTAATAGATTTAAATGTTTTTACGTTTTTCGTTTGCAAAACGTTTATTTTTTTTCAAACAATTTCTAAAATTTAATAAGTAATTTGAATATTAAAATCTATAATATCAATCAGTAGCTATAGAACAATAATATATATTTCTATTTATTCAGGAGGAAACAAAATCCACATTTTGAAGAATATGAGGGTTGACGTTGAGAGTTGACATAAGTGATTCACTGCGAAGCTGCATATCCAGCTTCTGGGATGAGTAGTATTTGGTCAACGAAAGCATCGGGTTCCCGCAGGTGAAAAAGAAACATCGTATCGGTATACCTAATCAAAATTTGTGAAATGGTCTATTAGCTACACAAGATTAATTTTAAATTTTCAAAAAGTTTAGGAAGCAAACTATTAGAGACTGTTTGGGAAGAAGTGATGAGTAAATGAAGTAAGCTAAAAACCCAATGAATTATTAATATGTAAAGTAAATTAATAATTTTGTAAATTCCTATATATACAGATCTGAAAAGCAACACTTTAAACATATTGAGAGTAAAGAGAATGTGGGAGAGCATAAAAGCCTCATATGTACCCTCCAAAAGAAAATGACTAGCGGTGCTGCAGCCGAGGCTATATGAAGGAGTATAAGTATAGCATATTGCTGTCCTTTTTAGATAGCACAAGCGAGCCGAGAAAGTATATCTGTTTTTTTCTTGAATAGAGTTATCCAAATTGAGTATCTCAGATCTTTCTGATTTCTTTCGGTTTCTAATTTTTTTGTCTGTTCTATATTAAATCCAATTAGTTACACTCAATTAAAATATATCCGGTTATAATTTCCAAAATTACTTTATCTTTTATCTTATCTGTTTCTGCGATTATAAAACTATATGTGTGGACACTAAAAATGTAGCAGACGGAACTAACCGGTCTGAGGAGAAGAATGTTGTAACCCCAACAAATAGTAGAAAGAGTAAATCTAAGATTTACATACATATATATATATATATATATATATATATATATATATATATATATATATATATATATATATATATATATATAATATATATATATATATATATATATATATATATATATATATATATATATATATATATATATATATATATATATATATATACATATATATATATATATATATATATATATATATATATATATATATATATATATATATATATATATATATATATATATATATATATATATATATATATATATATATATATATATATATATATATATATATATATATATATACAGTAGAATTCGCTTATAGTGAACGACCAAAGGGACAACATTTTTGTTCATTATAAACGTGTGTTCATTTTAACCAAATATTTGGATATAATGAACAGTGTTCCTTATAACCGTTTATATATGGAATGTGCATATAGAGATATGGTTCATAGGCTGTGAGATGGCTGTTGTATTAGGCGGCAAGAATTACTTAATGTCAACTTAATACTTTTTAAATTCGGGACTATAAAATGCGATGGACAGTTATCGGCTATGAATAAAACATTTCACGCTTCTTTTAAAAAAATTTTGTCCAACTGCTTTAAATATTCTTCCCATTCAAAATGTGTCAACCAGGCCTTCGGTTATTTTTATATATAACCGGTAGCGTCCTTATATTTTTAACACATCGTGGTTTGGCGCTTTTGCCAATTACCAATAATAGTTGCTTCTCGGATCCGTCAGAATTACTACCGACTAAAATTGTTACCCTTTCTTTACACAGTTTACCACCCGAGCAACTTTTATTTTTGAATTCGATAGCCTTCTTAGGAAGTAATTTGTAAAACAGACTTGTTTTCTATATCCATCAAGAATACGAGGTTCAAACGTATGAGTGTAAAATGAAATGTATAATTCATAGAAAACGAAAAAAATGAGAATCGACGTTCATTTTAACCGTATTATTTTGCATAACTTTTGATATGTTAGAACAAATTTATCGTTCATTATACGCTTATAAACGAAGTTCACTATATGTAGTGTAAACAGCAAAAAATTTCTTAAGTTGATTCAAGGGACTAAAAAAATGGTTCATAATAACCGTATGTTCATTATATGCAGGGTTAATTATAAACGAATTCTACTGTATATATATATATAATTATAACGGGTGTATTTTTAATCTTTCTGTATACGAAACTAACAAGAAGTGTGCAAGGCTTACAATCTAAAAAATGTGTTATCTATGTTCTTAACCTATGTTAAATACTTATTATTAGTATTCATAAAAATTAATTGATGTTGATTGAATGGGTTCTTTCTTAAAAATGTAGTTAAATTAAATGTATCAATATATTAGATGTAGTGGATCTACTCTGCTAAGCCGTCTATATTTCGGTTGCCTTAATAGTTGCCTTGCTTTGCATTCATTGGAGTGAGTTTCCAGTTTCGAAAAGTACTTCAAACTGTGTGCTTGGATCATATCTTTGACCGTTTTAATCCCAAGGTCTCTATGGATGTTGCAATTTCGGATATACCACGGATCATTTGTAATACAGCGAAGTATTTTTGATTGCGTTCGTTGTAAAATATCTATATTTGATGCGTTTTTACAGCCCCATAGTTGAATTCTATATGTCTATATAGGAATTAGGATCATTATGTATAGCAGAACCTTGCATTTTAGGGAAAGCTTTGAATTTCTTCCAATCAGCCAGTACATTTTTCACTTTTATTTGGTTGCGCTTCGATTCGATGTGTTTTCTCCATGTCAATCTTCGATCAAGATGAAGACCCAAGTATTTGACATTTTGTTTGTTGAAGGATGTTGACATTGTTTAATTTCACCGCTAGACGTGTACGCTAATTCAACATAAATGTTATGTGTGTTGATTTGTTTTCATTCTCATTTATCCGTTACGTTCTTTGCCAATTATCAATTTTGTATAAGTTGATGTGACAACCTTATCAGTTATTGGTAGATCGGCAGTATACAGCAAATACAATACTGGCCCCAGTACGCTGCCTTGTGGAACTCCTGCGTTTATATCATTTAGTTTAGTAATGGCTGAATTGTGTTTAACCTAGTATTTTCTATGAAACAAGTATATTTTTGAAGGACTGCATGACATTTTTTTGTCAGACCCGTTTTAATTTTATATATAAGGCCCTCATTCCATAATAATAATAATAATCAGTTTTAAAGGCCATTACTGGCCCCTTACTGAGTCAACAACCTGGCTCCAACGGTTTCGATCCAGAGCATGGTCTTCATACTGTCTAAGACAATCAGAAGAGGCCAAGTCGTTCTCTACATGTTGGAGCCATCGTCGCCTGCAACGACCTCTGCGCCTACCATATGGTGGCTTTCCTTTCAGAGACCGCTGCACAATTCGTTCCGGATCAGCACGCAGAACGTTACCGAGCCAGCGTGCTCACTGAGATCTTACTTCATGTACAATATCGGGGATCTTCATCAGATCTCTGATCTCGAAATTGTACAGAGCTCGGTATGTACCATCGCTTTCGCGTTTTGGGCCGTAAATCACACGCATGATTCTTCTCTCAAATGTAAGGAGCCATCTCTCGTACTCATCATTTATTTTCTTGTAATGCAAATTTAATTGTGTTAACAACTCTGTGCACCTGCTCTACAGTGGCATGTTGGTCCCGAAACCTAAATTGGTGGTCTGGTATAATCTGTCAATCAATTCAGATAATATTGGTTTTAATTTTTGTAATACCATTTTTTCAAAAAGTTTAGAAATCATCGGAAGTATACTTATTGGCCTGTACGATTCGATTTGTGTTTCGTCTTTTCCAGGCTTTGGAATCATTGTAGTTTGCGATATTTTCCATTTTTTAGGGAAATACCCACATCTCATAATCGCATTAAAGATATAAGCTATGAGTTTTAATGCATTTATCAGGTAATTCTCTGATCATTTTTCCGGTAATAAAATCGTGTCCCGGAGCTTGCTTTGGGTTCATACAATTTTTAATGGTATTTGTAACATTTTTCCACTTAAATTTTAAAGGAATTGGTTTCAAAGGGTCTTCCGTAAACTTTGGTAATTTACTGTTAGTTTTTTCGTTTGGTGTGAATACTTTTTTCAAGTGGTTAGAGAAAGCACTAGCCTTTTCTATGTCACTTCTGGCCCAATGTCCATCTGGTTGCCTAATTGGTGGATTCGATAATGTTGGCCTCTTTAGTTTTTTTGTTGCCTTCCATAGTGAATAATCTGTCTTCTCGGTGGCCGAGAGTTCAGTAAGGTAACTCTGGATTACTAAGTCTTCTTCTTCTCTCAATGCTCGTTTAAGGGCTTTAATAACCCTATTCAATTTCCCTTTTAGTAATGAAGATTTTTGCTGCTATCATAGCCGGCGTATTGTCCGTTTCTCTTGGATTAACTGCAGTATATTAGATGAAGGCTTATTAACTTGAATGATTTCTTGACGAAACAATTTTGACAATTTTGGGCCACTTTTTCGAGCACCGCTGGCCGTATGTCACGAATAACACGATCAATACTGGCCTCCAACACGTCAATTGTTGTTGAACTGATTGGTCTCACACCATATACGGCAATTTTGTTTATTTAAAAAACCCGTTAAGCCAAAAATGAGCTGAACACAATTTAACGATAAAATAACGGTTCATTTACCAAATGCTGTAGAGCCCAATCGGCTAAAGAACGACGCTAATAATGGATTCGTGGCTTCAATTCCTACACCACCTGGATCTTGAATGGGTGTAGGATAAGATCTTTGCGCAAAATTTTCCATGTATAGTGGACGGACAGAGACCCAATTCCTGCGAACGACGACCAATCGATAAATTGGAATCTTCTTCCACACTTTCGTTTACAGCGGCGATATTCTCTTCAGTATGCACATTCCTTCGACGTATTGATGTTATTGCATCCTCTAGAGAGTATGTGGTACGAAGTCTATCCACAGTTCAACGGATGGCTTGCTCAGATGGACGATTATGTGCCCCATAAAAATCACGAAGTCGTTTAAAAGTTGCACGAATCGACGACTGATTTTCAAAGTAAATTTTAATAATTTCGTAGCGTTGTTCAAGCGTGAGAATATTCATGATGATTTGCCGGAGTATACTGAGATCTGCTAGAGTATATTTTTCATAAAAATTTAATTTATTATTATTATTGATAATATAATTTTAATAATTTTTTATTTCAATTTTTGATTTAAAATGTTGTTATGCCTAAAGGTGTTTTATGAAAATGGATTGTATCTTGAGCCTCCATTTGTGCTTTTCCTTAAAACTAAACAAAAATTTCAGCAAATAAATATTGTTGTCTTTTTAATATAAAAAAATAATTTATTTGTTTGGTGCAACAATTTGAATGATTTTTAGAGGCAGATAGTGAACATATTGAAGGCAATACAAACCACCAAATAAAAACATTTATAAAAACTTAAAAATTAATAATAATAATAATAACTTTATGAATGCAAGCCAGAAAAATATTCAGTAAATTTGCCACGTACTTGTTTGCTGCATTTGTTGAATTCCTATTCATAGGCTGAAGAGGCACTAGATTATTATTATGGTTATTCCAAGATCCTTCAATTATATAAAATAAAAATGGTTTTAAACGAATATATTTTAAACGAATTGTATTTATGAATTAAAAGATTTACCTGGTGCGATAACTCCGTTTACTTCACGATTGATTAGATCGGGTGTAAAATAATTCGTATTTTTCTAGGCAGACAAAACACTGGACTATATCACCTAGCAACGCCAGATTTGATATAATTGATGCTCTAAATATTCGTCACTTAGAGCAAATGGATTGCAAAACGATTCTCCATCATGCGGCGAGCTCGGCTAAAACGACAATTAAACAATTTTTGTTCCATTGTTTGCATCATTGTATACGGTTTTAACATGTTTTCGTGTAAGGCGAAAGCACCGTCAGCCACAAAAACTAATGGAACGGCTTCAAAATTATTATATAAAACATAAATTAAAAGCTTTATTTATTTGGTAATATGTTTTTTATAAAACCATTTCCCAAACTTGATATGCCAGAAAATTCCTCACTCTGTCGACCGCAGCAGCACCAATGGCACACATTATAAAATTTGTAATCGTGATAATCGCTATTCGCAATTAACAGAATGGAGGAAGTTTTCTTATAATTAAAAAACTTGGAACCAGAATTATTTGGTGCCTAAAGTAAAATATAAATTATAAATGAACTTTTAAAATATTAAATACTTACTTGAATTGTGACGTGTTTCCCATCGATTGCCCCTATACAATTGGGGAAAATTCCATCTGTCCTAAAACCCAGATACACCCGTCTTATTAAGTATTCCTCCGTTAATTCAGGGAACATTCGACTTTTTAAAGGACTTGTTATGGCCTTAGTGGTTTCAGTTACTATTCGGTGAACACTGATTTATGAGCACTTGTAAGCAATCGCCAAGTCGGTCTGCGATTCACCCGTGGCAAGATATCTATGTGCATTAAATTGTTACGTTGTGTGACATTTAAGATACATATTTTATAAATTAAATGTATACGTTACGTGCCTTAATGTAACCGGCAATTGTAAATTAGGGCTCAAAAGGCTCGTTCACAACAGTTTCGATTTTAATTAATGGCCCGACCAAATTCGGGTATTTATTTACTTATTTATTTATTTAATTTATTAAATGGTTGCACTACTATGAATTACAATTATAATTTTACATATAAATTGAATATAAACATTTTAACCTAAATTAAAAATATATTTATAGTGATAACAACAATAATAATAATAAAAGTCTAATCCTTGTTTACTGTCAACCGACAAGGATATCCACAAACTGATTACCTTCACAAAAAAAGAAGAATTCATTAGGTTCGTACTGATATAGGCGATGCTTATATAGTCTGTAGCCGGATAGATTTTAGTTTTTCTAATTTATTAAAAATGTATTCAAGCTGTTTATCCTTCTAGAACTTAAACACCGCTAAGCATACCCGAAAATGATAATATTCATGGAACAAGCAGCCAAGTAAGATGTACATAAGTATACTGAGAGATATGAATGTATTTTCTTAGTCCAAAGACGTATCTTAAACACGAGTTGAATAATAACTCCAAGTAATTGAAATGCAGAAAATGCTTTAAGATGTACATAAGTCTTAACTAGTTGAAGGCGAAGTGTAGAATTTAAATATTTTGTATAGCAGTCCATAATAGCCTTAGATGGAAGATTATTCTATTGCAAACGCTTCAAACGTGATGGCTCCAACATAAAGTTTTATCAAAATATATAACCAGGTTATTCACAGTATCAGAAAACCTTTAATCACTGTACCGTACACTCACAACAATATTGGGAAAATTATCAGTATTGTGATCTGATGAAGCGATCAATATACATTGGGTTTTATTGCTATTAAGATCCAACCTATTATTTGTTGACGATTGAACTATGCTCTCAATGTCTTAATTTACCATCTCAATGCAATTCGGGATGTCGTTTACACTGCAAAATTTATAATATTTGCAGCGAAAATTTCTTTAAAGCACTAGTTATATCGTTGATAAACATCATAAACAAGAATGATCCAAGAACAGAGTCTTGTGGGACTGCAGTACTTGTTTTGCATATACTAGAACTAGATGAGTGAAGAAAAACTGTTTGGCGATGATCGTAAAGATATAAAATTAGATATGATGCTGGCAACTTATTTATTAGCATTTCGTAATACTACGAAGTATTTTCGCTTGGGTTCGTTGCAGGAGTGGGATACCCCATAACTGAATACCATATGTCCATATGGGTTTGATTATCACTTTGTACAATAAAGCTTTATTGGCTACAGATACCTGAGATTTTCTTACCATATTAACCAATACTTTTTGGAAAATTTGTCTTCAGCCAGTTTTCGATTTTGTTTAGATGATTCTGTAATATGACTACCTGGTTGGTTACAGGTAAGTCAGCTGTGTACAGCAGGTATTATAATAGAGAACGCTAGAACGCTGCCTTGTGGAACACCTGCATTGATATCATTTAAGCAAGTAGTTGCATTATTTTGTTTAACCATGTACTACCTTTGAAGGAGATTATTATTATTATTATTATTATTAAAGTTGGCTGGAACCTAAGCAGGTTCCGCACTCAATGCCACTCTGGGCCCATGGTGCAAATGGGCCCATGGTGCAAAGCACTCTTGAAGGAGATAATTTCCCAGAACGGAATGAAATTTCTTCGGTAGAAGTCCTTTAATTTTGTATATTAGCCCAAAGGCTTGTGCAATGTCCAAGAAGGCAGCAGAACAATATTTATTTTCCTCGAAGATGTTTTTGATTGCATTTGCAATCCTGTGTACTTGTTCTGTGGTACCATGTTTTTTTCGGAACCCCAATTGATGGTCTGGAATAATATACCGTTCTTCTAATACTGGTTTCAATTTTGTTAATAGCATTTTTCAAATAACTTGGAGATTGTAGGCAGACGATATGATGAAATCGGTGTTGCATATTTTCCAGCTTTATGTATCATTGTGATAAAAAATATCTTCCATTTTTTGAGGAACATAACCAGTCCGCATGATTGCGTTGAATATGAATATTATTAGTTTTATGCATTTGTCTGGCAACTCCATTATCATTTTTCCGGTAATAAGGTCATGCCATGGTGCCTTTTTTGGACCTATACAATTTTTAAATGTTTTCTTAACTTTCTTCCAATTATATTTTATGGGTTTGAAGGACAAACCATAATCCATTTGGTCGGATAGCACGAAGTTATTAGTTTCTTATCAATTTCCAGTTGGTAGGCTAATCGGGTGATTCGAGTTTGTTGGCCTTTTTAACTTTTTTGTTGCCCTCCACAAAGAATAATCTGTCCTCTCGGTTGCAAAGAATAATCTGTCCTCTGGTTTTCTTCTTCCCGCAATTCAAATCTTAGTCTTAATAGATCGATTTAATTACCATTGCAAAACCTGTGATTTTGTTTTTTGCCATCGGCGGCGAATTTTCCGCTTTTCTGGATTAGTTCCTGTATATTATGTGACAGTTTATGAAGTTTTCGGTACTATTTAAGACAGGTATAGCTTTTTCAGCTGATAATGCCAGGACAACTATTAGATTTTCTGCCACTGCAATATCTGCTGGTGTGATAAGAAGGATATTCAGTACACAATTTTGTTCGACTAGCCTCTTATATTGATTCCAATTAGTTTGCTTGTTTGTAAGCCGTTTTGGCGTTTCTATTCTTGGGACGCCGGTCTTACTATTACAGGTTAGTGATCAGAAGACAGATCATAGCAATCGATGACCTTAGCATATGTACGTGGAATTTATTTAGTTGCACAAAAGTCAATTAAATCAGAAACTTTCTTTTTATCTGTGGGCCAGTACGTTGGGTGACCGGCAGATAAGTAATCCAGGGACTGTTCTTCTATAGCTTCATAAAGTTGTTTGCCTTTCGGCGATGTTAATCTGGAACCCCATTGAGTGTGTTTGGCGTTAAAATCACCCCCGCAAGAAATGTATTTTCTACCTGGCAGAAATAACCCATGAACTGCAGTTTTTTATAGCATGTTTTGGAGGACCGTACACTGCTGATATGACACTGTTTTCAGATCATTCCTGAAGACAGATTCTCGTTGATTGGATATAATCCTTCTCATATTTCATAAATTCATAGTGTTTTAATCTTGTTTTTATCAATACAGCTGTGCCTCCATGTGCTTTCCCATCTAGGTGCTTCGTGTCATAAACAGAGTACCCATTAATTTTGAAATATTTATTTTTGGAGAAGTGTGTTGCAGATATTAACATTATGTCAATATTGTTCTCAGTGAGGAATGCTTGAAACTCTGCTTTAGGCCATTTGCTATCCATATGGCTATTTAGAGGACAGTCATTTTTGATTTTTAACGACTATCTGCATCAACGTGTTCATATTCTGCATCATTAGATTCATGGTTCTCTCCATCATCGCCATGACGCTTTGCATCATGTTAGTTAACTTGCTTAAAGCTGCTGCGATGTTTCCTTCTTCGCTTGCTTGCACATTAGGAGTGGTACGCTTAAGAATACTTGCATATCAACCTCTTGATGCACACTACTGTTAACAGTTGCTTTTGGTTGATTATTTCGTGCATTATGATATGAAACTTCTGGTCGTACTTTTGGTTTAGTGGAAGAATGAAGATTAAGCATTCGATGATTTGCTCGCTGCCTAGGATTAATTCTTCTTTTCAATTCTAGATAAATTGGACGCTCTCTATAATTTGCAGTGTGATTACCGCCACAGTTGCTGCATTTTCCCACTGATGCTTCCGTTTTTTCTTTGTTGCATGCATTTGAGTTATGGAGTTCACCACAGATAACACAAACATCGCTTAAAGTCCAGTTACCGGTCCAGATTTTGTTCTGAGTTGCTCAATGGTAATTCTTCTATACAGTAGATATTTTAAATCAAATATTGCATGTTTCTCATTGATTTTTTTCTGCTAAAACTTGGTTGAAGCGTTTGTTAAGATTACTACGGGTGAGGTCTTAATAATCGCGAGAATTGAAACAATCAAATTGAATAATAATTTTAATTCTGATTTATTAAATACATTTTTTCGGTTTATATAGCAAAATTAAATTAATTTTGTCTACATTTAGCATTTTGGCTATACATTGTGTTTTTTTTTTATAAAATCAAAATGTGTATGAAATGTATGTAATATGATATGTACAAATATTATTATGTATAAACCTGTATGACCTGTTTAGTGAACTAAACACTTGTCTTAGCTCGTTAAACACACAATTAAACCCGCCAGCTCGGTCTCATTCCAAATAATAAGAATGTACTCAAGCTTTTCGTGTTGTTTAATAAAAAATTAATACTTTTTAGCGGTTCTAAATAATCCATATTCAAATTTCACAAATAATTATTCATATTGCTTAAATCACTATTCAAAATATATTCAATGCAAATTTTATTATTATTCAATAAATTCGTTTATTACAAAAAATTATGTAAATAATGTGGTGTGTTGAATAAAAAAAAATATATGAAATATTGTTACAAAAGCTGTCAAATGTATCCAAAAAGATTTGCTATAAAATAAAAATACAAAGAATATGGTCTTTGTCACTCTTAAGGCTTGTACACGAGTTAGGAAATATTTGCTAGGGAATCATAGCCGATCTCTCTCTGAGAGAATTTTTGTGTGATTAAGAGAATTTTTGTGTGATTAAGAGAATTTTTGTGTGATTAAGTTGGTCGTCTGCGAGTTTTTTGCTCAAAGTTAAATATATTTCAACTCAAAGAAGAGAAAAAGGGGCGTGTTTTTCGTCATTTTAGTTGATTTGATTGGGAGAGAGATCGGCTATGATTTCCTAGCAAATATTTCCTAACTCGTGTACAAGCCTTAAGGGAATTTTAGTTTTTTTTCGCCTTTCAGAGTAACACAGGCTTAATTACTATTTAAAAGAATTGAAAAAGTTTTTCATTTGTTTTATAACCTTCGCTCTATTAAATGACAGCTAAATTTATAATGAGCATCATTTTATAAGTAAAAACTCGGCAAATCGGTACTTTGGTTGATTCTTTTAATAGGTAAATCGGTACATTGGTTGATTCGACCAATTAAGCAGTGTCAAATAAAGATGATATAAGAAATGCGCATAGTTTTTAATTATAATATAAAGAATAATTGTATAATTTACAAACGTAGAAATTGAATCTCTTGATATGCTGAACGATCATATATGAAGTAAAGTTCAGTACAATATGTTTCTAACAAAAAAAGGCAACAATGCGATAATAAGAACATAGAAAGAAGGAAGAATAAAATTAAATGGGGTGAGGAAAATTATTTGAAATAAAGATTTAAAAATTGTTGACAAATAAAAGAGTTGATTTATTGTTTTCAAATAAAAATTGTCCAATTGATCTTAAATAGCTATATAAGAAATTCTTGGTTACATTTTATGACCATAACCATAAAATACTAAATATTATAACATATCAAATGCCTATATGTTAAACTATAATTAATTTAAGAAATAAAAACAAATTTTTGCATGTGGCAACAAAAATCAGAAATATTGTATATGAGTATAGTATGTATGTATTTTTATGTTATTGTAATATGTATAGGTGGTATGTATATTTGTATAATAAATATGTTTCATGTTTATGTTATACGCACGAAATGTAATTAAATATTTCTTACACAAACTAAATACAAATAATATTTGTAGTACATATATGTATATGTGTATATAATCGAAATTTTATAGCATATTTTCTGTATATGTACCAACATTATCCTATTCATCTTATCGCAAAATATAAAACAACGAAAACGATTCAGTAAAACAGACCTGTCATAAACAAGAACGCATTCAGTTTAAAATAACTAAATGAATTAATTGTGGTCATAGCTTAATCTGTGGCATGCAAGTTACAATTAAAATTGAAAGGAAATCCAGTACCGGCTGACATCAAAATATTTTTATTATTAAATAACTAATACAAGAAAAGTTTTTGAATGAACATCATTTAACCACAAACAATACAATGGATAAATTGCTCAAAACACAAACCGTTCTATCGTGCGAGATAGTTCGATTGGTATCAATCTACAAAAGTGAATCGAAGATTCGCAAAACAAAAAAATATTTTAAATTACAAATTACCTCGTGCAAAAAGCTGTACAATAAGTTTATTGCTGTTGATGACGAAATTCGAAATTATACACCTAGTTTACATTTTGCGCACAAATATTATAGGCAAAGAATGGAGATTGCAGTTATTTATAACATAAGCATTGAAGATATGCGAAGGCGTCCCAGTAAACCTCAAGTCATAATATTATTTTTGTCAAGCCTTATATCGGTTATATATAAGTCACTTCGTGACTCAAACACACAAATCGGTCACATAACTGTATTTCTTCTGATCACTTGGCCATAAAGGATCATATATCGGATTGTCAAATGACTTAAAGTCATATGGAACCATATATTGATTATTACTATGTCTAATAAAAAAACATTTTTTTTGTTTTCTATGTTGGTCATTCATTGATCACAATACGATTTGTACAGCTTTATATATAACACATATAAATCTCATAACTATTGAATCATATAAGAGTCCAAAGCAGATCCTATAATGTCCGAATAAATATCTATCATCAAATGTCACAACATAGTTTAAAGTATATACGCGACTAAAATGCAACGCCATTATTTTATAATCGTGAACGTATAGTTTTGCTTAATAATAATATAAGCTATGAATAAAATAAATAAAAAATCCTTGATTAATAACAGAATTAATAATAAGAAAAATTATCGAAGACGTTTGCGGAAACTAACATCACAAAAATGTTCAACATTTTGCAAACAAGTGGAATCCACTTTTGATTTGATTGAGCTGAGTATGGAAAACAAAGATCAGTTTATCGCTAAACCTTCTACTATAGATTTTAGTAATTTAAATGATCAATTATTCCAAAAAATCGAATTTAAAGAAGTCGAATGTATGAATAGTGATACCAATATTGATACAAGTTCATTTGAAAAATCTGTAAATGGAGAGGCCATTCGCAGCGATGATGATAAATATTTTAGCTCAGATGATGCTATTTCTGTCGACGACCACTTTGTTAGTGATATTAAGAAAAGGGTGAGTGAACTTTCGGAGCAAGAAGTTGATTTACCGTTCAATGAATTTATTAAATCATGGACAACCCACTATAACATCAGCCAAGCTGCCTTAAAACCTTTAATTAACAATATAAATAAATGTTTCGGAGCCAACCTACAGAACGATCCCAGATCAATCATGATGACCCCACGGGAAACTACCAGGACCTTTATAAAAATGGAAGGTGGTGAATATTGGCATCAGGGCCTTGAATATTGTTTAAGAACATACTTTGCAAATCTTACGGAAACAATTTCTATATCTCTAAATATCAACATTGACGGCTTGCCTATTTGTAGAAGTTCTAAAGCGGAATTTTGGCCCATCCTGTTTAATGTTTTTGAAATCGAAGAATTTCAACCAATGGTAATCGGAGTATTTTACGGAAGCAGCAAGCCAAAGAAAGTAGAAGAATTTCTTGAACCATTTACTAATGAAATAGTGCCAATTCTTGAAAACGGGATTGAAATTAATAACTTCATACTTAAAGTGAAGATAAGGTGTTTTATATGTGACACTCCGGCGCGGTCGTTTATAAAAGGGACGGCATACTTTAATGCAAAGCACGGATGCCTGAAATGCACTACTATAGGAGAATTTTCGCATATTTCTAATACAACTGTTTTTCATGATCAAAATGCTCCATGTAGAACAAACGATGGTTTTAGATCAAGAATATACGGATTGCATCACAACAATTATAAAATAAAAATACCTGATGGCCCAATTAATCGAACAAAACTGGAACCAATTTTATCGCCATTATTACGAATAAAATCATTGGATATGATCCAAGACATTATCGTTGGAGATCCTTTGCACCTTTTGCATCTTGGGATTGTAAAACGGTATCTAGTCGGTTTCAAAGACGGAAGCTTAGGATATGGCACAAAGTGGGACTCTAGAATCATAAAGATTATTAATGAAAAACTATTAAAAATAAAATTGCCGCAAGAAATACATCGAAAAGTTAGAGGAACAGATGTTCTTGCTTTTTGGAAAGGTAGCGAATTTGCTTCTTTTCTTAATTATATAGGCATTGTAGTTTTAAAAGATCATTTGCCTGCAGATGATTACTATAATTTTCTTGTACTATTCTGTGCAACAACAATTTTCTCGAATAATTATTATCAACAATATTGGCCATTAGCACGATCATTATCAGATCATTTCGTAGAAAATTACACTTTCCTGTATCCAGAACATTTAACGTCAAATCCACACAACTTTGGTCACTTAGCTGATGAAATTGAACGTTTTGGACCATTGACTACAATTTCAACGTACCCTTTTGAAAATATGTTGTATCACCTTAAAAAAAAAATTAAGAATGGACGGTTGCCACTAGTTCAACTAGCGAATAGGTTGGCCGAAATAACTATAATAAATAATGTAGTTCCAGCAATATCTAAGAAAAACTATCCTTTCCTTAAATTTCCATTCAAAACAGACGGATAAAACAATACCAAGTATCTATGTATCGAACTGAAACATAATTTTACTTTGAGAAATAATTTTGAAGATAGATGGTTCTTAAATGTAAACAGAGAAATTATTGCAATGGAATATGGAATTAAAAAAAACATCGAACATTTTGTTTACGGGCATAAGATAAAATATCGTGACGATTTTTTTTTAGAGCCTATAGAGTCATCGAATATAAATGTATTTTATACCACAAATTCAAATGAATTTAATAATAGTCACTTGTACCCAATTAAAGACATACTTTGTAAACTGGTGGCGATAAATCAAAACAATAGCCATGTTGTCTTTATACCGCTACAGCATACTTTGGACTGGAATGAATAGTGTTAAAATATAATCAAGAAATAAAATTTGTAATTCTTTGAATTCAACTTTGTAAACATTTAAATAAAACAAAGACACAATCATATTATATTGTTATTTTATTTATTCAAACCATATTAATCCTTTAATTCAAACTATATTTTGTAAATATTATATTTCAAGCGGTGGCATTGGTGATGGAAGCGATGCCGATTCCCTATTGATAAAACTAGTTAGGAAGAATAAGTTCACCGTCCAAATCTGTTGTTGTCCTGGCAAAAGAAGGTAATAAGAATTATTAAAGTTTTCATAATCTGTAGTCGATAATTCAAACATCTTACATTTCAGAGGGACACGTGATGATAATTGTATTACCCCCTGAAAACATATCTCCTGATCTACATATAAGAAAGAATAGAAAAATTAGTCGCCATTGCTGATTTTTTTCACTCGTCTAGTAATTAATTACTCAATTTCGTCTACCATCATAGTGGTACTAGTCCCTCGAGCTCGTTGCGTTGATCGTCGAAGCAGTTTAGATTTCAATCTTGCTGTTGAGTTCCGTAGCTGTTTTTTTAGAAAATCGTGACATTGTGATACGGAAAATGTTGGATCTGCTGCCAAAACAACATCACAAAACAATTTAATAGTATTATGATTACTTTCAAATTTAATTTTTGTAATTTGTCGTCCAATTCCAGTCCAAGAACAATCGGCAAGTAGAGAACGCTTGAACATTCGATCCAATACATCGTAGCATACAGTACGTCCACTACCGCTACATTGGCCATTGAAACATTTGAGTTTATTAAACTAGAATACGAGCCAAAAATAAGAAAAAAAAAAATTCATTGTATATCCATAAGCGAAGGGCATTCTATAACATGTCGGGCCACAATAAACTTAATCCAAAATACTTACCAACATTTTATAATAGTTGGAGTCATTTAAGTCACTCTCGAATTTTTCTAAACTCGATATCGAATCTAATACTGAAAAGCCTAGTAGATCAGTTGGTGTAAACGACTCGTCATTGGCAGATTGCACAATGATAGGCACGTCCTTCGGAAAACTAAATTGCTCCAACGCAATCTGTATTTTCCCAGATTCTTCCAATAATGGCCTGAAACAGTATATGAAAATAAATTTTTAATGAAAATAGTGCGTATCAAAATTATACTTTGCAGCTTCTGTCATTAAAGATGGTATTGCTGTTAGCTTGGATTCTATTGAAGTCATTCTCATTTCCATTACTGACAATCGTTTCGAGAAGTCAACTCTAAGCAAGGTGACTGTATCTAAAATATTTTTCAAAAGCAAATCCGTGCTTGTCGTATCGGTTGCAATCGGAGCAATAGTACCATTGTTCAGTTCAGTCATATTTGTTATTAAATCCCGCCCTTGCGCTGCTTCTGACGAGATTGAACTACTTTTGTGTATAGTAGCATATTTTTTGAACGGCCTGCGTTGCGATTTGTTCAGCAGTTTTGGTTTTTTCTCAATATTTAATGATGAAGCAGATTCTAAAATTTTAAAATCAATGGCTTAAATTAGTTAAATTTAAAAATAAAATTTTCAATTTGTAATACCTTTAATATTTCTGAGTTGTGATTTAAATGTTCCGGTTGTTAATCCAGAATGTCTCATTCGATCGATTATTCTTTTTTTCTTTATTCCAGGACCTACATCTTCTTCCGTTTCCGATATTGCCATCATTTGCTCTTGCGTTTCGTTTGCAACTTTCCAGTCTAAATTCGTTCGTTTTATTTTACACTTCATAATCTAAAATTAAAAATTGTCTTAAAAATTTACAAGGGTATTTCAAATGCTTTAGATTACCTTCCAAGTTGGTTGTGGAGTGCTTTCCGGTTGCTTCAATAAATCATTAACCTTTTCCGGTGGCCAATATAAAGCGTCTAAGCCGTCTGATTTAGCAGCGATACCATCCACACACCCATTGATAAAGTTAGTGAAACCATTTTCGACAATCCAGTTAGTTGGTACTACCGTAAGATACGGTTTTCCATTTTCGATGGTTTGCACTATAGCATATGCCATATTATTGCATATATAATACTTAATAAGTAATAATAAACACTATTATAAAATAATTAACACGAATCAATCACTATTTTTATTTTTATTTAATACATTTTTTACGAGTTGTCTATACACTACACTGCACAAGTTGCATCGAAAATAATTGTTATTGTAGTTCAGAAAATTACGGTAAAATTATTAGCCATTTAAGAACCAGTTAAGTACTTTAAAAGAGTTTTATTATTTTTTCCAGTCATATTTTAGTAATATAAAAGCTTTATAATGAACACACCAATTTATTTTCTTTTTGTATTAAAAGTAACAAATTTTGTATTGCATATACACACACGAAGTATTATAGTATTAGTTTGTTGTATTTAATTGAGATATAATTTTCATTATGATTTAAAATATTTTGTCATAATGAAATTAGCAAAATATTTTTTGATCAGTTATAACTGACTATAATATTTTGGTTTATAATTTTATTAATACATACCTATAATCTACCGTGATTAAACATAAGCAGAGGTAGACCAGATGATAAAAACGCAGCGCAATATTGAAAAATTATATGGATCGGTAAGACTCGAGTTCGAATCACAGCGAAGGAAGGTAAAAATAAAATGGTAAGTAAACAGACTTTGTACAATAATAAAAAAAAATTAGATACAGATAATGAATACTAAGATATAATAACAACATTAAAAAGATATAAAAATGATAATTAGTTCAGAATTAACTAAAATTGCTTAAACATTTTTGGTCAATATTTTTTAAGTCATATATATTCTATCCAAAGTCATAAAACTATATTATATAACCTGTCATATATCGATCATTATTTAAGTCACAAAGAAGCAAAAGCAGTAGTCATATTATCTGCCAAATGATAGTCATATAATTATCGTGTATTGGTCATATTAGTTTCTGTTATGGTTGTAAATCATTTAATAAAGCCTTACTAGATTTATCTTGATTCTTATATGATCATTTTAAGCCGTACAATATGGACCATTTTGATCATATATACACAATAATTTGGATAACGATGATGTTTTAATGATTTTGTTTAATGACTGAGTCATACAAGAGAATCGTAGAGAATGGTATGTGATCGAATTAAATACTAATTATATGATTTCTGGTTACTTGGGGTATCCAAATTGCACTTCCAAAACATCCGCTAGTGATTAAAGCGCAACAAACACGACTACTTTCTCAACGGGAAAGATAAATGGCGAAACAAAACTAACAAATTTAAATGTGAGATTAGCAGTTCCAAGGTTTATCAAGCGAAGTTAACTTAAAATTATAAATAAGGTATTATTTTTGAAAACTTGAATTTATTTGATGTAAACATAAAATATGAATTAAAAATATAATAATTAAGGATACAATTTGAAATAAACTAAGATTAGTTTGTTTGATTATATAAAATCGACGAGCACATTCGAATGGATGTATTTACACTTGGTCTCATGAATCCGGATTCTCTGGTTTCAAAAACCCTATCGTCGTTTACACCAGGATTCATGAATCCGGTTTCATTTAATACATTTCTATGTATGTGTATGAATCTTTTTCATTTCATAAATGATTTTACTGGGAATTATATGTCCTTGTGAACTTTTATATTTCATATTTGTTTGTGTAAGTGCGATGAATCCCGAGAAATACAAAAATTTTTGGTTTAAAAATGAATCCCCAATAAAACTGGTTTTGCTGGTAAAGGAGGGAAATACGAAGAAAGAAGAAAGTGTAAATACGCTCAATAGGAATAAATGATTATAAAATGTGGGCTAATAATAGTGTCACCATATGAATAAAATTGAATTGCGTTGGAATGATTTTGATTTCTTTATTGAATAATGCTTATTGATCGATACCAATTATGTGTGAAAGATAATATCGGTCAAATGTTCACAACGGCTTCGGCAGTACATATCAATCATTTTGTCCATATTTATTTTGTCTCCTTTATTCCACCAATGTGCCTTATTATCTCGTCCATTAGCTCTTGAATTGTTTCTGTCTGATTAGCATAGACCTTACTTTTGAGATAACCCAAAGAAAGAAGTCCAAGGGTTTGAAATCGCATCACAACTTGTAGCCCAATATATTATTTTTGCCACAGTTACAGGCATCATTTTAAAAAAACGGTCCAGTAATTCCTCCTGCCTAAAAACGACATCAAACTTGGAGAATGCATCGGTTTCTCGACAATTCGTCTTGGGGTTTCATCGGCCCAAATGCGACAAGTTTGCCTATTAACGTATCCGCATTTGCATTCATTTGCAACCTATTTACAGTACCGCAGCCAGGTTATATACAGAGCCCTAAGTGAAAACCCATTTTTCCGATACAAAATATATGAAAAATCATATTTTCTTTGAAATTAAATTTTTCAATGAAAATCTCGATGGATTTGGTGTTTTAACATTGAAACAGAATTTACAATTATCGTTTTATAAATGATTTAAAACCTAAATATGAAAGTTGTCTAATTTTTTCAAAATTTATTTTAAAAAAACAAGCATTTTTCCTTAATATTGATAATTAATTGGAATGAATATGTATTGGTAAATTCCGCCATGTTAAAATGAGAATTTCAAGAAAGTGAATTATTTCATAAAGTGATTTTTTACATAATTATGGCAATATAATAATTATAAAAAAAACGATATTCCACACACGGTATAAAACATTAAGAAATTAAGAAATTCAATTAGGTAGTAATTTACAAAACATACAACACATAAAAATTTAATTAACCCAAACGAACTTCCAACCGAATGAAATCGGGGTAATTTCCATTAATATTTTCACTAACTGGAATCGAATACGAAAATTTATAATCTTTTGTTAGCAACTTTATAGATGTTAACTCTCGGAGATTTGGGCAAGATTCCATTATATAGGTCTAATAGGCCTATTGTTAGGGAACATTTCATAGAAGAAGATTTTTCCAAACGGATGATTTGAAATGAGTATTCCAGCATTTTTTTTACTTATAGTTGTATTGACAATGTTGTTCCAGTCAATGATGCTTGATGCGATTTTCTAGGCGGGACACAATATTGATCACTGACCATACAAGTTTTAAGTTTAAGTCAGTACATGAATAACGTCCAAAAAAAAATTGTTCCTATACAAACTGAACGTATACCAAATAGGTATAGCTGAGTTTAAGTCTCGATTAAAACTAAAAACAAATTTAATTTAATTTCTTACAAAAGATTCTATTAAATTTTCATTTTTCTCTATTACAATGGTGAGTATAAAAGATGGATTTATCAGTAATGAAATTATATGAAGCAATCAAGAAAGCAAAGTAATGGGCGTTTGATTAGTGGACGTGAGTTCAAGCGGCATTCGAGCTAAGGATTTTTTAATTTAATTTCATCTTACAAATTAGTTCAACTCAGTTTCTACTAAAATTTTCAAATTTTTCCAATTAATACTTGGCAAATAACAGAGGGATGTAGCAGCAATGAAAATGTTTGGCGATGGTCAAATAAGCAGAGTCCAGTAATACTTTTGGTTATAAAAAAATCGATGAGGTCAGGTAATTTCCTGGGTAGTTGGCCAATATGTTGGTTTTCATCCATTTTCTTTAATGGCAATCAAATATTATTTTCCTTTAGAAACAGTCGATTGCGAATCACTCGACATTTTACCTAGGTAGGCTAAGATCCATGATGGTGCTTCTTAGTGTGTGTGCCAAACGAAGTAAAAAGCGCATAAAAAGTTAAAAAAAACTAAAATTTATTCACCACAAAAATTTTAACTGGTCGGACCAGTTAAAATTTTTGATTTGGTTACTACATCCACGCCAACTTGTAAATATTTTATACGCGATAAAATGCAAGTTTTTTTTGGTACTTTGACAGAACCTCAATTAAATTTTTGTATAATTTGCACCAATTAGGCAAATATTTTATAAAACCGTTGCTCATTTTAATGTTTATAAGATTTCAACTTTATTTTAATTCAAAAATCTTATATTAAAATGAAATTATAAATTCACGACATTGCGACGACACCAAAAAATGTTAAACGTCATAAATTTTAACTGGTTCCAATTGGCACAGCAAGCCAGTTAAAAAGTGAGGAATTTTTTTTTATTTTCACCACAGTTAAAAAATTTAACTTTTTAACTTTTTAACTTCGATTGGCACACACACTAAGTGAAAAGTGCATCCCTAGGATGTACACCTCCATAAGAACGGAGAATAATAAAATTAGAAATGTTGAGTGATAGGCAAGGGTATAGTCAACAAATTAATGTTAACTTTATATTTATTTAGATACTTATAGTAATTATGTAATTCATACTAAAATATATTTTTTAAAAATGTGTGGACCACAATGTTTGGTTAGAGTAAGTACGGATATAAATTATTAGAGTTGATAACAACAAATACTACGACTCCAACAGCTTGCGTCAAACCAGCACATGGTAAAATACACCATTTACTTGTTGTCCAATGTAATGAATCGTTTTTATACGTTTTTCACCAAAAATAAAATTAATTTTTGTTAAAATCAAAAATAATTTTTAGTAAATCTTATTTGAAAAAAATAAATTTTTAAGACACCACGTGTGGTTAACATTTAAACAAACGTTCTTTTCCTAAAAAAAATTATTCCCAACACTGCCAAAATACACTTTTACAAAGTTTGGGAAACAGTTAGGAAAAAGTGCAACAAAGATTTTTTCCCTAATTCCTATTTCCTTATTCCCAAGGAAAACTAGAAATAGACCCACAGGAGGTATTTGTATGCAAAGGTCGCTTCCAGTTTTAATTCATTTTTTTCTGAATTAGTGATTTTCAAAAACTTGAAAACTTAAAAATGCCAAAGTTTACTTTATTAAAAAAGTTTAAAATTATGATACCGATAACAAAAGAGCTGTATTTTAAAAGTAAGCTAAATGAAGCTATCGATTTAAAATCTAGGTGGAGAATTGTAAATAAAGTTCTGAATAATAGTTGCACCCCAAATAATATTACATCGATTGTTATTGGTGATAATCTGGTTAGACCTGACCCGTTTGAAATTGCAAATACGTTTAATGACCATTTCTATCGAATACCTCACACAATCATTACTGAGAATCATGAAAATTTGTGGTTTTTGACAGTACTGTTAGATGAGATTTGGTACTGTCAAAGTATGTTAGTTCAAATTTATTCTTTTTCCCAGTTAGTGAAGCTGAAATAGTGGCTGCTGTTAATGACATAAAATCTAGCAATTCCTGTGGTATTGATCTCATATCAAGCATTGTTGAACCTCTCTTTAAGAAAGATTCACGGAATGACCCGAATAATTATCGTCCGATCACATTACTAAACACATTTTCGAAAATCTGCAACTCGATTTTTGATCTTAGAGTAAAGGGTGATATCGTTAAGGGCGTTCCTGTACACTACGAATAATGATGTGGCTACAATGGAAGAGAAAATTAATGAAGACATGTGCTTACTGAAAAAATGGTGTTATGTGCATGAGAGAATTCTTAGCGCTAAGTCCAAATTCATGTCTTTTAGTGTTGGAGGTACTATCCGAGATTCTCAACCATTGGTTTATCATTCTCTGGTTTGTAACCGATCTGGGTGCGATGATCTTTACGTGCGAATTGAAATTGTGGGGTCCTTCAAATACTTAGGGGTGATGCTGGATTCACAACTGGATTTTAAAGAACATGTGAGCACTTTAAAAAAAATTGTGAGAGGTATTAAGATCTTTTTATTTTTTGCGTAAAATATGTAGCCGGGACTTTTTGTAATGACTTTATTTTGCATTATTTGATTGCCACTTAAAATATGGTTTAATATGTTGGGGTGGCATTTTTTAAACTAATATCAAACTTATAATGAAAATCCAGAAAGCTGTTTTGAGATCCATAAATTATTTACCTAGTACTTCACCATCGTTTCCCATTTTTGTAAATTATAAGATACTGCCTCTGCGTCATCTGTACATTTATAAAGTCCTTAAAATACATTATCTTAGGAGCGGAAATCGTTTTCGTGGTGTTGATATTAGTGGACCATATATTTTACGGAATAAATCTAGGATGTGGGTGCCTCGTCCCAACAAAGAACATTTTAAAATAAGTTTTTTGTTAACCGCACCGAAGCTGGTTATTCAACTATCAATGGGCATTTTAAACGCAGTTACGCTGGTCGAATTTTCTAGGCTGTTAAAAGAATGGTCTGGAACACTCTTTACAGTCATAGATGTTGTGAGTCTGTTTAAAACAATTATGTAGCTTTGTCAAAAAAAATTTAAATTAATTATATACTAAAATGAACTATTTTATTATTAAAATTGTATGGAACCCACGAGGATTCCGCACTCAATGTTACAAACGCACATGGTGCAAAAAGTTATTCTACTATTTATTTATCATGTTGTGGTATCGAAATTCGAGTTGTGGTGTGCAATTCATCTTTACTTTTATAGATTGTTTTTTTTTATAGTTTTTTTATTTTATTTTTTATTTAATGTGTTTATATTTTTAATTTTGTTTTTATTTTTATTTTTGTTTTATTTTTATTCATATTTCTATTTTTATTTTTATACTTTATTATGAACGGATGTTATTTTTAAATTAAGAATAATATTATTAATTAATTAATTTTAACTTAAAATTTGTTCTCAAATCGTTCAAATATATATTTCAAGTAATGTACCTTCCTATGGGTAAACCTTTCTAAATATCTTTGTTATATTTGAAATAATTTTGTATTGTTATTTCTATTACTAGGTTGATAATTTCTTGTGTGTCTATTATTTTTAATATGTTTTTTGTTGGTACGAGTAGTAAGCTAATTTTGAGATATTTGGTATTAAATGTTTATTATATTTTAGTGAATTATTATTATCTAATTTTAAATATTGTTTTAACATTTTATTATGTGTTTTGCAGTAGGATGACAGTGACGCAGTCTCAATGCTGTGTTAAAGTTGAGAACAGGCTATCGACAATTTTTGCAGTTAACTCGGGTGTTCGGCAGGGAGATGCTCTGTCCCCGATACTCTTTAATCTCATGTTGGAGTACATCTTTCGTAAAACTGAAACACCTCAGCGCAACATCTTATATCGCCAGTCCAATCAAGTGCTTGCATATGCAGATGACATATGCGTGATTGGACTGAATAGCAACGGAGTGAAAGAAATACTTGATCCCCTTGTAGAGTTTTCAGCTTCTGTTGGACTCCAGATCAATGAGTCCAAAACGAAATACCTGATCCCTGGTTTTAGAGACAATGGCACACCAGATTTTAGTAGTGGCCACCACACGTTTGAGGGAGTGAGGAGGTTCAAAAATTTAGGCTCTCTTATCACTCACGATAACAGTGTGGGTGAGGATATTAAAGTGCGGCTGGCAGCTGGCAGTCGTTCTTTGTATCCTCTAAGGCCACTGCTAAAATCTAAACACTTATCAAGTGCCGTGAAGCTGAAGCTTTACAAAGCGTTGATCAGGCCCGTTGTTATGTTTGGATGTGAAAGTTGGACGCTGACGGATGAGTACGAGAGATGGCTCCTTACATTTGAGAGAAGAATCATGCGTGTGATTTACGGCCCTAAACGCGAAATAGATGGTACATACCGAGCTCTGTACAATATCGAGATCAGAGATCTGATGAAGATCCCTGATATTGTACATGAAGTAAGATCTCAGCGTGTACGCTGGCTCGCGGGCACGTTCTGCGTGCTGATCCGGAACGAATTGTGCAGCGATCTCTGAAAGGAGAGCCACCATATGGTAGGCGCAGAGGTCGTTGCAGGACGATGGCTCCACGATGTAGAGAACGACTTGGCCTCTTCAGATTGTCTAAGACAGTATGAAGACCAAGCTCAGGATCGAAACCGTTGGAGCCAGATTGTTGATTCAGTAAGGGGCCAGTAATGGCCTTTAACACTGTTATTATTATTATTATTATGTGTTTTGCTATTCTATATGTTCCCTCTAAGAAAAATTGACGGTTCGCTTTTTGCGAACCGAAAGCGATCAGTTTACGTACATCAATTTCACTAACACATATAAATATTATTTCATGTAAAAAGGGGCGATATGAAAGTGAACCCAAAACGAACTGAATTCATCTCAACATTTTCGTTTGATTTTAGAGAACCGCTTTCTGTTCATTTTTGGCGAACTCATTGTATTTCCAAAAACAATCATTCGGGGATATACCGGTTATAGTCATATATGTCAAAACGTGTTAAAATATCAATTGGTTAGTGATTTATATATATATATATATATATATATATATATATAATATTCAAGTATAAATTAATGTATATTAATAAATAACTAAATAAATGTTATATAATCGAAATACACGTGTAGTTGTAAATATATTGTTACGTTTTTGCCTTGTCAAATTCAAGGTTCGATCACTGGATTGTGAATAAAACAAACGATGTAAATTCTAGAACACACTAAATTTATTTATTTCCAATTAAACACTAATTTAATTATTTCACTTATTTAACTTAATTATTTAACTTCACAATAATTATTTTCTACACTTTAACAACACTATATTACACTTTAATAACACTTTATTTTACTTTATAAACACTTTCCTTTTAATTACTATTAGCACTCTCACGGTTAAAACACAACTGATTTTCTCCGAAATGTTTGTCGCGTATTTATACCAAATATTCTAACCATTCTAGAAATGTCCAGAATATTCGATTAATCCAGATAAGTCTAGACACCTCTATACTGTTCTACTTTATAACAATTTTACATTAACGATAGTGTCGCTATTCAAACATAGATGTCGCCACGATCGTAACATTACCCCCTACCTAATCCTGATTCGTCCCGAACAGGATCCAATTCACTACCCCTGTAGATCGCTAATCGCTCTATATGCACCACCTTCAACTTTCCTCGCTGCCCTTTCTTGATCCGGTAGACCACGTCATTTATTTTGGTGATGATGGTGTACGGCGCTTCCCACGAAGGTTGCAGCTTTGGTGATAAACCCTTCTTCCGTTGTGGGTTGTAAAGCCATACTAACTCTCCTTCTTCGAAACCTTTATTATTTGCTCGTATGTCATATCGAGCCTTCATCCGATCACTTGATACTCGTATCCTCTCTCGTACAAACTGGTGTATCTCGTCGAGTTCTCCTCTCATCTGGTCAACATAATTCTGTCTATCTAAAGCTGATGATGGAACGGCTCCAAACTTTAGATCTCCGGGTAATCGCAGATTATTTCCAAATAGGATTCTCGCTGGTGTCATTCCCGTTGAGTCATGTACTGCTGATCGATACGCCATCAGGAACATCGGAATATGTCGATCCCAGTTGCGTTGATCATTTTCCACGACCTTTGCTAAATATTTCTCCAACGTCCCGTTGAATCTTTCCAGCATACCATCCGACTGTGGATGCAGAGGCGTTGTTCTTGTTTTATTTATACCGAGCAACTGACAGACTTCCTAAAATACAACTGACTCGAAATTTCTTCCTTGGTCTGTGTGAATCTCCATTGGTACTCCAAAACGACTTATCCAATTATTAACCACGGCGTCAGCTATCGTGGTTGCCTCCTGATTAGGTATGGGATACACCTCTGGCCATTTGCTAAAATAGTCCATTATTACTAGCACATATTTGTTACCAACATCCGTAGTCCGGAATGGTCCTGCCACATCCATTGCAATCCTTTCAAATGGCGCTCCAACGTTATATTGCTGCATTGCTCCCCGACTTTTCCGTGCAGGACCTTTTACCGCCGCACATTGATCACATCTTTGGCACCACTCCACTACAGATTGTCTACATCCTGACCAGTAAAAACGTTGACGTATTTTGGCAAGTGTTTTATTAATTCCCAGATGACCCCCACTTGCCCCTCCGTGATACTCCTTCAATATCTCGGCAATTCTAGACTTAGGCACCACTTTTACCAATTGTTTCACATTACCGTCCGAGCTTTCCCATATTCGTTTTAAGCATCCCTTCTCGATTTGGAGGCTATCCCATTGTGCCCAGTAAGCCTTTACCGTGGGACTCTTATCCGCAATTTCACACCAAGTTGGACGATTTCCTGTCTCTTTAAGTTGCATGATTATTGCCAAATCTGGATCTGCTAACTGCTCGTCCCTAACCGTTTCATCCGTCCATTCCTTATCGGGTAGTATTTGCATAAGCCTGATGTCGATAACGTCTTCCTTTGCTTCTATACGCCCGCAGTGCTTACATTCCACTTGACATGGTCGTCTTGACAATGCATCAGCATTTCCATGTGCACTCCCTTTCCGATGTTCGATCTGGTAATGATAGCTCTGTAGTCGCTCAATCCAACGCGCTACCTGTCCTTCTGGGTTCTTGAACTGCCGTAGCCAACGTAATGCTCCATGGTCCGTTCGTATATGAAATTCTTGGCCATAGAGGTACTTATGAAAATGTTTCACACATTCCACTATAGCCAACAATTCCTTACGAGATACACAATAGTTACGTTCTGGTTTAGATAACACCTTCGAGTAATAAGCTATTACTCTTTCTTGCCCTTCAATTTCTTGCGACAACACCCCTCCGATGCCATCATTACTTGCATCGGTATCAAGAATAAACTTAACACCAGGTATAGGGTATGCCAACAACGGTGCCGTACATAATCGCCTTCTCAATTCATTGAATGACTCCTCTTGCTCGTCACTCCATTCAAATGCTCTGTTCTTCCGGGTAAAATCATGTAAGCTCTTTGCCACATTGGCAAATCCTGGTACAAATCGCCTATAATAAGTGCACAATCCGAGGAAGCTCCGTAATTCCCGTAAATTTTTAGGTCTTGGCCAGTCCTTTACCGCTGATATCTTGTCCTCATCGGTGTGGATTCCATTGGTCGTTACCTTGTGCCCCAAAAATTTTACTTCCGTTCTGAATAATGAACACTTCTTCGGATTCAACTTTAAACCGGCTGATTGTAATCGCTTCCATACCTCTGACAAATTTGTTAAGTGTTCTTCGAAATCCTTTCCCATAACTATGATGTCATCCAAATACACGAGGCAAGTCTTCCAGTGCAGTCCCTTTAACACGCGCTCCATAAGTCGTTCAAAAGTTGCCGCGCCATTACATAATCCAAATGGCATCACGTTAAACTGCCATAGCCCATTACCCACACTGAACGCCGTTTTTTCACGATCTTGCTCTTGGACTTCCACCTGCCAATACCCGCTTTGCAGGTCCAATGTTGAAAACATTCTAGCCCCTGACAATGTGTCTAACGTGTCATCGATCCTTGGTAATGGGTAGCTATCCTTTTTCGTTACTGAATTTAGCTTTCGGTAATCGACACAAAAGCGCATTTTCCCATCCTTCCTTTGGACTAATACTACTGGTGAACTCCATGGACTGTTTGATGATTCAATCACTCCAGCTGCCTGCATGTCCGTTACCATTCGATCCACCTCTTCTCGTTTTGCTAAAGGTAACCTTCTCGGTGCTTGGCGTATAGGTGTCTCCGTTCCGGTATCAATTCGATGTTTCACCATGTTAGCCCTTCCATTATTATCCGGTGTACTGCAAAATATCGACTTATACTGTTCGAACAGTTGTCGTGCTGAATTTTTCTGGTTCATGGTAAGATCCCCAGTCCATTTCTGCATGAGGTGTTCTACTATTTGCTTTTGTCCTTGGGTATCGGTGTTTCTAATCGGATTTTTCTGCTCGCATTTCATTATTGTTGACACCTCTTCTCATTTACCAATAACAGTTCCTTTCTTAATTGTTTTTGTCTTTTCTGAGAGATTTAGGGTCCTAATCGGTACCCTACATTCGTTATCTGATTTTACTAACGTCCTCCCTATCATAATTCCTTTGGTTTCGCTTTCTTCTTCACTGGCTTCTACAACCCACAACCTGGGTGGCCCAGAACCTCCCTCCAATCTCCCCCACACAATTGTTTCTGAATTCGGTGGCAGCTTTTCCCGATGTTCTATTATTACCCGCCTAGTAGTTGTTTCCACATCATCCACTCGCAGTGGTAACTCGAAATTATCACAGTCCAATACTCCTCTTCCAACATCCACCACGAAGCCATTCGCCCTCATGAAGTCCATCCCCAAGATGACTTCATCCACTATCTTTGCGACCAGCACTTCGTGTTGGAATTGAGCATTGCCTATCTTAATTCTCACAAGCTTCCTGCCCTTTATGTCTGCGCTCTTTCCTGTGGCTGTACGTAATTTCAACTCATTCGCTGGTAGTACTCTTCCCTTTACTAGATCCTCACGGACAAACGTGCGCACCGCTCCTGTATCTAGGGTAATAACACAGCTCTTCCCGTCAATACTTCCTTTAATTGTGAAGCTGTCACCGACTCGTCCCAATCTCGAAATAGGGATGGAGGTTATGGGGCAATTGGTTGTGGTAGTCAGCTTCTGCCCCTTTAGGCTGACTCGTTGTAGTTTAACGACTCCTTTCGTTCTTGGCCATCTTCCTTGACCAACGTTCGCTCTCTACTTAATACTCTTCGTTGCATAGGAGATCGCGATCTTGTACGTCTCCATTTTCCTTCTTTACAGTCTCTCGACATATGACCCATTTTGTCACATGTCCAACATTTTATTTTGCTACCACCCTCTCTGTATCTTGGAACCGACCGCTCGACGTTGGTGCTGCTATCCATTTCTACTCGTCGTACCTTAAGCGACGGTTTTATGATAGCCTGTGCAGTCTCATTTATTAAAGCACACGCGATGGTCTCGGCAAAAGTAGCCTTAGGTGATAACATCACTGCTTTACGTGTTTCCGGATCCCGTATTCCATCGATGAATGCGTCCATCTTAATCCTCTCCATGTAATCGGGAGATGTATTCACATGTGCCAAATGCACTAGCCGCTCGACTGCTGCGGAATATTCTTGAAGAGTCTCTCCGATCTTTTGACCTCGGCTCTTCAGCTCCATACGATACATCTCTCGCTTATGGTCACTTCCATACTTTCGCTCCAACGCCTTCATTATTTCGTTGTAATTACTACGGTCATACTGCGGAATAGTCTGCAGTGTTTCAGCCGCTTCTCCTTTTAGAGCCACTATTAATGCTGTTCCCCGATTTGCATCATTCCACCCATTTTGATTAACCGTTGTCTCAAATTGAAATTTGAAAACCGCAAACGATGTTGTACCATCAAATATCGGTGGCTTAAATTTCATTGCTTGAATTGGCTGAGATACTGGCGACGTTGTTCCGTTAACTTTGAGGTAAAGAAGTTCTTTTTCGAAGCCTAGAACTTTCTCTTCTAACCCTTGGATGTCCTTCTGTAATTTTTGTTCAATTTGCTCTACTTCTTCATGTAAATTGATATACATTTCATTGAATTTCTCATCCATTTTGTTATTGATCTCGCCCACCGACTGCTTAATTTCTTTCATTTCTTGATTTGATCGATCAAATGCCAATTCAATTTTCTGATCTAATTGATTACTAGATTGTTCCATTGATTGTCTCATTTCCATATTAGACTGTTTCATTTCCAAATTGGACTGTTGAATAGCAGCCATTAACTGCGCCATATCGAAATTTCCAGAAGGTACCGCTGCAACCTCCACTACCGCCTCTTTACTTTCTCCATTCTCTTCGTCCCCTTCAGCGTGGTCGGAAAATGTCGATTCGTCAAAATTATAACTAGCCGGATCATTACTCTCCAGCTCTAATGCTTGAAGTAATCGTTGCCTCAATACATTTTTCTGGCCGGCCGTTGACAAACCACGTCGCTCCAACTCTTCCTTTAAATCGGAAATCTTCAATTCGTCTAGAATCATCTTTTAATTCACAATCCCACCGCTGTCACCAATTGTTACGTTTTTGCCTTGTCAAATTCAAGGTTCGATCACTGGATTGTGAATAAAACAAACGATGTAAATTCTAGAACACACTAAATTTATTTATTTCCAATTAAACACTAATTTAATTATTTCACTTATTTAACTTAATTATTTAACTTCACAATAATTATTTTCTACACTTTAACAACACTATATTACACTTTAATAACACTTTATTTTACTTTATAAACACTTTCCTTTTAATTACTATTAGCACTCTCACGGTTAAAACACAACTGATTTTCTCCCAAATGTTTGTCGCGTATTTATACCAAATATTCTAACCATTCTAGAAATGTCCAGAATATTCGATTAGTCTAGATAAGTCTAGACACCTCTATACTGTTCTACTTTATAACAATTTTACATTAACGATAGTGTCGCTATTCAAACATAGATGTCGCCACGATCGTAACAATATATTGTTATGATCGTGGCGACATCTATGTTTGAATAGCGACACTATCGTTAATGTAAAATTGTTATAAAGTAGAACAGTATAGAGGTGTCTAGACTTATCTAGACTAATCGAATATTCTGGACATTTCTAGAATGGTTAGAATATTTGGTATAAATACGCGACAAACATTTGGGAGAAAATCAGTTATCAAATCACAATATATTGTTATGATCGTGGCGACATCTATGTTTGAATAGCGACACTATCGTTAATGTAAAATTGTTATAAAGTAGAACAGTATAGAGGTGTCTAGACTTATCTAGATTAATCGAATATTCTGGACATTTCTAGAATGGTTAGAATATTTGGTATGAATACGCGACAAACATTTGGGAGTAAATCAGTTGTGTTTTAACCGTGAGAGTGCTAATAGTAATTAAAAGGAAAGTGTTTATAAAATAAGTTAAAGTGTTATTAAAGTGTAATATAGTGTTGTTAAAGTGTAGAAAATAATTATTGTGAAGTGAAATAATTAAGTTAAATAAGTGAAATAATTAAATTAGTGTTTAATCGGAAATAAATAAATTTAGTGTGTTCTAGAATTTACATCGTTTGTTTTATTCACAATCCAGTGATCGAACCTTGAATTTGACAAGGCAAAAACGTAACAATATTAAAAATAAAATGGACAGAAAAGGATATTACGAAGTACACCGCGAGCTTCAGAGTGTTATTTATGATAACGAAATAGAATATCAAATTTATAATATTAATAACGAACGAGATAAAGATACGAGTATGGAAGTTGAAGACACACATTCAGAATTTAGTGAATTTGATGAGCATCAAGAAAATTCTGATATTTCGGATATGAGTGAAAAAGTCGAAATTATAAAAAATTCTAACATTTCTGCTGATATTGCAGAATGGTATGTAGAATTTAAAATAACAGAAGCAGCGGGAAACGGTCTGTTAAAATTATTAAAAAAATATCATCCCCATCTTCCGGAAAATATAAAAACATTGAAGAAAACACCTAGAGAAAATTCGACAGATGTTATAGTAATGTGTGGTGGTGAATATTCTCACATTGGAGTACGAAAATATATAGAGAAATTTCTTTCTACTATTGATTTTCAAGGAAATATGATCCAATTTGACATCGGCATTGATGGCGTACCGTTGACCAGAAGCTCAAATAGCCAATTGTGGCCGATTCTCGGAAATATAATTCCGTATAAAGAAGTGTTTTTGATAGGCATTTTTCATGGTTATAGAAAACCATCATGTGCGAATGCTTTTCTTCAACTGTTCGTTGATGAAATGCAAGACATAAAAAATAACCCTATTATGTTTAAAGGCAACTGCGTACGAGTTGAAGTGAGATCGTTTATATGCGATGCTCCAGCAAGATCGTTTATTTTAGGTAAGTGAAATAGAATAGAAGTTTACTTTAATTATCTTTTATATTTTTCCCGTACCGTATACAAATTAGCCTTTTTTATTTAATTTTCTGTAGGAATAAAATCACATGCTGGTTATAGCAGCTGTACGAAGTGTACCATTAGAGGCATATATTATCAACATAAAGTATGCTTTCCAGGCACTGAGAACACTCTACGAACTGATGAAAGTTTTAAACAAAAACTAGATAACGATCATCATGTTCGTTTTGACGTTAATTTAGAAAATTTAGATATTGGGTGTGTGTCGATGTTTCCCATCGATTATATGAAAAAAAAAATTCTTTAAAAAAGAATGCAATTCAGGCAATAAATAATAATCTAATGACCCTGCGAAAATGTATGCTATGTAAACTGAGGACATTGCAAGACATGGATCACTGGAAAGCAACAGAGTTTCGCATGTTCCTCTGTTACACAGGTGTACTAGCATTTAAAAATATATTAGAAGAAAAATATTATATTAATTTTTTGTTGTTAGTATGCGCTGTCCGGATTCTAAGCCATCCAGATGATTGCCATACAAATAATAAGTGTGCTTCTGACCTTCTTACTGAATTTGTGGAACAATTTTGTGAACTATATGGAATGGAAAATGTTTCGTACAATGTTCATAGCCTACTTCATTTAGCTGATGATGTAAAGACTTTTGGGCATTTAGACGGATACAGTGCTTTCAGATTTGAAAACCATATGCAGACTCTGAAAAGATGGTCAGAAATATCAGACCAAAGAAATATTAGCCAACGTAATTGCATCAAACCACAAGCCATACGAAAAAAAAAGAAAAACTGTCATCAAAATCTACACCAGATCATGTACACCCGATTGACTCGGATAACAGCTGTCAATTAGCAACTGAACAATCACTGACGTCATCATATTTAGTACAAAATAATAAATTATTGAATGCATTATTTAAAGAGGTCAAATATATACGACACGAACAAAAATTTATACGGCGAGAGTTGCAGGAACTTAAAGAAACCTTGAAAATTTCAAGCATTGAGTCAACCATGCCATCACTAAAAATTCCCAAGTCTACCAAAGAAGAATTTATTGAATTACAGGAGCAATTAAAAATCGAGGACAATGAAAAGGCTATAGTAAGATTTTTTTTGATTTCTTAATTTTAATTTTATAATTACTTTAGTTTATTAATTCGTAGTTAATCTGAAATATAATTTTAAATTTTATGCTTTTATAAATACGATATATATGTACTATATTTCAGATCAGAATATTCAATAATATGCACGATATCTCTATAGAGAAATACATTCGAGCCTGTTTGAGAGCGGTGATAACCGATAAGGCTGCGTGCAGCTTTTCATAGTTCGGCCATCACGAAAACATAGCCGTTGCTTCTTACACAGTAATGAACATAATCAAAGGTAAAATAATATTTGTTAAATGAGTTTTTGATTATTAAATTTATCTCAATTTCAATTATAGAATGTGTTAACAGAAAATTTCCGAATGCTAGGACTAGTGATGCGGCCCATGTTATAAAGAAATTTTTCCAGTACGCGAAGGATAGGGAACGAAAAAGGGTATTAAAATTGAATGCTGAAAATAATCATTATAATGATTTATAATGAATTATAATTATAATTATTCATTATTATTTTCAGCATGCAATTTTGCATGTTTTTTGTTTTGATTAAAATGAATTAATTAATTCATTTTAATCAAAACAAAAAACATGCAAAATAAAATGAATTAAGTCAGAACTGAAATTATAAATCATGTTTATTTTATTTTCATTTAATATATGAATATATTATTATATTTATATTATTCATTTTATAATGTTAACAGAATTTGTGATATTAAATAAAAAGAATTAATTATATAAACATATAAAAACCACTAATTTTATTTATCATAAAATGCGTACGTAAACGACATGCTTTATTAATACGAAAACGAGCCATTTCAGTGTAACGAAAATGCACCGTATTGTTGTTACGTAAACGATCTATTTTGATGTGACGTTAACACACCGTTCTGGTGTTTCTTAAACAAACCGCTTTGGTGTTACGTATGTACACCGTTCCGATATTACGTAAACACACCGATTGGACGTACTCTCGGCGAAGTACCAATACATATACAACACTACTTTTTTCTGTTCACTCGTCTTATTCTAACATTTACGTTTACGGCGTGTTTGTAAATCGCCAAAGCGACACGTTAACGAAGTATCGTATGGAGACATGACTTCGCCTGCGGTTCGCTTCCTCGCCGTTTTTCTTAGAGGGTTGGTACAGTTTTGTGAAATTTATTAATGGTGTTATGGACCTTCTTTTTTGTATCTTAGGTAGTCCTCCGATATTCGGCGCTGCTGGTTTTGTCATGATTTTTAAAACTGTGCCCGTTTATCTTCAATGCCCACAATATCTACAACTCAACGTTGGAATTATCCATTCAACGACATTACCCTTGCATATATTGTATGTACTTATTTTTATCCACATACACACACACTCAATTGAATAACGAATAATATCGAAAGCAAAATAACAGAATAACGAAAAGTTATCTTAGTGACATTTCATTTGGTCAAGGAATTGGAATTGGAACTCAATTTAAGAACGAGCTAATATTCAGGAAAAGTGCCATTTTTCAACATAATTTCGGGTTTTTCTGCAAAATAGAGTAAAAATAGGGAAAACCATGGTAAAGTAACTACAATGTTGTTGTAAATTAGTAAATGAAATTTATTATTATTGGAAAATTCGCTAAAAAAATTAGGTGTTCGCTGGCCCTTCATTATTATTAAAATATAGTTATAACATAATATAATATTTAAAACATAATATAAAATTTAATACAATTATAAGAGTGTATAAAATAATTTAAAGGTGAATTGGCCAAAGTTTGGTTAGCTTTAGCTTACAAAGTTGTAGCGTTAGGCAGAATATAAATACGGCAATTAAATTGTATAATCGATGTATTTTAACTCTAACAAGTCGATTGAAAATTGAAAGTTAATTTTGTGAAATTTGCTGTTGAACTACTTTTCATTCAATATAAATAAGTAAAATTTCAACAATTTGCGGAATCCACAGAAAGATACCCATTATTTAGAGAAATGGATTGTATATAAATATAATGCAGGTATTGCAAACATTTTACCACTAATCTTGAATATACAAAACAGAAACTGGATAACTTTATGATGAAACAACATTTATATATTAACTTTCATTGAAGATTATTTTTGATGGTAATGATAATAATGAAAACTAAATTGTTTGAATTTTGGAATATTATTTAGACAGATTTTTTTATAAATAAGCTCTTTTCGTTAAGATTACACAACTACTTTATAAAGAGCTGTTTATAAAGTCGATTGCCATTTTATTATATGAGAGTTACTACTCTTTTGTAATTCTCTAAGCTATCATTACAGAATTCCGTACTTTTTATTGATTTTAAATCAATATTGAAATTTGATTAAAATATGTTCTGTAAAAATCAAATTTTTTAATACTACTTGGTACAATTCAAATTCTTTAATCACTACAGTGTACAGATAAGTCATTCAAAAAATCGTATTTTTTCCTATTATTTCTTATATTTTTAAAAATAATTAAAATTGTTGAATTTAGTTCATTATTAATACATATTTATCATTATTACGGACTCTGTGAAGATTATGATATAGCTTAAATATCCAACACATTGAGATTCATGAAGGAGAATTAGTGTTTTAAAACGTAAATGTACGATTATTTCTCCGGACTATCTACTTCGAAGTACAAATCAAACTCAATTTTTGAAGTCGTCTCAAACATCGAAAGTATAGAGATTTGTATACGAATTTTCTTTTGAAATTAAATACTCAAAATATTTTGCTAAATTGCCTATTGGCCTTTTAAGTGCCGCTAGTAATCCATACTAGATTGGTGATCAAAGTGTGTTTATACATGAAATACCGAATTTTTTAATTTTATATGGCTTGATATTCTCTTTCAAATCGTTGTGAGGTTTGGACGTGGAATCGGAGAAGTGTAATCGAAAAAATAGAAATAAAAAAGTGCAGTGATATTAGTTTATTTTTAATTATTTTGTATAAGTGCATATTGAACATAGTGAAAAAAAAAAAAAAAAATTAAAAGTGCAGTGTTAGCTTTTTTATTTTTTTTTTATTTTATTCAAAATACACTCCCGGCCAAAAGTATTGGGTCGATGAGTTGTTTGTTAGTTTAATTTAAGGTGGTACACCAATAACTATATTGGTAAATCCACGAGAATGAGTGATTCAGAAATGGATAATATCGATCCTTTCCAAAAGAGTCAGGTTCTACCGAGGTCTCCTACGAGAGCCTGTAGCACGTTCACCGCGAAGATTAACAAAATAATACCTACAGAACTTGTGGAGTTACCGAGAAATGCTTTTCCAGAGGACAAAAATTCTAAAAAAGAAGAAATGCTCTATCAGGAATTGCGTAAGGCCAATGCTGCATTGGTTGAATCTAATAATATAAATAAGCAATTAAATGATGCAATTGCTTGGATGCAGGAACATATAAGAATTCTTGAAGACGAAGTTAAAGCCCTTAAAGCAAAGGAAAACGTTGATTCTCCTCCTACCCAAAAAGTAATGGAACAAGAATACCATACGGATGAAGAAGAATTAGCTCACGAAACTGAGTGGATTAGAGTCAAGAGCCAGAGAAAAAAAAGGAGAAGGAATGATACACCTGCTCCTCCTCAACTAAAGGAGACAATTCCTAAAATAATCCAAAACAATCCAAAAAAATTACCTCCACCACCCCCAATAGTTATAGATGGAGTTGAAAACTATGATCTACTGTATGAGAAAATTAAAACAGTAACTAAAACAGATAAGTTTAATACAAAATTGATGAGTGGAAACAACATCAAAGTAAACTTAGCAGATGGTGAAACCTACAGAGAAATGACAAAAATGTTAAGTGAAGGGGGACATTCTTGGCATACGTTTGAAAACAAACAAATCAGACCAATTAGGGTAAAGACTAAAAATCTGCACTCTACATGTAAACCAGAAAAAATAATTGAGGACCTGAAAGGAAAAGGTTTTAATGCAACTGAAGCATCAATTAAGCTAAAACGGAGAAGTAAGGAGCCTCTGAACATGTATATGCTGACATTCAGCGCAGATGATGATATTGAAAAAATACATCAAATCAAGTACATCTTGGGATGCAAAGTCAATATTGAGCCCCTAAGAAGATCTAGGCTTATACCACAATGTAAAAAATGTCAAGCATATGGACATACTCAAAAATACTGTAACAAAGACCCCAGGTGTGTCAAATGTCTAGGTAAACACCATACTAGAGATTGTGTCAAACCCACAGATGTACAGCCTAGATGCGTACATTGTGGAGAAAACCATCCAGCTAACTACAGAGGTTGCAGTGTTGCTATTGAATTGCAAAACATCAAAAATAAAAACATAAATGCTAAAAATACAAATGTAATAAAGAAACAAACTGTTAGAATAAACAGGCCTGAATCATTTAAAGGAGAGTTAAGGCGTGAATCGTTGATAGCCTCTCAAGGAGAAGTGGGCAAAAAAACTTACGCTCAAGTAATGATGAGTAACGAAAACAAACAAAAAACTCCTCAAACAGACGACATAAAACAAACGCTTAAGCTGATATTAAGCAAACTTAATACTTTTGATCAGCGATTACAGAAACTAGAATACAGTACTAAGGGAGCCATCCCTAAACAAAGCCATGTCTAACGACTTAAGAATTTTATGCTGGAATGCCAATGGACTCCAGCAACACCAACAGGAATTGCAAATGGTTCTGGACGCAGAGAAAATCGATGTCTGTCTCATCTCTGAAACTCACTTCACTAGACAATCAATTATCAAATTTAGAAATTATAAAACATATCACACTATCCACCCGGGAAATACTGGCAAGGGAGGTAGTGCTGTTATAATTAGAAATAGCATTAATCACTTCGAGGAATTAAAATATGAAACAGAACAAATACAAGCAACAGCTGTTAATATCAAGACCAAAAATAACTCTATTAGTGTTATTGGAATTTACTACCCACCGAAATACTCTCTAAAAGAAAAAGATTATCTTGAATTTTTCAGTAAACTAGGGAAAAGATTTGTAATTGGAGGTGATTTTAATGCAAAAAATATCCACTGGGGTTCTAGACTAACAACAACCAAAGGGAAAGAACTCCTCAATGCTATCAGAAAATACGGTTGTGAAGCCTTATCAAATGGTAAACCGACCTACTGGCCAACTGATCCAAATAAAATACCAGATCTAATTGATTTCTTTATAGTGAAAAATATATCTGTAAATTATATACATATAGATGAAAGTATTGACTTAAGCTCTGATCACTCCCCAATACTTTTGGCATTAAGTGAAAGGATCATTCAAAAAGAAAGCTATCCCAGTTTAGTAAATAAGCACACAAATTGGGAATACTTTAGACTGTCGTTAGAAAGAAAAATTAACTTAATGGTTCCGCTAAGGAGTGAGGAGCAATTAGAAAACGAAGTTCACAAGTTCATATGTGACATACAGCAGTCAGCTTGGGAAAACACACCTCAAGTTAAAAAGAAAATTAAGGGAAACAACTACCCTAGAGAAATTAGAGAGCTCTTGGCAGAAAAAAGAAGGGCAAGGAGAATATGGCAACAAACTAGAGCCCCTCAAGATAAAACTAAGCTAAACAATCTGACTTAGCTACTTAAAAGGGAAATCAAAGATTTGAAAGACGAATCTATCAGTAACTACCTCAGAAAATTATCTAATGATACTAGTACTGATTATTCTCTCTGGAGAGCAACCAGAAGAATTAAAAGGCCAATAATGCAGATTCCTCCAATCAGAACAGAAGATAACAAATGGGCCAGAAATAACGAAGATAAAGTACGAAATTTTGCTGAATACCTGGAAAAAATATTTGAACCACATGATGACCAATCATTGGAAGCTGAAATAATAACTGAAGAGGTTGTACAGGAAAGTGACGAAATCCTACGAGCAACACCAAAAGAAGTCATGTATGAGATAAAAACAAATATGAATCCGAGAAAAGCGCCGGGTTATGACCTTATCACAGCAGAAATTTTAAAAGAACTACCAAGGAAAGCACTATTAAAGCTCACCAATACTATAAATGGCGTCTTTCGATTGAAATATGTACCCAGCCTCTGGAAAATTGCAGAAGTAATTATGATTCCGAAACCTGGGAAACCACCACACAAAACTGGATCATACAGGCCAATATCACTATTACCAGTTATGTCTAAACTCTTTGAGAAGTTATTAGTGAAAAGGCTAAATCCGATAATTGAGAGGAAAAACCTGATTCCAAATCATCAGTTCGGTTTTCGCAACCAACACTCAACATTAGATCAAGTACACAGAATAACTAATATTATTGAAGGAGCATTAGAGGAGAAAAAAGTCTGCTCAACGATATTCTTAGACGTTGCACAGGCCTTTGATAAAGTTTGGCATGAAGGACTTAACTATAAGTTAAGAACTGTACTACCAATGCAATTCACTACAATATTAGAATCATACTTGAAAGATAGATTCTTTAGAGTAAAATTAGACGATTCCTATTCTGAATTGAAAGAAATCAAGGCAGGAGTACCGCAGGGCAGTGTATTAGGTCCGGTCCTATACCTTTTGTACACTAATGATCTCCCTGTATTAGAAAACAACACTGTGGCGACCTTTGCTGATGACACGGCAATCTTAGCTGTTGGAGATAGCAACGAAGAATCAACACAGAGTTTACAGTTGGCTATTACTCAAATACATAACTGGACCAAAAGATGGCGAATTAAACTTAACGAAACTAAATCAGTTCACATCAATTTTACAAACAAACGACTCGAACATATTCCGGTTACAATTAATCAAGAAATAATACCGTATGCCAACACGGCTAAGTACCTTGGCATGACACTAGATGCAAAACTACGATGGAAAGCACACGTCAAAAAGAAAAGTGAAGAACTAGGGCTTAAATATAGAAAGATGTATTGGCTGATAGGAAGGAGCTCCGCTCTATCAACATACAACAAACTTCTATTATATAAACAAATATTAAAACCGGTTTGGACTTATGGTATCCAACTTTGGGGTTGTACCAAACAGAGCAACGTGGAAATCATCCAAAGATTTCAAAACAAAGTATTAAGGAACATCGTTGATGCACCATGGTATGTTAGAAACAGAGACCTCCATAGGGACCTTAAAGTGGACACTGTTTCAAAGGAAATCCAAAAAAATGCACTGAGACATAGGCAAAGGCTCGAACAACATGTTAACACTGAGGCAACTAAGCTGTTAAACAACACAGATATTGTACGCAGGCTCAAACGAACTAAACCTTTTGAGCTGGTGTAATTGCTAGTGTAAACAGCGTAATGCTGATCTAAAACCCACAATAACGACGTGGTTTAATTCAATTTATCAGACACTATGGAACACCAGTGGGAAGAAGCCATAGATTAATACAACATAGTAAATTAAGTTAGAATAAAATTGCTCATTAGTCCAGGTGACTAGATTGTAATAATTGTTTATTTAAAATATTTAAATAAAATTGAAAAAAAAAAAAAAAAAAAAAAAAATATGGCTTGATCACCCTCTTCGGTCTAGCTTGAAAATATTTCACTAGATGTCAGACACTTTGCCTTAAAAATCGAATATTCTACAATCTCAATTGTTTACTAAATTATAAATAAAATTGTTTATATTAAATTTCAACTTATTTCATAATCTTTTAGTTCCTATATATTATTCCCAACCATTCTAAATTCATAAGCTTTAGTATTCCCAAGATAACAAAGTAGAAATTAGGTGACTGTCAGTGTCAATATTGTGACCATTTGTAGAGACAGATTAAAAAATCGAAAAAATGCAGTACATCTATAGAGTATTATCTGCTCACAATGCATCGAAGATCTTTTGTTGGTGCTTGACATAATTTTAAATATCAAAAACGCCATAAAACTACATAATAATAAATATTCTTCAATGTTTGTTTGCGAGTTTCAAAGTCGCAGTTTAAAACCGCTGTTATGCTATTGTCCGCTCAATCAATCTGAATTTCCTTTTAACAATAATATTCCTGAACATTAACGTTTTTTCTGTTCTGTCGGTTTTTCGTAGGAGTTGCTCAACTTTTATCTTTATTGAGCGTATTTACACTTGGTCTCATGAATCTGGATTCTTTCTTCGTATTTCCCTGTTTTACCTACAAAACCGGTAAAGGTTTGTAGGTAAAGGAGGGGAATACGAAGAAAGAATCCGGATTCATGAGACCCAGTGTAAATACGCTCATTGAGTGAAACAGAACGAATACGAAGAGAGATTAAAGCGGTGTTCACGAGATCAGCTTCAAATCCTAGGAATTTAAATCCGATCGGTCTCCCAATCAAATCAACTAAAATGGCAAAAAAAAACGCCCCACGTTTTTCTCTCTTGAGTTGAAATATTTTTGACTTTTAAGCCGTGTCCTCGAGATCGAATTTATTTCCTAGGAAATCATAGCCGATCTCTCTCCCAATCAAATCAACTAAAATGACGAAAAACACGCCCCTTTTTCTCTTCTTTAAGTTGAAATATATTTAACTTTTCTTTGGTTTTACAAAAAATATCAATTATTTTCTTGCCAATCGAAAACGAAAAATAATTGATTATTTTCTGTCTTTGTGTTGGTATTTCGACATTTTGTTTTCGGTCAGTTTAATGTGAATTTCATGTGAATGAAATAAATATAATGAATCTTTTTGTGTTTTATTTATTATAATCTATCTAAGTATTATTTATAATTTATATGTAATATTTTTGCTTTAAATTTTAAAAACTAGAAGAAATCCGATTGCGTTTTACTTCGCCCAAATGCTTCAATACATTGTCAGTTACATTTTCTCCCGAGTTATCAGTTGAATCATTTTGTTCTGTCGATGTTATCTGCTGATCTTGTGTACGATCTGAGGTAATGTTTGATGCCTCAGACTACCGCGTCAACAAAATTATGGACAACTATTATGGACAAATTATTATAACCACACAGCAAGAAAACCATTGAACTGACATAAAAATGGCGAGACGTCTATTTGTCATTTCTATTTTTCAATGTAGTGGTAGTAGATTATAGAAAAAATCATAATTTGAAAAAATTGATTATACATCAAAAAATAATCAATTATTTTTGCCAAAGAAACATGAAATACTGAAAAATATCAATTATTTGTCAAAATAATCAATTATTTTTAACCAAAGAAAATCGACATTAATCACACAAAAATTCTCTCAGAGAGAGATCGAATTTGATTTCCTAGGAAATAAATTCGATCTCGAGGACATGGCTTTAGCAAAAAACTCGCAGACTACCAACTTAATAACACAAAAATTCTCTCAGAGAGAGAGATCGGATTTGGTTTCCTAGGATTTGCATCCGATTTCGTCTATGAATAAGCCTTTAAATATATATATAAAGGGTTTTCCAATGGGAATGATATGATTTTTAAGTGACGTTTCGGCCATTTGTAATCTGTCATTTTTTGTTACAATATTTTCAGTAATGTTTACAATTTCATCATGGTGAGATAAACGCAAGAACAAGGTTTACAAATTATTCAGTTTTATTATCAAAATAATCCGTTCTCCAATTGCAACTTTTCATTGCGCTTTTGCCATTTTATAGTCGTAATAATCGTCCAAGTGTGCTGGTTATTCGTCGAATTGTTGAAAATTTTGAGCGTACATTTTCTTAACATAATGTTGAACATTATAAGTAAAAAAAGTGCCAATAAGACAAAGAAACGCTCGAAGTAATGCAAATATTGCTGCCGTTCAGGCAAGTGTTGCTGAAGACCGCAATTTGTCGATTCCAAGACGGTTCTCAAGAATTGGGACTGTCTCAACCACAACCTGGCGGATTTTGAGAAAGGATTTAGTTTTGCATTCGTATAAAATTGTTCTCACTCAAGAACTGAAGCCATTGGACCATCGTAAACGTCGTAAATTTGCTGATTTTGCCTTGGGACCACTTGAGAACAATAACTTTTTAATTTTTTAAAGAAAATCATCTTCTCCGATGAGGGTCACTTTCATCTGAGTGGTGCGGTAAATAAACAAAACTGTCGATTCTGGTGCGAAGAAAATCCACCATTACATTCATCTAAATTGTCAGTTTGGTGTGGTTTTTGGTCTGGTGGAATCATCGGTCCGTATTTTTTTCGAAATAAAGCTGGTAACACCGTTACTGTAAATGGAAATCGGTATAGATCGATGATATCCAACTTTTTATGGCCGAAACTGGAAAAAGTTAATCTTGACAACATTTGGTTCCAACAAGACGGGGCTACGTGCCACACAGCAAGTGCAACAATTGAATTATTGCGAGAAAAGTTTGGAGATTCGATTATTTCAAGAAATTGTGATATTGAATGGCCTCCAAGAAATTGTGATTTAACACCATTAGACTATTTCTTGTGGGGTTCCTTGAAGTCATTGGCCTTTAGCAATAAACCAAATTCTCTTCAAGCTTTACAAGTCAATATTGAACGTGCTATTCATAACATACGACTTGATTTAGTGGAAAAAGTGCTCGAAAATTGGGTTCATCGAATTCGTTCCTGCAGAAGAAGTCGTGAAGGCCATTTGAATGACGTTTTATTCAGAACTTAATTGTATCGATTGTACTTCACATTAAATAAAAAACATTTCAATTTCCTTAACAAGTGTTTTTTTTTAAGAAATCATATCACCTTATTGGAAAACCCTATATGTATAATAATTAGTTAACGCCAAAACCGTTCCGTAATTTTTTCATGAAAAATAAAACCACAAAATATAATTTCAGAATTAACGAATGAATGAACGAACGTACGAACAGTAGCATAAAAAATCTTAAATGTTTTCTTCTAAAAATGAATTTTAAAATGTATGTTTTAAATAAATAATAATTTAAAATAAAAATGTTTTATTGTATATGATGTTTATAACTCGGTTTCAACCCAGTTTCGAGTCGACTACGACTTGCTCTGCAGCATAAACGCTAAAAGAAATCACTTGAATATCATCCATAGTTAACTAAAAGATGGCTTAATCCTTAGTATAAACGTACTAATGAAAGGTTTTTCACAAATCCCAACGTTCTAAGGTATAAACAGAACCAAACATACAACGAACTATACATACATCGGCAAAATACATCGCCAAATATACGTATCTGCCGGCGATGTCGCTAAACAGAACATCTTGTTTTAATTTGTGGACAGTTAAAACTATGTTACCAATATAAATAGCCAGTAAACAGTTCAGAAGCACCGTCGACAAAATTAGAAACAAATTCGATGATAATATCGCTGTCAACACCGACATTGGTTCTGGCACAATATGCTGACTACGGTTTTGTCGAAATGTGAATATCGCATACACATACTTTCTGTGTATTCTAATTTGATAGGCGTCGTCGCTTGCCGATATATCTTTGGTTCTATACAATACACATTTGAACCAAATTTATACATATTAATAAATTATAGTACAATATATAAACATAAGTTACAATATGTATTTGATGTGGATGACCACCTTGCAAATAGTTCTCGCATAACTCAATAGGTGGCAGAATATAACCTTTAAAAGTAACCTCAAAATAATATAACAAATCAGTTATTTCACACTGTTAACCGTTTTAATTTAAAAAAAAATCTATACTAAACAATTATTCCATCCAAACAAGTTGACAGGGTGAAACACGTTAAATTTTGAATTTAATTCACTGAACACGAAATGTTGTAGGTTCATTTCAAGTCAAACGATTTTCATCTGGCAGTACACAAACGAAAAAATTAAGACGGCCCTTTCCTACACTTCTAATATGAAAGTGTTTTGACTTAACAAAGTACATAATTATAATCATTTATTATGTATAAGATAATTTTGATGAATATTATGAGTCATACCACTTTTAGAGACACTTTAACCACTACAGGCAACATTTTTATAGTTGTCATCAACATAACCTCAACTTATAAAAAGCAAAATGATAGAATTTTAAAGAAAATGAATTAGTTTTCCCAATTTCCCATTTAAGTAGTAGGTTTCATTTTCTGCACTCTGCAGTTAGCTTTCACGTAGACTATAACTTTGTAGACAAATAATTGTCAAAGCATTCAAATAAATAATTGGAATATGCGCGAAAAATCAAAAACCCTAATTATGTATATTGTATATATATTTTTATGCAATATTTATTTTTATTTTACATTAAATTTAATAATTGTAATTATAATATATAAAAAATTAAAATTATTTAAATCAGACATTAAAAATCTCCAAAGAAATTCTCTGCACCCGCTTGATTTGCTTGTCCAGATTTTATCCTTGATTCATTTCTGGAGCGATGATGATATTCAAGTTTGCATTTTTGTCGAAAATTAAATTATAAATGTATTTTTAAACGTATCTAGAGAAATAAAAATGTTTGGAGTAATTTTTTTTACCCAAAATACAAAGAATTCTTATTACTACAAAAATGTTTATTCGGTAGCCGCCATAGCTCGGGCCTGGGCCTTAACTCGTTTTTCGTATTCTAGTCGATTTTGACTGCAAAAAAGGAGTATTCAATTATTATTTTTAGTTCAAGAATACTCAAATAATTCTCAATTTACCAATAGATTGTATACGCTTCGGCTTGTGCAGGATCTTTGATATTTGGTTCATTTAATAGGTCTTGAATACCAAGAAGGATTTGTTTAATTGTAATAGCAGGGCGCCAATCTTTTTCTTCATCTAATAGCGATAAACAAACGGTACCAGATGGGTACACGTTTGGATGAAAGAGTGGTGGTTCAAATTTGCATTTTGGCGGGCTGGTGGGATAATCATCTTTGAAAATCATTCGCAATTTGTATAAACCACCTTCCCATGGAGTATTTTTCTTTCCTGGGATTGCACACTCCCAGATCATGAGATTTAGAGTACCATCTTGATTTTTTGTCGGTCTAGCCACAAAACCCTAAATTAATTAAATTCGAAACCAAGAAATAATATATGTACATTAATAGGATTATAGCAACGATATATAAAAATATATGTAACTTACAAAAGGGTGATCTTTGCGCCACGCTTTTCTTTCTTCGCCAAGACGCGCTACTGCAATGCCTGACATTTTTTCTCGATTTTCTTTATGCAATAAATTCACTACAAATAGTAAAATTGTAATTTTTAACTAGTAAGTATAAGCTATGCTATAAATTAAAATTGTGTTTGAACACAAAAATTTTATTTTTAGTTAATCTAAATTTTTTATTTCGGCTTTTAAGTGTTGCCTTTCTTTTATGTTGTATACAGTATACTACTGTCATATGAAAGATGGCGTCGTGCAAAAAATTTAAAAAAAATTCACGAAATTTTTATTTTTTATTTTCTACCGATTGGTAACCATGAGCAGCGGGAATTATTTTTTATTTACTGGATGACAGCAAATTTAAATAATGTATTTCGTCAAAAGTCACGTTTTTGCAGGCTGAAATATATTCTGCCTTGACCAGGTGAAGTTAGCCGTTATTGAAAATGTTGCTCATGTAGTTAAATAAAATAAAAGAAATTTCGTTTTTATTTGATATGTATATGAAATGCTTGTGGTTTTTATAAAATGATAATCATCATATTTCAGTGTTAATATTTCCATTTCCAACTTGGCCCAGAATAATTAATTCGAATACATATAGTTTAACCATCCTTATTGGTTTTGCTGAATAACATAAAACGGATCTCGTATAGTGTAAGTTTAAATGAAATTTTCACGAAATGTCACTATGGTTTCATTTTTTTCATAGCTGCATAAAAAAAATATTCACGATTTTAAAAACCTACTAATTTTTTGACAGTATCCACCGAATTTTATTTGACATTCGAAGAAATTATCATGAGAGTAAAATGCCCAGTTATGATAATTTTATAATAAATATTTAACAATACATTGAAAAAAACACATACAAACATAAATTATCATGAGAGAAAATATCAGCAAATTTGCATAGTGTAGACCCCGGGTAAGTTATTTGATACATAAATAAAAAACAAATTTTGTAACAAATCATGGTCAAACAGTCGTGCCTTGCGAAATGATGAGGGAAATTATAAATGGAAATTATTAGAAGGCAACTTTTGGAATAGCACTGCATTTATAAAAAAATAGTAGATGAATCGTGAAATGAAATTAATGAAACGAAACTGTTCCATTTTTAGGTCGTAGAATAACAAATTAACAATATTTGTTAAATTATACTATCATATAAATTTATTGAACAGAACCCAGGAATAAAGATGAAAATAATTTGACCAAAAATTTGTTTTTGATTTCTAACAGTTGGTAACATGTTATGAGCGTAAACAGCGTTTGTAATGGGGTATGGGGACTCAATCCATTTTCCTTTTATACGGAATCGTATCAACTTGGACTAAACTCAATCCGATGTTGGCATAAATAAATTTTAAAAAAAATTGCACTTACACCTAAATGGAATTTTAATTTTCTTACTCATCGTTTATTCAGTAAAAAAAACACTCAGTAAATTGGAAAAGTAGGATAGTTGTGCCAAATTATACTATCGTACAAATATATAACTATTTCTAAAACGTAGAAATGTGATATTGTAATTTAACTAGTTTACTTTACTTATGTCGATGGCTATAAAATATTTTTTTAATTTGAACAGTAAGTTTCACAAAAACTTGTGATAGTTATAGTGGTAATTTCTCAAAGTGTCGATAGAACATCAATAAATTTTGTTTGTCTATTTTCTGCTTTAGAATGTATGTACATATTATGCAAAACAGAATCATGTAAACTATATTTTCAAATGTCAAAATCATTTTTTATTTCAAGTAATCTAATATAGCTACACAATGTTAAATTATTAAACTTTCCGAATAAAAATGTGTTAGATAGTTAACAAAACTAAAAAATGTCCCAAGTTTATGAAGTAAATCCCTCACCGGAACGCCATAACACATCTGAAACAGATACCGTTTCAAATTTGTTACAAGAAAATAAAAAATTGCGATTTCATTGCAACCACTGTGACAACAGACTTGGAATTTCCAATATTTCTAAAGTTATCGACATCGAGAATCATTTTTTAAAAGATCATCTGAATAAACCAAATGATACGAATATAAATTGTGTGTACTGCAAAGGTTCGATATGGCGGTACAATCTGAATAATTCGCAGGAATATTATCATGATTGTGAAAAACAAAAATATCATTTGCATGCAAAATTACCGTAATTATTAATAACAAATTAAGAATAGAGATTGTATATATTTATTTATTTCATTTTAAAAGTTAAAATAAAATTTATAAAATTATAATAATCGTTTTTCATTTACCGAGCTCGTCCAAAATTAAATAAAAATCCCGCATAGTGTCGCTACTTGGTATTAAAAAGTCGCGCTAAAAACAAAAAACGTCAAACGCTATTTTGACATCACGCGATAGAAACCAATTTAATTTTACTTTTCTAATATTAATTTAAAATAATTAGAAGACTCAGAATGTCAGAGGGACCAGCAAAAATATTTATCCGAGTCGAATCAGACTCTGAACAAAAGGTAATTTATTCAAAAACAGTTTTAGTTTTATGTAATTTTGTGATTGATTTCGGCTCTTAATTTTAGAATGCCGTCAAAAATTCAAGGAAGACATTAAAAGTTATACAGAAAACAGCAGACAAGGAGAATCTAATTGGGAGACAAGCCTTATTAAATTCTAAAGAAAAATTACTAAAATCGTAAGTATATAAATGTGTTCTGTGTATAACTGTTCATAATTACATTTTATAATATTTAGCGAGGAACCAATCGATGCCAAACGCGTCAAAGTCATATCGCAAGGATCACAGACCGAAAATGTTACCACTACAACTTCAACTAACAATGAAATTACAGTTGATGACCTTACCACAGATAATCCGAGTGAAGTTTATTGGGAAACGTTAGCGGAAAAACGTCGTGAAGCACTCGAAGAAACATTAAACGAAAATAAATACCTGCACGATAAAATCGAATCGCTAGAAGATGAACTCAGTACATCACGCAAAATGCTTGAAGAAACTCGTAATCTGGTTGAAGTTCTAACTGAAATGTTAAAAGAGAGTGAGGAAGAAGGTGATGAAAGTATTTTAACAGGTGCCGAGGTCGAGGATAAAGAAGAAGAAAATGTCGAAGAGGAAGAATCTCAATTATAATAATATTTACTATTTAGATACTTTTAAGCTTTTTATTTTTATGTACGTTTTATTTTTATAATAAAAACGGTTTCTAACCAAATATTATTTGTTTTAAACCTTAATGCTGAATAAAAGATGTCGCAATATGTACCATCCACATGGTAAATTTAAATTTTAAAATGTTGAGAAATCAATTGTTTTCATTATGTAGAATATCTTAAATGTCATCACTACGTGAATCTCATTTACCTTCAATAGAAAAACAAGATAATTATAGAGAAATATTCGGCAATGATGATGATTTTGTGCCAGAAATATTTCCTTCAGATGCTGGAGGATATGATCTAAACTATAAATCACACCCGAGGCCTGAAAAATACACTGGAATTCAAGGAAACTTACGATCAATTTTGGAAATTCGTAAGTAAAAATAATACAAGTTATATATATAATATAAGTTATAGTTTATCATAGATCACGATATAATTTAGAAACAGACTAAAGCAATTAGATTATGATTAGAGCTGAAACTGAATACTTTCCTATTTCACTTCAAATTTTTTTGGGTATTTTTGATAACTTGAATTTCTGGAATATTATGCACTTCTATATTACAATCTAAATATATATTGTATCTTGTGATCAAGCGTACCTTGTTTTGGACAAAGGACGACATAGTAAGACTAAGTTGCACTCAAATTCATTCGTTCATGAAGATTAAAAGAAGTTATGCCCAGTGCCTCCATGTATCATATCAAGGTTAGTCTTTCGATTTACATTTTGTTATGATTACTTTGAGATCTAGTACGAATAATACTAATGACTAGAAATGTTTCTCGTATATTTGAGAGACCTTTTAATGAGCTATAGTATGTATATGTAAACAAAGAAGGAAAGATAATTTATACGCACTAATTTAAAAAAATAATAAAATGCTTACAAATATACAGAGCGTTACGGAGCCATGATGAGATCTGTTGCCTCAAATTGCAAGAGATTTATATAAAATTTCATCTAAATCCAGAATATTTCCATTTTCTGGGTTTCCATTATTCAAAAAATAATATTTCTCCGGTTTTCAAGGCCTCAAGTTCAACCGAGCCAACAAAAAATAAAAGTTCAACTGAGTCAAAGTGAAAATTCTATAGGTTATACAGTTGCGAGAAAATTTACTAAGGAGTTGTAAAAATTCCGCTTTCTAGATTTCCACTACGATCATCTGTTCAAAAAATTCATTATAAATACAAATAATTTTATACTACTCAAGCATAAACCTATTTCTAGAAGTTTAAAAGGTTCTCGTGATGTATTTACTCCTTTTTAAGTTCTTTACTCCATTTTTCAACCTATTTGTATTTGGTTTAACATTTCTTCAATTGTCCAGTTATAAAATATTCAAGAGTTGATTGTTGTAGAAAGTTAATTTTTTATTATTGCTTATGGCAACATACATATTTTTAAAATGTAATGTATACAAAGAGTTTTTTAAATGGAGTAGGTAGTGTTGTTTCCACAATATTTAAAAAATACTGGAAAAAACAAGTTGCTCAGAAGAAGGACAGCCCTTCCCAAAACTGAACGACTAGCAGCCAGTAATATTATAATTCTAATGTAATACCAAGAATATCATAACAAATTTATAGCGTAGATACCGGTGTAAACAACGTTACGAACCTTGCATCATGTCTCGGAATTATGTTTTATTGTTAAGCTTTTCACTATAAGACATCTGCCGGCAGTAAAAATTATTACATTGGTTTTCAGTATTATATACTAGTTAATAACAATGGTTTATACTTTTATATTTTATTCGATGATACCTGGGTATTATAGATCCGGATAACAGTAAAGAATTTCGCATGCGTCGCGAGCATGGGTAATATATTGAATCTTTAAGAGATCTTCTTGTAGGCAGCACGGCTACTACACCGGTATTCACAGCATTTTAAATCTCAGAACCCTGACTATGTACGTAGACAACCAACTGATACTAAACTAACCAATTTTCACAAATCCATAATTTGGGTGGAGCGGTTACATGTATGAGAGGATATGTACGGAAAGCATAATATAAATACAAACGTACTTTCATAAGAAATGGATGTCAATGTTTTTATCTATGTCAGTACCAGGTCGGCAGGTATGTGTCTCAACAGACACATGTATAATATAAATAGACTTTAAGATCAATCAATCATTCATAATACGTAATCCCTAAGAAATCCGGAATTTAATTGTATTACTATTGTTTACTAACAGGTGACGGGTCGCTGTTCTTCCGTCGCTTCCCTTCGTATATGAAATATGAAATATAAAAATCATGGGAACGTACGGAAATACAAACGCTTGATTTTGTACATTCGGGAATATTGGTTTCGGAATTTTGTCCCTCTTCCAACAATTAAATCAATCCGTTTTAAAAATTAATGAAATGCATACCAATTAATAATATGTTTGAGCGTTTGGCGTACGCCTTCGTTTTAGACATTTGTACGATAAAAGGGTCTGTTGGCTAATATGATATGAATTCGAACGTATTTGGTTTGAATAGGAATCTTACTCATTCGATTTTGTATCGTATTCAGAAATCCAACAAAATAGTTATAAGCATACAAATGTTATTATACCTACTTAATTACCTAAACTATTATTAGATATATGTATTAGGAAAAAGTTTCTATCTTAGCAAATTCTTAATTTATTTATATCAACAAATACACGATATAATTGCCCATGAAAGTGTTTATAAAATCTAAAATCATCAGACTTTTCGCATCTTCTGTTTTTTTACTTTTTACTTGCAGCCACAGTGTTTCGTCATATATTCTCACAATATACATCATTTAATCAAATCCAATCGAATATTTTTGATGATGCATTATATTCAGGTAAATATAAATAATTGTATAAGAAATTTAAAAATAATTATAATAAATTAATAAAATGTAGATGTTCCACTTATTGTAAGTGCACCAACTGGATCAGGAAAAACTGTTGTTTTTGAATTAGCAATAATCCGCTCCTTAATGAAATTAGAAGATTTGGATATACAAGATTTTAAAATAATTTACCGTAACTAAAATTATAAATACATATACATAACATACCTACATTATACACATAAATTATCAGTTTATGATTATTATATATAACAATTATACCTTTTTTAGTGGCACCCATAAAAGCATTATGTCATGAGCGACTGGTAGACTGGCAAATTAAATTTAACCATTTAGGTATTTCATGCATTGAGGTGACCGGCGACCATGCTATTAGTGAATTGTCCGAATTAGCTAAATATAAAATTATTATTACAACTCCTGAAAAATGGGATACATTAACACGTCGATGGAAAGATTTTAAACATTTTGTTAGTGAAATAAAATTATTCTTAATCGATGAGATACATTTGGTGAATGAAAACGAACGTGGTGCCACATTGGAAGTAATTTTATCGCGAATGAAAACTATATCAACAGCCCTAAAATACAGTAAATCAAATTCTAATAATGTTAATTTACGTTTTGTTGCGGTTTCTGCAACTTTGCCAAACATTGAAGATGTTGCCGCTTGGATTGGAGAAGAAGCAAAATTTCACAAGTAAATGTTATACATAAAAGTTATAAATAATTTATGTGTATAGACTTTAGACTATACACATAAATAATGTTGTTAATAAATAATATGTATTGTGTTTAATAATTATTTGTTTTATGTTTAGAGTACCTGAAGAGATGCGACCAATTCAACTGGAAAAATTCGTTTTTGGCTATCCATCAAATTCATATACTTCATATTTTCGGTTTGATATGAGCTTAAGTTATAAATTAGGTCCATTAATTCAACAGTATTGTGGAGGGAAACCAACATTGGTATCGAATCAAGCAAATGTAGTTTATTCTATAATTTAAATGTTTATTTCTTTAAAGGTATTTTGTAGTACACGCAAAGGAGTTGAAATGGCAGCCAATGCCCTAGCTTCTACGTATTCATTTATTACATCTAGAAATTCAAGCACTATTAGTGAACTTGTAGAACGGTACATATTCTTATTTAAATATATTTAGTTATGGTTATTACCTTTTGAATTATTTTACAGGATAACTGATACCAAAATAGTGAAATTATTATCCAAAGGCATTGCATTTCATCATGGCGGACTTTTAACAGCTGACCGTGTATTAATAGAGGAATCATTTCGAAATGGCAGTATTCCAGTTTTATTATGTACTAGTACATTAGCAACCGGAGTAAATCTTCCTGCTCATTTAGTTATTTTAAAATCCACACAGGTAAGTTTATGGAATAGTAATTTAACACTATTTATGGTTTATGAATTTTAAAATGTGGCAGATGGTTTTGGTACTGTAATTCATGTTGACAATTTGGCCATATAATGTAGTATAGGATAAGTCAAATATACGTACTAAATACTTTACAATTCTCTCAAACCATCATTTTCATTGCTATTAATCGTGTTTTTTATTTATTCCATTCCAGTGTAAATCGAATTTAGCTAAACCAAATTCAACTAAAGTTAAATTTTTCAATTGGAAAATGAAGATTTAATTAAATTCGATTTACACTGAATATAGTATATACGGTGTGGTGTAGTGCAATAAAAAACACGCTTATTATTGTGTTTGAGCCGTCCCGTGGCGTTTTATAGACAGGAGGACCCTAAAAATGTGCACTGTTTTTCTAATGGCTGTTTCTCAACAAATTTGTGCCATAGCGGCTTGAAATTAATGTATGGTTGGTATATGATTTTATTTCTGACCATACAGTCTTACATTTTGTTGAAATCCATGATATGTGAATTTTGGTTACAAAACGCTAACCGTACATACTATTTTGGTTACAAAACGCTAACCGAACGATATATTTCAGCATGAAACATCGCAAAATGAGATAAATTTCAAAGCAGCAAGAGATTTGACAACTACATAATATAAAATACATACAGTATTACAAAAGGAGATAAAGTATGAAACGCTGTATATGGCTACTGGAGCAGTATATTTCAATAAAACTGCGTAACCCAATGTTATGGAGCTATGTATATGTTTTAATTTTTAACCGATTTTGATGGCATTTGATCTCTATGGAAATGAAATTCTTAAACAATTTTTTAATGAAAAATACGCTAACAAGAATTGTTATTTCTTAACCGATTATGATAAAATTCGACAAACACGATGGAATTGGCATTCTAAAGCGATCTTCAGAATGACATATACAATATATAGAAAACGAAAGTTCCACACTACAGGATAAATCTGCAAGGGCACACGTTGTACAATAGTTGAATATCGTATGTGCCGCGGATACATCAAACATGGGAACATGCGATATACTTAATGACAAAAAATACTTACCGTCTTTTAATTTAGATCCTTGGCTCCCATTCCAAATTTCATCCTTTAACTTTTATTTCATATTATCAGGATTAGTTATTTCATATACAATTCAGTTAAACTTTGATGATTTTGCAGAGCTTTCCAACATATTTAGAAATAATAAAATACTAAATTAGCAAATGAATTACAACATACCTCTTATATGAGTATATTTATGAATGTTGCATATTAATTTAGATCCTTGGCTCTCATTCCAAATTTCATCGTTTAACTTTTATTTCATATTATCAGGATTAGTTATTTCATATACAATTCAGTTAAACTTTAATGATTTTGCAGAGCTTTCCAACATATTTAGAAATAATAAAATTCTAAATTAGCAAAGGAATTACAACACGTCTTATATGAATTTATGAATGTTGCATATTAATTTGCTACTTCATATTTTATTTGTACCTACTTAATATTGATACACATACATATTTCATTTCCAGGTATATTCACAAACAGGCACCGATGAATACCCTGAAAGTTTAATTTTTCAAATGATGGGCCGCGCAGGTCGACCGCAATACGATAATAGTGGCGTGGCAATAATAATGACACAAAATAATAAAGTGGTAAGTATAAATTCAATAAATATTTTTTTGTAAATCATTTTTTAATTAATCTTTTTTTTGTTGTACAAAGTTTTTTGTTGTATTTTGATCTTAAATGAATTTTTAATATATAATTAGTGATTTAATTTTTCTCGCGATATTCAATTATGGAAATTATTTTTAAATATGTTGTGAAGTTTGATTTTTTAGTGTTTAACTCATTTACATATTTATTGTGTGTCTGAATTTTGTTTTGTCATCTAGAAAGGATTTGCATTATCAGCAAATGTGATTTTAGGCACAAACCCGCTTTCACCTTCTACTGTATATTCTACTGTCATCAGACGGTCGTCAGGAAGTAATACTGAATATCTTCCAGTAACCTTAAGAAATAACAAAAAATTAAACAACCCATAAACAATTAATGGTGATGATAATAAAAAATTATAAATTACAAAAAATGTAGCTGTAATGTAAATATAATTAAATTTTCGTTATGGTTGTAAGTTTAATTTTAGGTATATATTTTGAAACTGACGAAAATACGAAATTGTATATAGGAAATTGTTAGGAAATTAGTTTCAAATTATAACTTGAGATATAATTGATTTTTGTAAACACACCTCGGCATTTTTAACTTAATAGGAATGATTTGTAAACTGACTATATGGATTTTTAAACTCTTACAACCATATAACTATGTAGATTTTATGTTTTATCATACCTTTCCACTTTCATCACCAGATTCTGTTTTGTCGTGGAATAATTTTGCTTCTGCATCCTTAACAGTATATTCGTAATTGTACTATATATATAAGAAAAAAAAAATTATTAGATTAAGCAGATTACCACTTTTCAATCATCACCAAATAATGATTATAGGTCACGGTCATAGTATCTTAAGTTCCTTGTTAGTATAGTTTATTTTTTATTATTTTTTAATTAAACCACTTTAGTTTACCGGCATTGGTTTTTCTGGAATATCTCCTTGTGGTGCTGAATAAACAGCTAACACTAAGCACATGGCTAATATAATCACTGATTTTATCATTTTGTTTTTCTATATAACACTGACAATATCACAATTAAATTAAAAAAATAAATGTATAAATCTTTAAGATATTCTTATAGTTGTTGATCTCTTAAGTTTTGCTATTTGTATACTAAACTTAAATAATAGTTGCTGCTTTTATATATCGTTAGTTTAGGTCAAAGGTAGTTTTAAGTTTTTTCTTCTTTTTTTTTTGTTTTTATTTACTTACTGAAGATGAGTCGATGAATATGATTTTTCTTTTTATTTTGTGTATGATTAAGGAAGGGGATGCATATCATATATGAGAAGTTTTGCAAATAGTGGGGATTCTATTTTCGTCTTAATTTTAAAATGTTTATACATATATTTTTTGATTTTGTGTTTAATTTAAAATAAAACATATAAGTTATAAATTTAATATATTAACGAAATGATAAAATATAAATGTCGCTTTGCTGTTGTAAGTTAGTATTTTTCAGATATAATTATGGTTTTGTGTGATTTGCAATAAAATAATATATTATTATCTAACTAATAATACAATACTTATACTTACTATATGGGAATATTTAAAATTGTTATTGATTATTGATTTGGATTTTTTTAAATGGCGTCTCACGTGTAATTAACTATAAAAATAATACAAATAATAATAATAATAAAAGTTAAATGTGACAATTGACGATCATATACTTATTTCATTATTCATTATTATTGTGGCCGATTATGGAAAATTTGAAAACTATAGCTTTAGGCATATCTATTTGGGATGATCGCATATATAAATATTCTTATAGCTATATAGTGAACTTTAAACATTAATTTATTTTGGAATTCTCAATTTATTTAAGTTTGCCTATTTTAAACCAATCTTTAAAAAGCAGAAATTTGCCAATGTCAATTATTGATTTGGTTATGATTAAAAGTATATATGTGTAGTTTTGATATAAGAAGCGTTTCGTTTTGATTGTTTTCCTAGGAGATTATAACAATAAAATAAAAACTATTAAAATTTATTTTAAAATTTCAAGTATTTTTCCAAAATGCTTCCAAATGTTTGTTATAAAGTTCTGTACATTTTGCAAGTTTATGTTTTCGTCTCGAAAAGTAATTTTTAAACTCGAACTTTGTTTGAGACAAATATAGAGCGTCAAGCCTTCATCTAGATCCCATCTAGAAGCCACCTCTCGTATTCGTTCGTCAGTGTCCAACTTTCATATCCAAGCATAACAAAGGGCCTGATCAACGCTTCTATAGCTTCAGCTTCACGGCATTTGATAGGTGTTCAGATTTTAGCAGTCGCCTAAGAAAATCTTGTGTGCCATTGTCTCTGTAGCCAGAGATCATGTATTTTGTTTTGGACTCATTGACCTGGAGTCAAACAGAAACTCTATATAGGTATATATATATATATATATATATATATATATATATATATATATATATATATATATATAATATATATATATATATATATATATATATATATATATATATATATATATATATATATATATATATATATATATATAAATATATATAAATATATATATATATATATATATATATATATATATATATATATATATATATATATATATATATATATATATATATATATATAATAATATAACAGTGTTAAAGGCCATTACTGGCCCCTTACTGAATCAACAATCTGGCTCCAACGGTTTCGATCCTGAGCTTGGTCTTCATACTGTCTTAGACAATCTGAAGAGGCCAAGTCGTTCTCTACATCGTGGAGCCATCGTCGCCTGCAACGACCTCTGCGCCTACCATATGGTGGCTCTCCTTTCAGAGATCGCTGCACAATTCGTTCCGGATCAGCACGCAGAACGTGACCGAGCCAGCGTACTCGCTGAGATCTAACTTCATGTACAATATCGGGGATCTTCATCAGGTCTCTGATCTCGAAATTGTACAGAGCTCGGTATGTACCATCTATTTCGCGTTTAGGGCCGTAAATCACACGCATGATTCTTCTCTCAAATGTAAGGAGCCATCTCTCGTACTCATCCGTCAGCGCCCAACTTTCACATCCAAACATAACAACGGGCCTGATCAACGCTTTGTAAAGCTTCAGCTTCACGGCACTTGATAAGTGTTTAGATTTTAGCAGTGGCCTTAGAGGATACAAAGAACGACTGCCAGCTGCCAGCCGCACTTTAATATCCTCACCCACACTGTTATCGTGAGTGATAAGAGAGCCCAAATATTTGAACCTCCTCACTCCCTCAAACGTGTGGTGGCCACTACTAAAATCTATTGTGCCATTGTCTCTAAAACCAGAGATCAGGTATTTCGTTTTGGACTCATTGATCTGGAGTCCAACAGAAGCTGAAAACTCTACAAGCGGATCAAGTATTTCTTTCACTCCGTTGATATTCAGTCCAATCACGCATATGTCATCTGCATATGCAAGCACTTGATTGGACTGGCGATATAAGATGTTGCGCTGAGGTGTTTCAGTTTTACGAAAGATGTACTCCAACATGAGATTAAAGAGTATCGGGGACAGAGCATCTCCCTGCCGAACACCCGAGTTAACTGCAAAAATTGTCGATAGCCTGTTCTCAACTTTAACACAGCATTGAGACTGCGTCACTGTCATCCTACACAGTCGTACCAATTTTGTTGGCATTCCTAGGTATTCCAGGGCAGACCACAAACTCTCTCGATTGATCGAGTCGTAGGCCTGCCGGAAATCCAGGAAAACCTGATGTACGGAGATGGATGTCTCATAATATTTAGATAGAATCATCCGCAGCGAAAAGACCTGATCAGTGACTGATCGATTCGGACGAAATCCTCCCTGATAGTCACCAACCAAGCCCTCCGCCAGAGGAGTGATTCTATCCAATAAAATGTATGACAGTAACTTGTATGCTGTGCAAAGGAGGGCTATACCGCGATAATTCTCACACTTCAAGCGGTCTCCCTTCTTGAAGATGGGGCATATCGCGGCCACTTTCCATTCATCAGGCATAACTTCGGTTCGCCATACTAATCGAATAAGGTCGAAAAGACAGTTCCACAAAGTATCCCCTCCGAATATCAAGAGCTCCGAATTAATGCAGTCCACCCCAGGTGAGCGGTTTCGTTTCATTCTCTGCATGGCCTTAGTGAATTCCTCATGGGATGGCTCCTCAGTGCAAATCTCCGCAGACTGTTTTAGAGGTGGCTCAACAACAGTCTGTGACGCATGATGAACATCAAGCAGCTCAGTAAAGTGTCCGCTCCATGCGACAAGTACTGCGTCGATGTTGACACAGAGGTTTCCATCCCGGTCCCGAATGGCGGTTGACGAAGGCCTGAAAGTATGGTGCAATCCAGTAATTCCATTAAAGAAATTACGTGAACTGCGCTCACTGCTGAGTTGTTGTACTTTCAGAACCTCGGCCTTCCACCATTCTCGCTTCTTCCGTCTACAAATCCGCTTAGCTGCCCTTCTTGCAAGAGCTGCCTTGTTTTTCCTTGCGATTGTGAGACGTTGTTGCACTTCATTATGGGCTATATTTTGTTGCTCAACTGCAAGACGACACTCGTCATCAAACCAATC